>WHYT01017160.1:102938-159631 GCA_009806455.1 Tetrax tetrax
CAAGTTGCCTACAGCTGAACCCTATGACACCTTATCAGAACAGAAGTATTGTACTCTGCAGCCCTTCCCCAGCCAGTATCGATCACCTGAAAATATAAGGCAAGTCAGATCCAGGATTGTTAGTGAAGAAGAGCACATTTTGTGAAATTTCTAATAAAAACTGTAATGATCTAATGGAATTTGATACAAATGACTGTAATTCTGTTAGACTTTAAAAGAGAAGCATCAAACTACTGCATTTCATACGCTTGTTTTGGTGAAGAAGTTACTTGAAGTGAACTGAGTGATTGGATGACTGCAGAGAAGCTGCTTTAATCTAGTTGACAGTGGAAATTAGCTAGGAAATTGCTCAAAGGACTAGAGTTTAGTTACACAAACTTAAAATTGGAAGAACATTCTGTACTGTATGAAGGAAAACATATCTGTAACATTTGGTACAAGCTAATGTTAGTCAGGGTAGTTAAATTCAATGTTTTTTAAAGATTAATAGATGTTTTACTTCAAGTGCTTTAGCAAGCAGAGAAATGGGAGGAAAAGGTTCTACCACCTTTTCTTCTTTCATGTATTTTGGTATGTTAATTTGCCTTTATCAGAGAAGTGGCAATCAGGGAAGTATTGATTGATTGTTTATGGTTTATTGATTAAAAAAAAACAAACCCTAAAACTAAAACCACTAGCCCATTCCAGAAGGCTGATGTTTTTCATTGCAAGAAAATTCTCAACACCTCCACATAGGGAGAATTGAAAGAGAAGTTGCAGAAAGCTGTTTTCCTCTATTTCCTGCCTTCCAGGGACTTGGAGAGTCAGGTACCTGTCAAAACATTCAGGCCAGCAGGAATGGTGTCATGCCTGCTTGGTCAGCCAAGCTCTACAGCCTGCCACCGGAGGAGGGGCTGCGACCTCTGAGACAGGTGAGGAATTTCTTCCAGTCAGTTTTGGGAAATGGGGATTTAAGTACCTTTTGGAATCTTGAATATCTGTGTCCTCTGTGCAGCCAAGCAGGACTCTGCAGCTGCTTGATAAAAACTGTATGAGCTAGCCGCCTCACACCAAATCCCCAGCACAGTTACAGTGAAAGCAATAAGGTAACCTGCGCCAGTAAGCGTATGGCCCATGCTACATGTGAGATAAAACAGTTTCTCTGCTGTTTCATTTTGTTAGTTTAAATCATGCCTGTACTTTTTATTTAGTTATTTTTATGAAAACATTGTGTAAATATTACAGATCTGCGATCACTGACGTTTTGAAAATGCTGAAAAATAGTTTGGTCTTCGGGGGACTGGAGGGCCTCAGACTCACTGCATTATCTGCTCTTGCGGTAGCATCACTTTGGCTGATGCCTCAAAAAATCATCTGATTACATGAAAAAACACTGAAAACTGTGATATCTCATTACATGACATCAAGTATTCCCCTCAGCCATATGGTAATTGGCCGGATCTCCTTTTACTTAGGAGCTTGCACTGTGCCAGGAAAACCCCAAAGCAGACCATTTCACACAGAATTTGGAGAGGCATGATACCAGACTGGCCTTTTACTGCCCTCTGTTCAGGTGTTTGTAGGAGCCAAGCACAAGCTAGCCCACAGTATAGCAGAAGTAGCTGATATTTATTCAAATAGATATATCAGAAGAAAAATTTTCTGCTTTACAAAATTTACTATTTAAATTAGACCAGTAACGGTATGAATACTGACAGATAAGCTGGGGTGATTGCGGCAAGTGCTTTTGGAAGTATTTTTATTAAAAGAAATGGATCTTGTAATTAATTTTCTGTTATGTGGCATACTCCTTTTTTTTTTTTGGTAAAAGCAATTATTCTTTACCTTTCTGTTTTTAACGGATAGGCAAGAGAGTGGAAGTAGATCGTGCTATGGTAGCAGTGAGCGGATGAAAGCTCATTCACTGGAAGCAGTAATTACAGAGGGATCAAGTGAAGCTGCAGAACTCATCCTGTCAAGTGGAGCTTGTTCTCACGCAACTCTATTTTGCCAGTAAGTCTTTGCATTTGGAGTATTGCATGCATGATGTTAGAGGGTGAGTTCATGCCTTCTATGTTTGGCCCTCTAACAGTACACTGATGTATTCAGAAAGGAGTCAGGAGAGGTGTGTGCTGCAGTCTTGTTGTAAGGGCAGCCAAAAAATATCAGGTTTTCCAGCCCAGAGAATCAACAAAAGAAGGCACAACAAATCATGAAATAGAATGTATGTAATGTTACTTTGTACCGTCTCTGTTAATCAACTAGAAAGTGAAAAAGAGGCATCATTTAAGATTGAAACAACAAAATCACAAAATAAAGTAGTAATTTTTTTTTGACGCTGGGTACAGGAAAGAAAAGCAGTTACTTGGTTTGTAAGCACTAGTCTATTAGAAAATGTAGGAACTGTAAGTAGTAGTTCCAAAGAAATGAATCAGGCAGTGTCAACTAATGAATACCTGCAGATATCATCTCTATCCTATGTTTAAAATCAATTCACAATAGTAGAAAATCTCTGTGAATCTTGAAAAGAATTTTATGTAGGCAGTTCTGAGAGTGAGATTGAAGCTGTATGCCCCTTACCTGACTACATATAAGGCTAATAATCACTGAAAGAGGTCAAAATTGATGTCTCTTTCATAATTTTGGATATTAACATTTTTATTATAAAAGGTTTTAGAAAGAAATAGATATAAGTACGTAAGTTCACACAAATAAAAAACTGATAAAGATCTTGTGATGAAAATAAAAAGATGTGAATTTTCAGAGAAAAATAACAAATGATGATAACAAAACTGGATCAAAGAGAGAAGTTTCAAAATCACAGTGTATTTTCAAAAGGAGGAATTTTAATGAAGGAGCACAATAGTGAAGTGAGCATGACTGTGGCTGGAGATTTTTGAGACCTGTGAATTTAAAACTGCTCCTGGACTAGGTTGTACTCTTGCTGTGTTCAGTAAATATATTTTGACATTCAGAGCCAAAGGGTGGGGGGAAAAACTTGTTTGTTAAAAATTATTACTATGAAGAAAGAGAAATGGCTGCTCATTACTGAACTCTGGGAGAAGATTAGTCAGCATGCGACTGTCTTTGACCTTGAAATGCAAAGAAGGCACAGAACTGTGTGGGAGTCAGAGAGAACTCTATCATGACTTGACTGACATCCACCTACTCCTGTAGATGTGTTTTAGATGCACTTTTCTGTCTTTCTTTGGAAATCAACCTTTTCTGGGGCCTGCTTCCTTAAAATGCAGTTAAATTGCTCTGCAGGAAGGTGATATGCTATGAAGAGCAAATGGGATTTTTTTAAGATCATTTATATTACACAGCAGTCAGGAGACAGAAAAATACCCATGTCAACTATTATGAGTTTATTAAACACCTAATGATTGACTATGACATTGATTTTAATATGCAAATTAAGTACATGTGTTTCGTGTCAGAAGACAAGAACGAAACGAGGATCAATGATGATTAAAAATCCCATACTGTGACTGGGAAGGAAAGGTATTCTGATCTCTATGATAGGTATGGCTGACAGAAAATGTGTAAAGAGCACAAAGGAAGAAGAAATGTGTATATTATGGTTTTTGAAGAGGAATGAGGCACGGTATGAATCTAAAAAGAAAAAATGGAAGAATTTTGGTCTTTGGACTAGCATATATGATACAAGTCTATGAATAAAAAAAGCTTAGTATAAAGTATCTGTAGCCTCGTTACATTCTATAGATGTCAGAATTCAAGTGACAGAATAAATCATAGTAGAAAAAGATTGCCTTTTAATTTTCTGGTCTATGTATTATAACTATTCACATAAATGCTGTTGGTTCCTATAAGAATTTAGATATATTTCCTTGATAATCTGAATTTATTATGCTGCCCCGTAAGTTTGCCAAATATGAATTGCTATAAAGTAAAATTGAACGATTGCTTTCAAATATTTTGAAAATTATAGATATATTTATATGGAAAATATATTTTTTTCGGTGCTACTAACTGGATTTATGTTGAGGAACTTTAGAGCAAATATATGTAGATGTTTTTTTCTGACATGATAAATGAATTACATAAAGCATGGGTGTTCAGCATAGGTTAATTAAGGGTAATTTGTATCACAGTTAGCCTTTACCCTTCTGCAGAGTGCAGCAGAGACTCATATATTCTGTGATGGGACAGTCCTCAGGGTTGCAAGGGCTATGCATCTTCCTAGCAGCAAGTCACTGAGATGGCAGTGCCCTGTTTTCAAGAAGCTGGGCATTTGAATAGGGCAGGCTTGACTTCCTCCTCCTTTAAGAGTCAAGGACATAGACATCACCTCCAGGACAAGTAAGAAGTCAGGTGAGACAGAAGCACGCTTCTAGTCCCTCCTGCCAGACCCTGTGACGACGATGCTTGTTGCAGTTTGTGGCTAAATACCACTGTCTATTCTTGAGAACGCACTCTGCACATTTGCCAGGCAGATGGTGAGTGCTACAGCTAGAGCGATGATTCCAGTTAGGATATTTCCACAGATGTTTGTGGGCAACGCAAAATATGTTGTACTTTTCATGAGATTTTTCTATTACCCAGTAAAAACTGCCTTAACTGGTTGCAGGGTGAGAACAGAAATATCTCTTTCAAAGGTTTTAAGGACTCAATTGCTGTGCTGTTCTAGAAAAAAAACATATCAAAGAGAAATTTCAACTTGGAGCCAGGATGAGGAACATCTGTATTTAGGCTGTATATTTTGAAGCAATTTCTTATTATTTTGTATGAATATCTGTGTTAGTGACAAGCTGTCCATCACTAACACATTGCTGCACATCTAACATTTCCAGGATTTATAGCTTTCTTTGCTACTTTTGATCCTGCCAGTGGGACTCCACATATTCTGTGTCATGCCTTTAATTAATTAGTCTTTATCCATCCTATTTGGGGACAGACAGAGGAACTTAATATATTATTACTAACTAATGAGCAAATTCTACTTTCGGATTATTAAATTTTCAAAAGTAATTTGAAATATAGATTGTACGTCCTTCACAGGGAGACATCATGAGATGGACTTCATTAATTAATCAGCAACATTCAGTGCATGGCTATGCAGGTGCTGGAGTGAAATAACCGTTACTTGAAGGTTTTTTCACATTTTTTACATTTTTCGTTGTTTCATAGGAAAATGGCCCAGGGCTTATTTTCTCTGTGATGTTAGCTCTATTTATAGCTCAAATCCCATACAGAAGGAAAATGCCTTAGCCTGAATGCGTGTTAGTACTTCTACATTGAACTGTTAGTCTGGATCACCCAAACTAATCTAACCTCAAGTTAATACAGCTTATTAGACAAGTTAAGTGAAAATTAACACAAAGTCTCTATGTATTAAAATTCTCCTCTGAATTTTGTCCTGTTTTGTGACAATGACAAAGACATCCTCATGGAGCTGGCAGAGATCACTCTACAGAAAAGACGAGCCCCAAGAGGGAAGGGTGAATCTCATGATGGGATGTGTGCTGCAGAGAATAGTTTTTAGGCCCTGGAAATGACAGCTTCTTAAAGCAGTCACTGAAACATCAGGAGAAACAAGCCTTGAATTATCCTGATTCAGGACTGAGTTCAGAATGTTTCTGCTAAATAGCCACGACATGATAATTACCACAATACACTCAGATTTAGCCCTTTCCCCACAGTAATATAGAACAACATTAGAAAGAAGAAACTAATGTCAAGAAATGAAAAGGAAAAACAAAAGAAGAAAAGAATACTTGTGGTATAATATGGAGATTGCTTAAGTATAATATAGTGGAACCTCAGAAGAGATGTGTTTCACTTATGGAAAAAGAAAACTTGGAAAAGAACTCCAAATAAGTCTTCAAAGTTAAACAGCAGACTAAGGGGGATGACTATGAGTTAAAAGACCTAAAACGAACATCACATTCAAATGGAAAAAAAAACATAAACAAGTTAAATGTAAAGTAAATAAGGCAGGGCAAAAAAAAAAAAAAAGACTTTGGAGAACAATTTTCTAAAGGCATAAAAATTAAAAATATACTTATTTGTCAAACCTATTAGGAAGCCTGCCAGAAAGACTGTGGGGCCAATAGATGTTCATGGTTTAATATTAGTTCTCACAGGGCAAAACGCAGAAAAATGAAACCAATTCTCAGTGAGTGTCACCACCAAGAAGACATTGAAACCAAAGGGCTTTGTGTTACATGGACTGGAGTTTTAAACAGTACTTTCTCAAACAAAGGTGTCAAAAGAATAAGATTTAGAAGAAATAGATGGAGTGAATGCAGACAAATTACCAGAACCAGGTGCTATTTTCTTGGGAGCCCTAAGGGAACATGAATATAAAAATGGAAACTTTCAGCTATGCTATGGTGTCTATTGATTAAATCAGTTGTGGTACAAGATGAGAGTGAAATGGCAAATATAAATTCAGCTTTTGAAAAGCATTTAAGTAGAATGGGCTATTCAGAAAGATTAAGAAAATCTATAAATTTGGTAGTGTGTGAACTGTTAGAAGCCATCCTAGAACTAATAGACCCAGGGGTAAGTACAATATAATGGGGAAGAATCAACACAGCTTTTGAAAGGGGATTAGCACCTTGCAAATCTATTAGAGTAGTTTGATCGTCACTTAATATACAGAAGTGATCCAGTTGATACTCTGCCAAAAATCTTTTTGACAAGGTCCTTTGCTGAAGTCTTTTAAAGAAATTAAGTTGTGGTAGGATAGGGGAGAAGGTCCTCTGCATATTAATAACTATTTAAAAGGTAGGAAATGGAAAGTGGGAATAAATCATCACATTTCACAAGGGAAGAGAGTGACAATGGAATTTCTTAGGCATCTGTGATGAAGCCTTTACTCTTGAATATACTGGAAAACAGGAAACATCATCATAACCTCAATTTTTAAAAAGAGGAACAAGAAAGACCCAGGGAACTACAGGCCAGTCAGTTTCACCTCTGTGCCTGGCAAGGTCATGGAACAGATTCTCCTGGAAACCATGCTAAGGCACATGGAAAATAAGGAGGTGACTGGTGACAGCCAACACAGCTTCACTAAGGGCAAATTGTAACTGACCAGTCTGGTGACTTTCTACAATGATGTTACAGCATTGGTGAATACGGGACAACTAACTGACATCATCTACCTGGACTTGTGCAAAGCATTTGATACTATACTGCACGACATCCTCGTCTCTAAATTGGAGACATGGATTTGATGAATGGCCCACTCAGTGGATAAGAAATTGACTGGATGGCTGCACTCAAAGAGTGGTGGTCAATGGCTCAATGTCCAAGTGGAGATTGGTGATGAGTTGTGTTCCTCAGGGGTCTGTATTGGGAGCAGCCCTGTTTAACATCTTTGTTGGTGACAGGAACAGTGGGATAGAGTGCACCCTCAGCAAGTTTGGCAACGACAACAAGCTGTGTGGTGCTGTCAACATGATGGAGGGAACGGATGCCATCCAGAGGGACCTGGACAGGCTGGAGAGGTGGGCCTGTGCCAAGCTCATGAAGTTCAACCAGGTCAGTGCAAGGTCCTGCACATTGGTCTGGGCAATCGCAAGCACAAATACAGGCTGGACAGGCTGACTGGGAGCAGTCCTGGGGAGAAGGACTTGGGGATACTGGTGGAAAAGAAGCTTAACAAGAGCCGACAACGTGCACTTGCAGACCAGAAAGCCAACCACATCCTGGGCTGCATCAAGAGGAGTGTGGCCAGCAGGTTTAGGGAGGTGATTCTGCCCCTCTCCTCTGGTGAAATCCCACCTGGAGTACTGTGTTCAGCTCTGGAGCCCCCAGCACAAGAAGGACGTGGACCTGTGCGAGTGGGTCCAGAGGAGGGCCACGAAGGTGATCAGAGGGCTGGAGCATCTCCCCTGAGGACAAACTAAAAGAGTTGGGGTTGTTCAGCCTGGAGAAGAAAAGGCTCCAGGGAGACCTTATGGCAGCCTTCCAGTATCTAAAGGGGGCTTGTAAGAAACACAGGGAGAAACTCTTCAGCAGGGTCTGTTGTGATAGGACAAGGGGTAATGGTTTTAAAATAGAGGGAGGTAGATTCAGAAAAAAATTTTTTACAATGAGGATGGTGAAGCACTGGAACAGGTTGCCCAGAGAGGTGGTAGATGCCCCATCCCTGGAAACATTCAAGGACAGGCTGGGGGCCTCTGAGCAACCTGATCTGGTTGGAGATGTCCCTGCTCCTTGCAGGGAGGTTGGACTACATGACCTTTAAAGGTCCCTTCCAACCCTAACTGTTCTATGATTCTATTAAATAATTATGCATTATATAATGAAAGTATGTGTATGTGTGCATGTATAATATCCATATATGTGTATTCATGTTTGCAGATGAGAACAGGACATGAAATTTATATTCTGTATCTATAAATGCAAAGTAAAGCCCAGAGGAAAATCTATCCTAGCTATATGCCCACAGTGAGAGGATCTAAATCAGCATTACATTACCATGCAAGACAGAGAGCCTGGAGTCACTGGAGATTGTTCTGTAAACACACTGGCTCAGTGCTCAGCACTGTTCAAAAAAGCATTCAGAACGTTAGGAACTATTAATGGGGGAAAAAAAGTGATATATACTGTTTTGCCTTCTTTGTCGCTGTGAATAATTGCAGTTCATCTACATCTGGAGTACATTTATGGAGGTCTGAGCATCACTCCCTGCATTTTAATAAGAGTGCATTTTTTGGCAATTGGTGGCTTATGATAAATGCATTTGGGAAGAAACCACACACTTTACGTACAGGTATATCTGCAATTTAAAAAAAGAAGTGGGGATGCAGTGAAGAGCTGCTTGTTGCAAACCATTCTCTCATCTCTTCTGAAAGACAGGAAAATTCAGAATCCCTTGCAATTTCTAGTTTGCAAAATTAAATAAAGAAAAGGGTTAACTGAAAAGATGATACAGTAACTGTCTTGGTATCACAAGTATTATGATCTTAGAAATGCTGACATCCCTGAGAGGAAATAGAATCATAGAATACTGCTGCTTTGCATGAAATATAGGGGTTTGACATCAACTCTAGCACTCTCTCTGTGTTAGAGCCAAAGTATTAATTTCCAAACCTTTAGAATATCATAATTTTGCATCATTATGTAGTATTCAATGCAATAAGCATCATTTTTTCAATAATAGAGAGGTTTTAAACAGACTGAGGGAGGAAATGATTGTTTGCACAGGCCACTAGGTTTGTCTGAAACCATGTGAACCTATTTCTGATCTCTTGTTTCCATAAATAATAGATTGACAGCTTCATGGTTTCCAGAGGATACATGGTACATATAAATGTCAGACAAATAAATTCAAACATTCCATATTTCTGTGATGAATAGCTCAGTGTAAGGTTTTTATAGTTCTAAATAAAACTCATAATTTAATTTGCCTGGTGCTTTAAGTGAGTCTGAGGGTACTGTAACCAAAAAAAGGCGGGGGGGAGGAAGGGAAAAAAGGTGAATCTATTCATCCCTCATGAACAATTTCAGTTGCTATATTTTTAACAGAATGTTTCCTGAGTAAGGCAGAGTTATTTGATGGAAATACTTAACTGATATATATTATTTGGTGGAAAATTTTAATTGATTTCTATTGCTTACTGTATCTTATACCAAGCCCAAGTGACGACTTTAATACAGGAATGTATTTTTTTCTGACTTCTGAGTATGGAGAGATAAGGACACTAAACTTGAATGTTGCCCACAGAAGAACACAGCAAAGTTATAAGGCATACTAGGATGAAGAATAAAGCAGAAACCATGATAACATCATCCTGTCATTGTGCATTAGTAATCTTTGGGAAGTGGTTTTCTCTTTCTGATCTACTACCCCCAGCTGTTTTCCTGTGGAAGTGTGGACTCCTAGTTGACAGTGAAGCTCTGACTAAAAATAGATGTGTTTTCCTTATCTTTCCTGGATTCCTTTGAAGGGAGACATGGATTTGTGACAGACAATGCACTTGATGCATTTCTTCACGCTTTTCGATGTTCGTTTTTAATGCTTAAATAAGATGACTGGCTTTCTGTGGTACCTCCTGAAAAGTGGGGAGAGGGTTGGGGGGAAGCTGCTCGGGGAAGGAAACAGCAGGGCTGGCAGCCAAGTGGTCAGAACCCAGGGCCAGGCTCCCGCAGGGAGGCCAGTGTGGTGGAGAGGTATAATGAACAGATAGATCTCAGAAATAATGGAAAGGAAACTTTCTGGGGATGGAGGGGCTGTGCAGTGTTTGAGACATCTCAGAGAGTCACTGTGTTTGCTGAAACTGGTCCTGTAAGCACAGATTCTATGGACAGAGAGAGACTGGATTATAAACTTTCATTGGAATTCTGAGATAGTGGCTTTGAGGATTTTTCTGTTAAAAACCCTCATATTTCTGCTCTAACAAAATGCAACTTCTTTTTTTTTTAATTTTCTTTTTCTAGCTGACAAGTCTTTTAATCTGTTTTGGGGAGTTCATTTTCAGCAGATGATCTACGTAGATCCTCCTCACAGCTCTAGCTCACTTGGGAGTCCTTCACATACTCATCTTTGCACACTACAAATTACTGCGCTGATTGTCATAGCTAAATGCATCTCATAATTAACACACAGATCTGATAGCTACAGCTGATTAGCGACCACTTGAAAGGAGACTTGTAAACTTATGATATCTAGTTGCAATCCCTGGATTTGGGTGATGTAGCAATCCAGGATCTGGGAGTTCCTGGTAGAACTGGACCTGTACAAAGCAGAGGAACTGTTTCAAACCTTGTTAGACAGGCAGGAGTTTCAGTAGGAACCCATGATCATAGGAGTCTCCTTCCTTCTTTTGAGAAATGTTTGCTCTGAGCTTCTGTGAATGGCCACAGAGAGAAAGTCTCTTGTTTTCTTCTTTGCCTCTTCACATGGCAAAAATGGAAGTTTTGCTACAGAGAAAGGATAATGATGAGATATTGCCATGGTTGTTGTAGACCAAGAGATCAGAAGTGAAACCCTGTCTGTGAAATTAAAAAAAAAAAGACATTTAGAAAAGAAACTAATCAACTTTTTATGTATACACAGAAGTGGTCCGTAGAGCAAAACTGGCTGTGCACCATCTGCTTTTAATTTTTGCCAAAACTCTCAGTACTGCCTAGCATTCCTAAACTCAGGCCCTCTGACAGTTCACTTGTAAAAGCAAATAAACCAACTTTCATTGTACCACATCCTCTCATTTATAAATTATTTGTAGGCCAAAACATTCCCATGGAGACTAGAAATGGATCTTCTCCCCACGTGTCAAAATGACCTCCAGTGTTACACACAATAAAGTTTGTGATGACACCATCTTTGGCATACCAACTTATTACTTGTGCAGCAACTGCACAGCTTATTTCTATTAAGTTTATTGTAGAGATTCTTTTATTACTGCTGACAGCACTTTCATCTGAGTTGTATCTGTGGATAAACATCTACAGGTACCTCTTATATGGCGAGAGGAACAACAGCCATCTAAACTGTTTGTGAGCCTAAAACAGACACAACCAAAGTAGAAATTGTAGCTTAATGTTAAAGGAAAATATTGTCTAAGAACTTTCTAAAAGCTGACACTGAACTAGAGTGGTGTTTGGCATCCAGTCTTGTGCAGTATTGATTGATTCAGTAACAGATACTAGACCTGCACAAGTTGTTCATTGTAGATTAATCATGTAAGTTGGAGGAAGTTTTGAGTCTCAGTATAAGGCCCCTTGCAAGTATGTCAAGGTTGAGTTGGTGGAAGTAATAGCTGAGTGGTTTTGGCATTTCTGCCTCCTCTTTTAAAAAATACCTTTATTATAAACGTTTTATGTAACAATAACATAAAAATAATTTGTACCCTTTCTCTCTGGTACTTAGCAATGATGATTCTCCAAGAAAGACATATGAATATTTGGCCTCCTACTAGTGACAAGGCTGCTTTCAGAACATACCTTGTACTTTCTATCTTCTTTCTTTCTTTTTTCTTGTATTATTTTGTTTATCAGATGCATGTTTTGCATGATTCCCAAAGTCATGACTGATTTGTCTTTTGTGTTGTCTCTGTCTCTGGAGTTTAGGGTGTTTGGGTTAAAGTTTGATGTACTAAGCATTTCCAGGAAAAAAACAAAGACAAAAGCAAAACTGACGTAACTGTAGCTGAGTAAAAAACCATTATCCAGGAGGTAACTCAGGACTTCAATGAGTTAAAATTGAGAGCTCTCCAAGTAAGAGGTTAAAAAAATCTAAAACTCAAATTTGGTGCACAAATTAATGTAAATTAATACAGTATTTTAGTGAGGTGATGAAAAGTTGCATTAAGAAAGAGGATTTGGTAACTCTGGAAATAGTTTTTATGGGGGTTGTGTAAGAAATGGATATAGAAGTATGAAGGTGACAGACCACAATCAGAGCATAAGAAAAAAGGTCATCAAACCAATGAATAACAAAGTGTTATGGAACTCCCTATGAATGCTATTAGTATTAGGAAAAGCCATTTAATATACTTAGTAAATACTAAACTAACTTTGCATTATGTGCTGCCATGGGAAACGGGTAAAAAATTGTACTGTATCTTCTGTGGGGAATCCCTTGAAATGAACTATTGAACAATTCTTAAACATTTATGAAGTTGTGAAGTTTTTTTTTTTTTTGCTGTGGAACTATGTGTAAACTGAATTTGTGAAAGATTTGAAAGATTATTCTGAAGTATAAAGCATACTCTGATCTGATTAAAAAGGAATGTTGAATAGATTTCAATTGTCGGTTGAGGGATAAGGAGGAAAATAAAGTTTTCCCTTTTTCCAGTTTTGTATTCAGGTTGAAAACTGTCTTCACAAGCTAAGGACATTAGTGAAATTGTACCCTAATGTCTACGAAGCCAACTTCTCTCTAGCACCCCAAACGATAACCTGCTGTGGTGGTTTAGCCCAAGTCACCACACAGTTTCTTACTTACCCTCCCCCTACCCAGCGGGACAGGGGAGAGAAATTGGGAAGAAAGGAAAACTCATGGGTTGAGATAAAACCAGTTTACTAAAATACTAAAACCTACAAAAATAACAGAATATAAGGATATTAATATATACAAAATATACAAAATTAACAATGTACAATTTCTCACTACCTGATGTCCAAATGACCGATGCAGCCTGTCCCGAGCAGTGATCACGGAAACGACACCGAGCAGCAAGCAAAGGGGGGAGAGCAAGCTAGCAAGGTAGAGGGAACAATGCCAGCAAGCAAGAGAGAAGAAAAAGGATGCCAAGGGTGCCCGAATGGGTGCCAGACTGGATACCTGAATGGAATGGACGCCTCCTCCCATGGGCAACCCCCACTTATATACTGAGCATGATGTTTATGGCATGGAACACTCTTTTTGGCCAGTTCTGGTCAATTATTCTGTCTGTCTTTCGCCCAGCTTCCCACATCTGCACGTTAACAAGACTTTAACGAGACATGGAAAGCCAGACAGTGTCCTTGGTCTCATTAACATCAAGTCATATCATCAGAGTGTTTTTATCAACATTCTTCACATATGAAATCCAAAACACACTGGCTACTGAGAGGAAAATTAACTCCATCCCTGCCGAAACCAGGACACCTCCTTACCCCAAAAGGTTTATTGGAAATTTAAAGAATTATGTGAAGGCACAGCACAGAAAATGGACACTGTCCAGATCATGTTGTCCTCAGTTGGAGAAAAACTAGAGTTGATGTTTTCCAACATTATGGCTGTAAGAAAGGAAGCAAAACCATCCAGATATGCTCAGAGATCGGTACACAGGTGTTCTCAGTGGTGGTTCCAGCCTAGACTTGTGGTGGTTCCAGCCTAGACCTCTGGAAAGATGCTTGAGCAATAACATGAAGAATCATGGCTGAAGCTGGGAAATGCTGAGAGATGGACTAGTTTTTACCCCTTGTTCTAATTTCATGGAGATGATGTTGAATAATCACCCAAACTCGTAGGCGATTGGCCAGCCAAAGGGGACATTTCAGAGAATCAAAGGTCCTACATGTGTATTTTATAAGACGTGATATGACTGTATGTTAATAAAGCCATCAAAATGCTATCATTATTATTGTTGATGTTATTTGTAGAGACTGCATAATGAGCTACTTTGTGTCAGGTAGCTACTGTTAAAGAGCAGTATGACTTTCAGAAAGATTATGCCCTAAAGGTGCATTTAACAGCAATGCAGTTTATTATATCCCCTAAAAATAATTCAGGCAAGAAGAAAGTAAAGGCAAATAGAGTAGGATGTGACCACTGTGTAGAAAGCACTCTGCAGAACAAGGGCTTGCACAATGCCAACCCTTCCCAAGGCAAACTTTATGACTGTGAGTGGTGTCTCTCAGGGAGCAGAATGGTGAACAGTGAGTGAGGCTGGTGAGGGTGAAAGCCTTGCTCTGCTTTGCAGGACCAAGCCTCAGGCTGATAACAGCATTGTCAGCTGCGGTGTCTCAGATCACTGCAGGGAGCACTGTCACATTGTTGAGCAGGGTGTCGCTGCTGGGAGGGTGTGGTGGAGTGGATGGGATCCTTCCACTTAATGAGCTTGTTTGACATCAGCGGTGATCAGCTGCCCACTGTCTGTGAAGTATTTCCTCTGTTTCAGCGGCTGGGGTGGTGTTTTCCCGGCTTTCTGCAGTGCGATGATTAGATTGCTGTCTCTAGCCAGCCAGCACCGAGATGCTGCAGGCTGAATGATAACTAAGGCAGACAGAAAGGGTTATTCCTAAAGTGCTCCTGAGAGTCTCGTTGATTTATTTATTTATTATCCCCCTCACTGCACATTGGTAGGAAGCTTATAGTGGGTGGATCATCAACAATCACTCCAGGGCAAGCTGCATTAGCCCTAGTGCTAACCTTCTAAAAGATTCAGATTTATGAATTCAATTATGGGAGTTTACAGCTGTTTAGCTTTGTTGTTGCTGTTATTATTGTTATGTATTCCTATCTGTGTTCCACTGCACTCCAACCCATTTCAGGGTAATTAGAGAGGTTCCTCTTGATGTTTAGGTTGAACAAGATGACAACAGGTCTACAGCATCTTCTGTTCTGTTCTTCCCCAGCTGACAGCTGTTGATGTGAGTGTATGAGCCCTCCATGTCTCAATATCTTTACTTCTTCATGGCTTTGACTGCATTATATAACTTTCTTTCTTTATTTTTTTTTCCAAATAATTCTGACACCAAACAGTAAAGATAGCATTTGTTTCATCTAATTGTTGTCTTGACATTATAAAACTGATCTTATTGGAAACAAGATAAGTACTGCGGTTTCTTTTCTCCATTCAAACCCATAATTTGATGGCTTAGGGTTGACTCATGATTTTCATATGCTTGGGACTAGCAAGAGAGACTATGCCTGTACAAAGGGCAGAGAAACAGATAATCAGATTTGTGATATGTGCAGAAGAAGTCTGTAACATTTAAGATCTTTAGCAAAATACCCCAGGAGTCCAAGCAAGTTACAGTAAACTAATTATCTTGGAACAAATTATCTGATATCTAATTGAATTTCCTACCATGGCTCACATCAATCTTCTGTGCTGAAGACTACCTGTAGTGTCTACTGCACTTGATAACAGTTACAGATGTTGATTAATTTTCAGACATAAAGCAGCTTAAAGAATATATTTGGAGGCATATTATAGGAAATATTGCTAAGTTTTTCTTTTTGCAGTTTTGAATGTTACAAAACAGTCAAGTAAGCTATTAGTGTTCAAGTCAGAGAATATCCTTAATCTGTCAGGTAATAACGGCCTACTGTTAGGGGGAAAAAACCAGTTGGGATCTTTTTTTCGGTTATTAATATTTTTACATGGTATAAACCCTTTCCTCCCCTTGGTCCCCCTTTGCCTTATAAGTATTTCTAAATTGCCGCTCTGATGTTTTCTAACTCACTGAGATCTGTTCTCGATGCTGTCCTCTGCCTTCTTGGTCAAAACTATCTCTACCTACCTAATGAAATTCACCTGTGTACTCAGTTACAACTTTGTGTAAGTTCGTTCAGTGAAAACTAGGACTGCATCCAAGTTTCTCTCCTGAATTAAAAATAGTGGGTTGAAATGGAAAGGCTGGAGATATCTTTACTTTGGCATTTTTTAATCCAATTTTAAATTTTGAATAAGAAAATAACAAGAAGTCCAAAGTACAAACTGGCTAAACCTTTTCTTACTTCCATAAACCTTTCTATCATTCCAAATTCATACATGACCCTGTGAATTACGAAGCATCTAATGAGAGATTATTTTCTTCTGAGATATCCTCGGTGGAGTCACACAAGACCAATACGCTGACTAACATGAGAGATAAGAGTTAGTGGCAAGGACAATCACGCACTAATGTGCCTTAACAACTCTGAGATTGAAGGTGATTCACACATTACAGTGTTGGAGAGCTAGCAGCTAGGACATAACCATCTGCTTCTCTTGCATAGAGATGCACAAAAGTTTGGAGGGTTTATTAGGCAAAGATTTTCTTTTCTCTTATGGACCTAAACACTTAATGGATAAAACATTTAATGGAGAGAAAGACAAAATGCCACATACTATTTTTCTGAAAAGAGGTGTAGAGTTCATAGAGGAATTGTAATATTTTTAGCTGTTTTGGTAAATAAAACATGAAGGAATGGAATGAAAGACAATTTGAAGTGTTTCACTAAATAAGCAGAGAAAGGATTATGGGAGTACATAGTTATAGATTGTCTCCTCTCTTCAACCTGGATTTCCCTACTTCTCTGTGGTAATGTGAAGGTGGAAGTATTGTTGACATGGGCATTTATTAGTTCTGAGCATCTATATACCAAAGATCTTGGAGCAAAATTAATATTACTGTTGAAGTTCTTAATCTTCCTGGAGAAATAAACTCCATCTACAGAAAAGCAAAGTCCTTTCTCCTTGGTGGTGTTATGATGCAGGGACTGCTGAGGCTGGTGAGGTTGGTTCCATGATTTCACCCTCTGGGTTCTGATGTTAATATTTATTTAGCTTTACTTTCAAATGAATAATTGTTCAGCGATAGCTCTCTGAAGCAGAATGAAAACAATCTTCTCATAGTTCTCTGGGAGCACCATTTTTACATATTGCAATCAACTTGCACCAATTATTTGAAATTGTTCCTATTTTCAGAACCAGTACAGTTGAAACAGAGTGATTACCATGACAATCAACACTGCTAATAAGCAGTGACTCCAGCACACCAATCCTTGCACTGTAAGGCAGCTGTAGATCAAATTTGTCTGATACAATATATTACCAGTCCAAGAGAGTACACATTCACACACAAGCTTGTGTTTCATTTGCAATCAGCTCCCAGACCTCAGGAGATTCAGCTGCAAGTCAATTACCTCTTCTGGATCTCCATTGCAGGTTTGCTGGGGTTTTTTTCAAATCTTGAAGCACAATTTAGGTGAAACATCATAGGTAAAATACTTTTAGAAAAATTTTTAAATGTTCCTGAGCAGCTGTTAGAAACAAAGAGTGTGTTTGGGAACTAGTACCAGTTGCGTGAGATGGCTCTTCAACAAAAGATAAGTCATTATCTTCCTACTAAAGCCAAATTCAGCACTATTCCTTGCAAGGCATCATTTCCTTAAGATATGTCCTCGTTTTTAAGGCTGAAGTATCTTGACATGATGGCAGCTGATGATAGGATTAAAAAGGATTAGTCAAGATGGTCTAATGTCTGAACAAAGCTTTGACAGGGAGCCTGGCCCCTGCATGCTGATATTGCACAAGCCATCTTGTTACATGTTACGTTATGAAATATATTCCTGATAAATATAACAACGGTTCTTCTCAGCAGCTGCTCTTCATGGGGTTTCAGCTGAAACATGTTCATCCCGCAGGTAGGGAAGCATGCCCTTTTTCTGCGTGGGGGAGATCACAGTTTCACTGTGCTGCCTTCCAGAAATAGCAGGGAAATTCGTCAAGGTTTTCTGCACATTCTCTCCTTTTCTCCTACACACAAACCCATGCAGTCTTCTGAGGATAGCAAGCGATGCCAAAATGAACTGGGTGATGTGATGGTGTGTGATGCTGGGGTGAGGCAGGACTGACCCTGCATCTCCTTACGGCAGTACACAGTCTGCTTGTAACATGATAGACCTGTAAGCCTGGCCCAGTCACGATCAAATACAAATAGCCAAATACCACGCCAAGCATGGGGTATTTGATGACACACAGACTCTGCCAGTTGTAAAGGATATCAAGATGTCTGCTGTCTTACAGCAGAAATGACTGAAAATAGAATATGCTTGGTCCTAGGTACGTTGCACAGGGGATGCTGAGCGAAGACAGTGAAGGTTCTAAAAATATGAAGATGGTATCTCCTATTGGAAAATATCTCCTCACAGGACTATCTGGAATTCCACCACTGGGAGATATAGTTTAAAACATAAAAATACCTGTGTGCAGAAGATTAAGTCTATGTCAAAGATAAGCTAGAAAATATTATGCTCATGTGTGCAGTAGAGGATGATATTTTCTGTGGGTTTATTTTCAAGCGTATTTTACTGCAAAATATTTTTATTTTTTAATTGGGATTAGTTAAATGAAGAGGCAATGGTGTATTAACAGTATCAGACCAACTGACTTGCCATAATTTCTGCTGAGATCTAATTACATACTGCCCCACTGGACTTCACTTGAGTGAAGAATTTCCTGGTGTGCTGTTATGTACAGGGAGTTGTGGTTAAGAGTCAAGTAGGATCTAAATCAAAGTAATCATCGGGCTTTTTTCTACCTAGTTCTGGGCTAGGCAGAGACTCCAACTTCAGTAAATGTAAGATGCTAAACCCTGGGGACCTTCTGTGGTCTGTGGGCTTCCTCAAAACCTCCATGTAGGATGCATTCCTCTCCTCCATATGTGCCTCAGAATGGAAGACGTGTGGCATTGTCCCAGTACTTTGGCTCCTCGATAAGTACTATGCAAGGCTGTGAATTTGAACAGAGTGAGTTTGCACTGACTGATGGTAGAGTGAGGTTAGGAACAAGCAAGCACTAATTTTCTTGCTGTCTCTAAACTCATGGACTTCATTAATGCAATGCAATGAGAGTGCAGGGCCTTCTCGTCTAGGAACCTAAATTTAAGTGGAAGCGTGGCATGGAGGTGTCACTGGACTTAGAGTAAATGGCAGTCTGAATGTCCGAGAGCTTCAGGGATGGCCATCAGATGGGCCACTTACGTGAGAGGCTGGTGCTGCTCCTCCCTAGTCGTTATCACAGGCTGTTAAAACAGAACTCCACAGTGTATCATTGTAAGGGGGATGGTAGGGGAGACAGATCCTCAGCTGTTATCTAACCCGTGGTGAGGTGGGAATCTCATGTACTTTTGTGACATGAGCAAGGTCTGAGGCATGAAGATGTAAGGTGCTCAGGACACAGCCCCTAATATTTTACTGTAACATCTTAGCATTTGCATTACTTTCTAAAATGTATTTATGTATTTTTAAAAGTTATCATTAGAAAATGCAAATTTTATGTAGATTTAACTATAAAGCATATTGTCATTTATTATTTGAATTACCATAATAGCAGATGTTTTCCATGCTGTGGTGGCAGTGCAGATTTTATGTCCTTAACACATACCAAGGCGGCCGTAAATATTTGTACAGCTATACTGTTGTTCATATGAAGCTGAGGAATCCAAGGACTAAATTTATTCTTCATTATCCATACAGACTGTATTTGTAATAGTTCACAGCTCTATTAGTGGTCCAAACAGCAGCCATGTGCAGTGCTGAGTTGTTTGCCTGGTTGTGGATTACTTTAGAAACAATTTATGAAAGATAGCTGATTTATCCAGCAGCTGAGGACAAGGAAAGACTTATCAACTCACTTCTAAAATATTTATCAAATGTATCTGTGACTAAGGTACATTCTCAAAGAACCAACTCCTTTTGTAATTATGGGATTTATGCTTCTGTTTGCAACTGGGTATTTTAGCTCTGCTAAATTTATCTGTGGTTTCACGTTGCCACCATTCACTATAATGCCTAGAGCAATTTTCAGACAATAACAGCCAATGATAAATTCCTGAAAACAGGAACATTTGTAGGTTCTTGCATTGCAAATAGGAACTTGCTTTACTTTAAATTACTCCTCACTATCCATTGAAATGAAATTCCTACATCCTCAAGGATCTGTGTGCTGCAGGCTCACGGCCGTTGACTAGGAAGGCTGGTTGAAGTTTCTGTTCCTGTTTGACTCAGGAAGTTTGTTTTTCCTTGGCAGGTAGAGGTTAGGTATTTGCAAAGTGAAATGATGTAGATGTCATTTGGGATATGTTTAAAAGATTTTCCAGTAAAAATTTTATAAGCAAGCTTACTGATGGTTTGCCTAACTTCTCTGGAAGCTCTGTTTGTGAACAACTGTAAAGTTTCTTCTTGACCTCTCAATGCTTTCATTTTAGGTTCAACATGAACCTTGACAAGCCTAATTGATTTTTTGTTTGTAATTGCAACAGTCTAGGAGTGCACAAAAAAACCCCAACCCTAACTCAATGTTGTGAGAATGTTATCCTGCAAAAAATCACACAGAGAATGATGTGATATACCAAGTAAGTAACCAAGACACTAGTGAAAAAAAATACTGCTGCCAGAATATTGTTTTCAAATGTGTGTGTGCAAGCTGGGAGAAAAGGAAATAGGTCTCAAATGCCAAGGATTTTTTTCCTACCACTATTCTGGAATAGAAAATAATGAACAACAAACAAACAAACAAAACCTCTGTATTGAATAAGGCTAAAGTTGTTGTCAATAAGTGCTATTAAGAAATCAGAAAGGAAAGAAAATCTATCTGGAAGAGCTGTGTTGTAAAGGCGACGCGTTTGTTAGCAAAAATTTAAGGGTAAGTTCATTCTTGTGTGTGTTTTGAAGGTAGATCTGAAATTGGCAGCAACAGAAAGCAGTAAAGCTTTTTTACCCATACTGTAGTTGTGTTAAGAGTGAGTCAGAGGTTGTTGCAAATCTGAAATTTAAGGCTGCTTTTGATCCTGAAGAATTTTGACATGTTAGAAATTATCTTAAGATTAGATAAAAGAAATGGTATTTTATTGAATGTTTCCAGCTTCAGGAAAAGATTTTGAATACTTCATAGATATATTAGAACAAACACAATTAAAAAGAAGGTACAAGATCTCTTTCTTTTTTTACAGTACACCCAGAAGTTACACCTATACAGTGTCTCAGGCATAACTGTGTATTATGTAAATTGCATTTCTTAAAAGTACGTGAACAAGTCAGTATTGAGCTGCTTCCCATTGACCACAAAATCTGCTAAGTTTCATCTAGCTAAGAAAGAATGTCTGCTTCTTTGACAAAGACATTTCTTGTTTGCATGAGGCATCACTTCTAGCGTCTTAATCTTTAGGTGACTCTAGGGAGGCAAAGTGTTCTGCGTCAATAACCCTTCACATTAAATATATATCAGGAATGATTCTCTGTACCTGAGGTGTTTGTTCTTGCTGCAAATGTTCTTTAGCTTTTCTGTCCTTGACTCAAATCTCAAGGTCCTTCAATTGGCCCTCTGCTCATTTTTGCCTGGACATAGCTGCTAAGGTTGACACTTCCAAATTGATTGTTCTGTAATAGGGCTTTCACAGCGGTGTGTATGGGGATGGTGCTTGACTTCATGTTGTCCTCTGATAACAGACTCAGGTTTGGTGGATGTGTGATGGAGCCATGCTATAAGTGAAAGGACTGTATTCCTGTGTGGGGTTTTTTAAGAGGCATGCTGCTCTACTTAGTGCAAAGGGGAGGCGCAACCGTGACCCACCATCTGTACTTGGGGAACCTGGTGGTAAATGAGGGCTGCCCAAATAGCATTATGCTCAGGTGCACAGCTGAAGGGTTGCTGGAGGACCAAGAATGTCTGTGATGATTCTGAAGGTCCTTCTATTGCTCTTGGACATACTTGCGGTTCCCCTTGGGGGACTTCAGAAGCTAGACAGCAGGGGAAAATAAAGACGTCAGTCACTAAAGTACTTTAGGAGGCATTACACCAGGAGAGCATATGCAAAGCCCACATGTTTGAAGGAGTTTCTGAAGGCCTTTTGGTGTTCTAGGAATAAGTCAGATGCTTTCCTGTATCTGTACAAAAGCTACCATGGTATATCTCCATTTCTTAACATAGCTACATTCTAGTCAGCTTCCATTTTAAGAGAACTTACTGCCACAGTTTTATTCTGTTCTATTCATATGATAGCTTAAGTGAATTAAGCCTTCCTCTTATCTCCCTGCCATGATGCCATCACTTTTCTCGTTATCTCTCTTTCTGTCTTGAAAAAGTATTGGTTTTCAATTCTCTGACTGTAAAAACTGACTTTATTGTATTTTTTGTGTACAGGGTCTAACAAATCTAGTGCAGATTATTACCTGTAACAACAGCATCTAGGCATTTGTATCTGTAAAACACTGCAAGAATAAAATAAAGGAAAAACAATTGGTTTAATGTATTAAAAACCAGCATAAGATAATATTTGCTGATTTTGCTTACAACACTTCTGATGCTATCCACACTGATACTGTCTTGAATCCATTAGATCATTAGCAAAATTCCTAGTAAATTGAGTGAATCCAAGATTTCACTTATCACTCACCTCAAACAATCAAAACAGAAAATGTACCAGAAGTTAGAGAAACAAGATTAAAATGCATACATATCTTCCTTTAAGTTTGTAATCAAGTGTAAGGATTTAGTCATGAGTAATTGGGTTGGAATATCAACGCAAGGAGCACTTTTGCTTTATCTCCTCTAATGGACATTGATGCTCATCAACTAGAATTCCAACACTAGGAATTCATTGTTACAAAAGAAGCCTATTCAAATAGATCCTCTACAACGGGATATTTCACAATAAGTGGTAACAGCATAATATCACAGGTTCAGAAGTGCGCAAAGGTATTAGAATGATAGAAGGAAAACATTTGAGGTAATGACGTCCAGTCCATGGGTAGGGATAAAACTAGAACACTCTTTAATTTACTCCTTATACATTCCAGTGATGAGAATATCTTCATCTAACAGATGATCTACAATGCTTTATGTTTATTTAATTTATTACCTACACATTCCTTAATGCCTTGTTACTTAGTTCATTATAAATAATTAGACAAGCAACACTAATGAAGAGCTAAGTAAATTGATTATGTGTAGAAAGATTTTGTTTTGCTGGATTAAAAATTATTCATAAGCAAAATAGCGATGAACTGATTGGCTGTGAGCTTCATAGTATTAGTCATATCGCTCTTAAACACAGCACTCTGGAAAAAAAGATGTCTTTCTTCTACTTCTGTGTCTGAGCCTGCTATATCATCTGGGATTTAAATGCCATTTCTCCCACTTTTTTGGCATGAGATTTATTTCCAATGATTTTCATGATGTTAAGTTATTTGAAAACTTTTATTTTACTTGAGCTTTTTTCTCTTAAACAAGTGAACGAAACTCATTTTTTGTTTCTTTGAAGGCTGATGCAAATGTTTTGTGTAATTTCAGTCAGTGTAAGTTTCTTACTAAGCATAGCAGTATTCTTTTGCAGAGACATTTGTGAGGGAAAAAGTGGTATTTATTTGAAGTTTGTATTGGTTGTTCTATAACTAGAACATCCAGTGTATCAACTAGGTGCCACCCAGTATATCTATTCAAGAAAACAATTCCTGCTATCATACACTCACGCAAGTCCACAGAATTCATCTGTATACTATCCTGAGAAGATAATTTCAGCTGAAGAAGAATATGAAGTCTTTCTGAGTCAGACTTTGGGAAGAGTGCAAGGCACATAGAGGAAGGCTTCAGTGGCAAACTATATACATTCATTTAACTAGTTCGTTAGGGAGAGAACTAAAACACATATATGCACACACAAACACCCATAAAAGGAAGTTCTATCATACTTATATTGCATACTTTCATGAAAATAAATAATTCATTCATAGGGCTGTGACCTTGAATCTTTGTCATACATCACCCTTTCTCTATACAAAACCATCACGAACAAGGATGCTGAGACAACAACGCTAACTAACCTTATCAACATTCCACTTGTGTTGCAAAGCACTGTGAAGTTTGAGACCTTGTGATGCTGGATGAGGTGCAGGCACACAAAAAATAACAATCTTGCATTCTGGTAAGAAGAAGCTATAGTGGTGAGGATGACAAGAAAAGGATGGAAGAGCAACACATGTAAAGGATACTGTGGTGAGCAACTGAACAGTTGTAAATAATTTCATGGACTGTGAGCAACTTTTGCAGTTGACTGTTCTTTGAATGATACTAATAAGGATTACAGCAAAACAACATGAAGAAAGAATCCTGGAACAAATTGAAGAAAGAAGAGCTAACAGATAGAGGACAATTATCCACAATGTTCAAAGGAATATTTTATTATGCTAAAACTTCCTCGAAAAATGATTGTGCTAAGTAAGCTGTTGGTTGAAAAATAATGACAAGTAGCAAGGAATGCTCAGACTAAGCATGCACAGGATGTAAACAGCCCTTAATAGATTTGCATGTCAGTCTTCAGATCTTCCATATGACCTGGCTGGTGACACCTGTAAGGAAATAATTATTGCACATGGTAAAATAGTTGGAAAACATCAACTGATACGGAAAAATCTCTTTCCATTAAGCAAATTATACACAAATCCTACTTTATTATCTTCTGTTCTTTCAAACTCCGGACTCAACAGTGCAGGCGATAACAGATGTTCTTGCTCTATAGATTTGACAGTCAACATCACAAGACTACAGATCGTTTCCACACCAACTCATCAGTTGAGATAAGAATTTGTGCTTCCAGTGGTGCACTGCCTCTGCCATAAATGACTTCAGGGATTATGAATTTTATTTTGAGCCAAACTCAAATCAGAGGGTGGAGCAGACCTCTCTGAAAGACTGAAAAGAATAAAAAGGTCTTGTGCTTCACTTTCTTCTGTAATTTTAAGATTGCTTACCTACAACCAAAGACTGTACACATCAATAAGTATTTTTTGTATTAAAGGATTATGTGATTCTTCTGTCCAGTCCTGGAAGCAGGAAGAGGTCAAATGAGAAACGGCTGAAATAGGGATCTCTGTGCTAAGTAATCTACAGAATGACTAGGATTGACAATGAGGCAAGAACATTGACAATGCCTAAGGAAGGCATCTGGGTCCTCACTTATGTGAGGAATGCATGCTCCCTGCCTTGTCCATCAAGAGCTTTCTGGAACAGATCCAACCTGGAAGGAAGGTGGTTACTGTGAAGATAATATTCTTCCAGATTCATCAGAAAATCAGACAAGACTAATCTTGAGCTTTCTCAGAGACAGGAATCATTTTTATTTTTTTTTTATTAAACTTGCAAAGTCTTCTGTTCGTCCCCTAGTATACATTTATGGTAAATTACTGTATGTAAGACATTAAGAATGAATTATTTACGACCTTTCTTTTGGTCTGTTCCAAGAAGTACTTAGATTACCATTCCTCTGTGCTTGAAACAATTTCATGAAAGAATCTGACAGATACTTCCAAACATAAATTTTATCCCATATTCTAACATCTACTTATATGTTATACTGATAAAACTCCCATTGACTTCAATGGGAGGAATGAAATTCTGTGTTTTGAGGAAATCTCAGCTTCAGAATCATATTCATGCAGATTAGACTCTTAAACTCTCAATGACTCATTAAATGTAAAATCAAACCTTCTCAGAGGCTTTTGAATTTTTTAGACTCCTAACATGTGCACATATGCTTATGGGGGTGAGCCAAATGCTCTAACCTTTGAATATTTAGAACAATCTTACTCTTGAACTGTGGTAAATTTTGACATTTAATTTTCCTGTTATTCAAGAAAAAAAATATAAAGAGGGAAAAGTAAATAGAAAGAGAAAAGGAGTATCAGATGTGTCGTGCTATGTGAAATGCATGTATGTGCCTAGAATTTTGTGCTGAAAGAATTTGACAAATCCACTGTGGAAATTTCTGTCAGTGACTTTATGCTGTTCTAGCCTCTTGGAGTCACACAAAGAGCACTGTCACTTAGCAGAAATGTCGTGCTTGGTATTCACCAAATACTATTTCACTGTCAACTATAGCTCAGCTTGGTTTATTTATTTTCTGAAGAAGCCTGGAAAAATTTTCTGTTGGGAATGCCTGAGTATGGGACAGTTTTAGTAATTTTAAATTCAGCCATTTTGGAGTTATATGGACATTTATACAGTGAACTGGTATCTTAGTGTAATGGGTTGGGGCGGTTGCATACTTCTGCCAATGATTCACAGGTGAAACTTTTTATCTGTTTGTCACTCAAAAGACAAGTCAGCCAAGGTAAATCATTTTTGGTCTACTCATCCACAAGCATCCTCCTTGGAAATGACTGTTTCCTCCTGCTTGAGACACATTTTAAGCTTATCTGTATTTTTTTATTCCCTTGTGAAGTTTTATAGGCGTATTCTCAGATCTGTATGCCGCATGCCACTTACTCAGTCCTAGAACTGCAACAAGCTGAGTCACCATTTCCCCTGGGCCTTAAACAGCTGAAAAAATGTGTGCCCCTTGGTTTTTGGTCTTTTATTTTCAAAAGAGCGCATGGATATTTGAAGGAAAACAGGCTGGCTTGTAGCTGATTTACTGCTTCCTTCCAATATGATGAAGGAATCTGTTTCCAGCATCACCTACCCACTGAGAAGTCCTCCCATTTTTCTTGAGACTGGGAATCCCACCAGGTGCCTTTGCACTGGGATCTCCACTTTGTGCCAGTGACAAGCCTGGTCAGCACATGGCTGAGTGAACCCAGGCACTGCTGAACACCTTGGGGCCCACGCTGTTGAGCAAGACATGGCTTGTCAGTATGTTAGAGCAGCTTGTAGATCAGTGGCTCACAGGTGACAACCTGAAGTTGCAGGTGACAAAGATTCTCCATCAGGTTCCTTCTGGCTTTGTGCCCGTGGATGGCTCAACTCCTCCCAACGCAAATGGTCCTGCTTTTTCTAGTGAAGAAAGTTCTGTCATTTCTACCCTTGTTGCTCTTCCTCTATTCTTTCACTTTCTTGTTCCACTTCTTCCTCCTGAAACCTGTGGGTTTTATACTCTTTTCCAGCTGTTACCTCCTTTTTCCTATTTTTTAATTCTGGAAAATACATATTTAGATTCTCAGGTTTTTTGTTCCTCTCTTCCATCATGTCATAGTGCCCCTTTCTGAATAAAAGAAATCACTGTTTATTTTCTGTTTCTATTTTCTCTCACATGCACACATTTCCCTAGATGCCTATTGCTTCTTTCCAGGATTTCGTGCCCACAGAACCAGCTTAACGTTGAGGTCCAGAACCCAGAGCATTTATTGACTTGCATGCTGCTGTGCAAAGCCAGACCACAGATACTGGTGTAAGATGTCAGCAAAAGTGACTGAATGTTATAATTTGTTTGGTCACCTCAGGCAAGTAATCTCTCTTCTTTGTTTCATCTCAAAAATGGCTCTAAATGATACTTAATGCCTTTGTGATTTATGGATGGAAAACTATGCTCAATCTGCTTGTTTATTATTGTTATCATTGTTATTACTGTTGTTACAGTCGTTATTATTTCTGCAGCATAATTTGACTCTTTGGCTCCTTCCAGTTAAATACTGAGTATCTTGAGATCCTAAAAGTATCTCCAACATTATAAATAAAGAGCAATTTGTTGTTATGAGGCCTATCTTTTGCAATACAAACGTGAAGGTTTAAAGGGAGGACTACATTTCTGAGACTTTGCTTTTAAGGCCCATTGTTAATATTCAGAGGTCAGCTATGAAACCTGCTGGCTGGTCTGACAAGTTTTTATTCTGAGAATGCTTTTTATAAGCAGTTAGGAAACAACAAAACACGTACAGGATATTTGGAATAATAATGCCAACTGAATTATTTCTGGTATAGTGGTAGGTTGTTTCTCTTTCTAATCTGATGAGATAGAGAGCTGTACCCGAGAGGAGTGACCTAGATACATACTCCAATTGACAAATATTTTTTAAGAGAAAGGAGATCCTGTTCTGTGTCAGTGATGGACATTGAACTGCACTCAAGAACTGAGGGTGTAATTCATGTAGGAAAGAGTTGATGCACTAAGCAACAATTTCAATGTGCTGAGTACTGGGTATTTTCTTTTAACAAATTTGTACAGCAAAACCACTAAAAGCAGACCAGATATGGCTTAATGGGGTCCTTTTGCTTCTCTTTCATTTGATTTATCCATGCTTTTGCAAGCAGCACCATTTGTACTCTTCATACCTGGCTGGCTATTTGAGAACACAGGGTGAGGTCCAAAAAAAATAATTTCTGAACAATTGAAGTGGAATTTGGGTGCCTACATCAAGGCCATAATTCACAAACAAATGGGCTAAACCACTTAGGCTTCAGAGAACATTTAGCCCCAGAACCTGCAGTTCTACTACTGCACATGCACCTCATCTGCTGACTTACACGTGAGTCCCACGTGGGATTTGCAAACTGTAAGTATCCCTAAGCCCTCTGAGCAGCCTAACCTGTGATATGATCCTCCCTTCCCCCAAAAATTTAATGTTATCACAACGACACTGACCGCCCAAAACTCATGTCCCAGAGATAAAGTCTAGCTGCCTATTACTGTCACAGCACTGATACCCAAGGAGTGAGGCTTTCAAAACCTGAAATGAGTTTTACATTCTTGAATGCACATCTTCAAAGAATCTTTGAAAGGTGGTTCCTGTCTGGATTATTCTACAGGAGCTGTGGGTTTGAATGCCCTTAATCTGAAGACTAATTGAACCTAAGTTTCACAAGTACCAGATGAGTGGTTCAGCCAGTAGGTCACTACCCACTAGGAAGGAAGTCACCATCACTTTTGGACGTCTCCTGAAATGGACATCTAGCATCTCAGCTTAGACTATTATTTTCACCTCAGTGTCTGAGTCTTACATCTTAAGGCTGCAAATATATATCCCTGACCAGAGGACTGACAGATTTTCATAGATCTCCATCTGTTTGGATTTCTGTCCATATCCTGGTTTGATTTTCATTTTTAGGTATCTTTCCCCACTCATGCTGTATCATGCTTAGGTCCCTAATTTGGTTTTTCAGCTACACTCCTCCTGGATTTGATACCCTGACAGAAAGAGTGAAGACACTGCACATCGTCTTGCCTAAATACTTTTTTTTGTATTGGGTTCTTTAATCTGAACAACTGGGAATACATCTTTAAAGCAGTTTGCTACAAATCTCTTAAAATCTACATCCCATATAGTTCATTAGATACTGAGTGATGAACACATTACATATTCATCCAAAATGGCCTGTCTAATTAGCAGCTGTAAAAGATAACAAATGGAAAGAGCTCTCTGATCTCCTCCAGCCTTCTAAATGTACGACAGTGTGTGCCTGTGGTCTCGTCCCTTGTTAGTTCTGTTGAAAACAATTTTTTCAGTGATCAGTGAAGTCAGCAGGAATGAATAAAGCTCAGCATCTTGAAAGATCACGCTGCTTCTTTAGGTGCTTAGATGTGACATGCACCCATGTTTGACCCAAATCTTAGAAAGCAAGCCCTGCTTGCCACTCACCTTAGCCCCTGTGTATGCTGCTGGAAGTGAAGCAGAGCTTATCATTGTTCATGAAGCTCCCCTTTAGACTCTTTGTGGCTTTGGGCAGTCCTCCATCTGCCTTTATGAATGATAATGCAGTAACACAACCATTAACGCTTATTGTACAAATTAGGGATCTGATTTTAAAAGAGACAGTGAAAACCACATGCCATGGCAATGATCCATGTGAAAGAAGCATGTATAATGCATTACTTTAGGAAATTGTGGGATGAAATTAGCAGAACCATGTACGTATTTTTGAAGAACATTCCAGGTCACACTTGTCTGAACATGAAAGGTCAGGACACGATGCTATTAATCAGGTAAATACACACATTAATTGTCAGTAGCATATTTACATACATTTACTGACCAATGTAAAATATCATTTGTTCTTTAAATGACAATAACAAGAAAGGATGAACTGTTTGTCTTTTGTGCTTTTTTTTCCTCACAACCTTGATTAGTTCAGAACGTCTTTGTTTAGCCCAAAATGTTTTCTTCTCTGTAAAAACATTTCCTTCAGCTCTCTAAGTTCATCTATTTTCTTTGTCAGATAATCCTTGGAAATATTTTATCCATGCTATCTTAAAGAAGTTAATTGTAACTAGTACAGATGGTTTGTCCTCTGGAAATGGTATGCACTGTGATTCTTCAGATTAGGGGTGGAAGAGGTAAACTTTAATCTGTGGTGAAAAGGAAAAAAAAAATGTGGTTTTACTTCTTCCATTGATCGTTCCATGATGCTTGTTTTAGTTAACTTCAGCCATTTAAAAGGAAGGTGTCTATGCTAGACTGCCCCTACAGCCAGGGAAAGCAAAGGTGAAAAACGGTTCAAACGCACAATGTACACCACCTGCCTTAAACACTGAACTCGCCCTAAGTGCCTGTGTCTTTCTATGTAAAACCAACAAGATGTCTAATTCTGGATTGTTATAATTAGGTAAAATAATGTTATCACAAGGCTTTAAGTCTGTACTGATCTCAGAGGCTTTGGGGAGCTTATGACTGTCCCAAAGATTCAGATTTCAGTACCTTCAGTATTTCTATGTGCTAGAAATAATCAAGGAGCTATCAGTGGCTAGAGATAATACATTTTTTTCTTCTATGTTTACCAAACACTTTGTGCCATTCTATATGTCTTAGTCAGTCAGTTTTAAATAAATGTTGACTATTACTTAATCTGTTAATTTAACATATGCAAAATGCTTTCCTCAGAAATGGTGGCTTTTTCCTTTGCCCATTGACTACAACTTTAGATCAAGATTACAAAATCTACACAAGGCAGATATTGAACCATCAGCATACCAGTCGATGATTATTTTGGTTCTGCATGGCAGTATAAAGATAGGCAGCATATTTATGATCTCGGAAGTAGATATTAGTTCAATCCACTCACCCCCTCTCTGTCTAGCATGTATATTTTAAACCCATGGTTAAGTTCAGTTGACCACATTTATTCACAATTTTGTTAGCATCTGTCAGAAAAATGTCACTGGGTCTAGCTGGATATTTGATGTGACCCAGCAAACCATTCATATATTCTCAAGTACTTTTCTAAATCAGGACAATGAAATGTATTTTACACAGACCACATGGACCTGCTCTTCATGTCTACAATTCTTATTTAGTAAATACAAACAAAGCAGTTCAATGGCTGGTTTTCTTAGAAGGAAACATTGTTTTGTAATTTTCTTTTTTTTTTTCTATAGAAGTTTGCATCAGATAATCTGTATAATATGTTGTCGAAGCAAAATGAAACAATGAATCCTGCGAATCTGGCATATAAAATTTGCTGCCTCTGGACCTCTTCCATTTTTTCACGTTTTTGGTAAAATCAATGAACAATATTCTGCTGTGAGCTACTGCATGTGTTTTATATGTAGGTAGCAATTGGATAACAATTACAGGAGGGCAGCTAGCCAACTTAATTGGCAAGAGCTAAATCGAACTGGATATTCAAAAACAGGAATACAGATATTTTGGTTCAAAGTTTAATTTATCAAAGTATAATACTTGGCACCAAAAGCTTTTTTTAAAAATAATTTTCCTTACTCTGCAGTCATGAATCAGTCCAGTGGCGGGTGTATGCGTGAGTGCATCCAACTACGAACTGCTGAAATTCAATGTTGGCTGATGCAAAAATGTAGCTGTTACAATGATTTGACATCAAGCTCCACATCTTGAGTCTACACCACTACCCTATTTAAAACTAATTCCTCAGGAGTGGCATCTCATGCACAGGGATTATGAGTCATTAAATAATCATTTGGTAATACAGCACACCCCTTGCCTCTGGAAGTGTGTTCAGCACAGTGCATACTCAATTAATCAACCTTAAAATAATACTTTCCACTCCTCTAAATTACACTTCCCCTCCTAAATTTGTAGAAAAGCTATTGTCCTGGCTAGGTTCTGGCTAGGATAGAATTAATATTCACCTGAGCTGGGTGGAGAACCAGAGCTGGTAGACCCTATGGCTGGGACACCCAGCTGGGATAATTAACTAATTAGCTAACAGCTAATTAATTTACCCAAATTAGCCAAAGGCCTGTTCCATCCCATCTGACATCATGCTCAGTATATAAGTGAGGAGGGTGCTGATGGGAGCCTCCTGCTACTTGGAAGAAACTGGGTGTGGAGACTTGTTGTAAGCTGTTATACTGTATCTGTATTCTATCACTGTTTTGTTTTCTTCTGTTATTTCTGTTAAATTGACTTTTCGTTCAATCTTAACCCACGTATTTTTGCTGGGTTTTTTTGTTTACCAGTTCTCCCTTCTGTCCCGGTGGAGAGGGGGAGGTGAGAGAGAGAAACTGTGTAGTCTGGTCCTGATCAGGGCTGAACTATGACACTCATTTAACTAGAATGTGATTTTTAGAGGTAGAAATGATCCTGGGTATTGTAACTGGGATTCAGATCTGAACTTTGTCAAAGGGCTGAGTGATTGGATCTGGTGCCAAGTGGTATTTTATGGCTGACTTGAACTGCTCTGCTGGTACAGGCCCAAGGAAAATCATTAGATGCAGCTCCCTGATGAGTCTTTCTGTAGGAGGAAGCCTGTGGAGCGTGGAAATGGCTGGTGGTTTGGGGAGCTTCAGCTATCCTTATTTGCTTCAGTGGCCTTTTGGGGCTCTGAACACTAGTATGTATCCCAGTACAGTTGGGATATCCCTAATTTATGACCTCTCCTGGACAAGTTCTTTAGTTCCCACACCCAGTCTGCTTGTAATGAACACATCATAAATAATTTAAAGCAGAGATTTGCAAACTATTTTTTTATAGGACAAAACCATGGTAGTGAGGGTGGCAGGTATTGGGAACAGCAGTATGAGTAATGATAAGGGCAGATCTGGCTCTGTGTCAGCTCGTGTATTCCTCAAAATAGTTCATGCACTATTAATGACACATGTATTACAGCTGATAATTCCTAATAGCCCTCACTTTGCAGCTGAAAACTCCTGCAGGTCTGGCTCCTAGCCCATTACTCTAATTCTTGTTCTACAGATGTAAGATGGTATCCAGGCTGAGTCAAAATTCCTTCAGACCTGGGGCTTTGGCCTTGACTTGGCACTGTTGCAAATAAAAATGCAGGGAAATAACATACTAACAGTTTGTACTGAATTAGTGTCATACATATTTGAAGTAATTTTTATTTGATAAAGCATTTTTGTTTAAAATTATTATTATTATATAATAAATATGCCCTCAAAACTCTATTATCTGTTTTTTAATTGTATTAATCATCCTATGATCTTGCATGAAATAGGAGAGATTTCAGCAGAGCTTTGCTGCTTTACATTATCCATAGGCTGAAAGAGTTTCAAACCACTTATGTAGGTGAAGTTATAGGATGTGAGCAAAGATTGCTGTTGCCATAACAGTGAGTGTTGCTGTTATTCCTGTGACTAAACTGAGGCTAAATTACAAAACCGTTTAAACAGCTTTTTTCTTTTCATTAAATTTTGAGTGATGTCAAAGTCTTGTGGACACTGCTTCAGCAGTGCTTAATAACATGAACATAAAGGAGATAAGAGACTGTAAAATGACATAATTAATGGCAAACGGTCACTCAAAAATTCTCAGTCTATGAATGAAGATTATTTTTAACCTATTCAGTTATTTTGGCCTTTATGAATAATTTCATGCAATGCAGTTTTGTAATATTAAATTTAACAGGAAACAACAATAATTCACGTGACCTATTGTTCCTTTGCTTTTATGGTGGGACTCTTTTTTTTTTATTATTTTTTTAATTTTTTTTTTTATTTTATCTGCTTAAAAGTAGTTATCTGGTTATCTATGCTTACTCTATAATCAAGGAAAGAGATAGATGGGATGAATGCTCCTCTGGGGACATTTATCTTTTTCAAGTGACAATAGAGAAACAAGGATTACCCAGCTAGTTTAGGCTACCCTCTGGCAATTAAGTTAGGAAAGGTAAACCCCACTGTAATGTACAGGCCATATTCCATCTGCTCGTTGACATTTTGCTCTTCCAGTGGGACAGGGCTAGAATTTTGTCTGAATATTTTTCATTCTAGAGATGCTTAATTCTTCCTGTACCAGTTGTAATTTGTAGCCAGAGATGAACACTGTGATAAACTACAACCTCCTCTACAGGAAGGAGATGGAACTTTGCTACGTTAATTTGTTCAAGAACTAGACCATACCTTTTGAAAACCACCCAAACCTGAATTAAGGGTGTTAAAAATACGCATATGACTTTTTTTTTTCCCTAAGTAACTTGAGTCTGAGCTTCCAGATGTAGCATCTTTCCAAACCTTTATCTGTGGGTTCGGATGCCTCTCCATTATCCACTTTTTTTCCACTTATAGATACATTAAAGACTGTGTTCAGCTCAGCTTCTCAGCTTTTAGGTCTTTTTTTTTTTTTTTTGTTTTTTTTTTTTTTGCAGTCTTTTGTACATGATCTATTCCCTGCTTCATTTGAAATTCCTCTGGTGTCTGTACGCCCACAAGCTTGATCAGTAACACTTTCATACTGAGTCATCAATAAAAACGTTACACAGTATGAGGACAAAGACAAATTCTGGTAAAGCCAAATCAGGACACGGAAACTTAGTACTTTGTTTACAATCTGAAATCTGTCTTTCAACTGTTTCTATAATTTAAGACATGCGATTTATGAAATGGAAGTGGCTGTTTGAATAACACAAAGTTCCCACATTGAAGTTGTATCAGCTTCTCTTTGCATCCAATGAGTCATTAATGGCCCATGGCTTGGGAGTCCGCCCTTGTCAAAGGGATGTTCAAGTGTGTCCAATGGTCACCTGCAATGGCTGAATGTGAGGGGCAAATATCTGGCTATGGGCAGGTTATTGGCGTGAAGCTTTGCTTCTCTTTGCTGTTTCTCGGGAAGCTATGCATGCAGTGTAAGTTACTGTGCGTATCCAGCTGCAAACAGAGCGTTTTTTTTTTTTTCATAGGATGTGAAAAAACCCCACAGTTTTCTGTATTGAATCAAAGTCTACTGTGAAATAACCCCAAGCATCTTCTGAGCTTTGCTACAGAGTGCTGGTGGTGAGGAACAGTAGGCCCTTGTTTGAGCTGTATAGCCTCCATAATAGCCACAAAGGGAAACTGTGCTTAAAGATGTGCCTGTCTTACAGATGCTGTGTTTGCATCTAAAAGGTCTCAAATCTCAGAGTTTGAGTTTTAGGTGCTGTTCTGGGCTTGATTAACTAATGTATATTCCTCTAGGGACAAACTCAAACTTGTTTTTACTGAATGAATGGTGAGGAAGAAACATTCAATTCATAGAAAGGCCGACATCAATTCACTATAAACTCCTTCCTTATTAGTGACATGATAAAAGATCAAAGGGCTACTGCTGTATGTTTCCCTTGTCAGGTTTTGCTGTAATAAAGATAGATGGTCAAACTGTTGTGCTGAAAAATGCCTGGCTGTTACACGGAATTGTTAAAAGGAACACTTTGTGTAAGTTTGGTTTATTGTGAAAAGATCTGTCTTTGAAAAATAATAGAAATCCCTCATTATCCAGAAAAAGCCTGCGGTGTCTTACATTTAATCTCTTTGTTTAAAGCTCCACACCGGTGACTGGTGACATTTATTTTGCTCTGTTTTAACACATGCTTCCTTTCAGTGATGCTATCTGGCCATCAGGAATCAAAGCAAATCCAGATGGCTCAAGAACAGATGGCTTATGGTTTAAGAAGCATGGGTCAGATTCAGCCAAACAGCACACCAAGTTCACAGGAGTGCTCTTCTTGCTTCTAGAGATTTTGAGTTGCTGAATAATTATTTTTCTTTGTTTTGCTGGTGTCAGGCTGTGAAAGTTAGCATGCATGAGAGAGTGAAACCAGAAGGTGCTGTAAAAGGGAAAGTTCAATGTACTTCACTCAAGGGAAAGAATGAATTTCTCATATGGTAAAAAAGCACAATGAAGTGGTTGCAAAGCCAGAGATCTGAGAGTTATTTCAAAAATCTGCTTTGCTTTGAAATTTGAACAAGGGTCCTGGAATAAGCCTGGTGAGCAATGCTGGAGACAGACATACTGTTTCCAGGGAAAAAGAGAAAGAGGGGTCTAGCAACTTCCCTATTACATGACCAGAAATGTCTCTTGCAGCTACAGGAGATAAATTCGTACCTGATTATGTCTGAACCCAGACCTGTTTGCAGCCATACAACTGTGATACAGAACATCAGGAGCCACTGCAGGACACTATGGTTACATATTACAGTAATGACTCAGGGAAAAATGCTGTTTCAGAGCTCCGAAAGGCATCTCACGCAGACCACAACAGACAAACTCATTCTCTTATCCCAAATGTGTAGCATTGTAAGTCTTCAAAGCAATGTTCATTACTATTCTTTGCTGTCTACCTCTACTCTAGAGGGAGATAAAAGAGAAGAATGAGTGTCCACATGTGTTCCAGGTGTTTCTACATCTAGGAGTAATTAAAGAACAGGACTTGATTAGTATGAGCAGTAAGACTACTACACATGATGTACATACAACCTGCCAGTAGAGATAAAGAGCCTTGTTTTTAACATGCATGTAAAGACAGAGCCCACATAATATATTTTATCTGTAAATCCCAACACTAATACAAATGAAGTCAGAACTATTATCCCTGTAATACAGATGGACAAAGAAGCAGAGGGCAGTAAAACAATCTAGTCTTTCAAGATCATGCAATAGAAGAGTATTTGGAAAAGAGGCCAACTCTCTTAAGTCTTACTTCAGTGCCTTGTTTATAGGCCATAAAAGGGAATGAATGCAGTTTTTTAGTTCTCAGTATCCACTGTAGAAATTGAGAGTTTTGAGAAGGGAGCTTAATGAGTGAAAAGATTGAAAGGTAATCCTATGGAACTAAACTTTGCATACATTTGGCTTCTCTACTTTCAAAGACTTTGTTATCCCTTTTCTGGATTCTTCACCTAAAGATTGGAGTAAAATGGAGTAAAATGACAACTACTGAAGGATTTTGGAGACGGATATGTGTGAATCTTCTGGTGTTCTTCCTTCATTTTCTTATGATGTGGGAAACAACATAAATTGGGTCATATCAATATGGTATATCCCTCCAACACTGTATACACTCTTGTCCTGTGGTATCACAGCGTCACTGAACAGTTGAGATTGGAAGGGATCTCTGGAGGTCCTCTGGTCCAATCCCCTGTTTCAAGCAGGGCCACTCAGGTTGTCCAAGACCATGTTCAGGCAGCTTTTGAATATCTCCAAGGTACTCTCACCCTCACAGTAATAAAAGTGTTTCCTGATGTGAGCCACCTTTTTTACAACAAGGGCTCATTGCTGGTTCATGTTCAACTTTATGTCCACCAGGACATTCCAAGTCCTTTTTTGACAAGCTGCTTTCCAGCTGGGTGGCCTCCAGAAGGTACTGGTGCCTGTGCTTGTTCCTCCCCAGTTGTAGGACTTTGCGCCTTCCCTTGCTGGACTTCATGAGGTTTCTGTCAGCCCACTTCTCCTGCCTGTTGAGGTCCCTCTGGATGGCAGCACGACCCTCTAATGTACCAGCCACCCTTCCTAGTTTTATGTCATCAGAGAATGCACTCTGCCTCATCATCCAGACTGTTAATGAAGATTTTAAACAGGATCAGAGAGAGTGTTGTCCCCTGGGGTACATTGCTAGTTACTGGCTTCCAACTAGACTTTGTGCCATTGTATTGTGTTTTTGTTACACTTGGATGGCTTTTCATACTTACCTGTAGAGCTTAAGTTAAGAAGAGAAAAGGAGTGGGGAAAAAAAAGCAGCTCCCGTATAGAAACTGAGCATTTTAATTTTATTCTTTATTGCATTGTCTGTTATCTGCTGGATATTACCCAATATTTACATTTGGTCCCTGCCTTCTCTCCCCCTTTCCAGTCCTATAGTGGAAGAAGAGACATAGCTGGAGGAATACTACCTCTCAAAAAATCCTTAAGGATCAGCATAGGCAGGCATAAATTAGGAGGATCTTTAAGATAGTACATTTTAGAGTGAGGGCCAGACTAGCCCATCTCAGTACTAAAGGCGTAATGGGGATGATTTAGTTGCATCAAGGTCTCAGCTGAGCTTGAGAGACAGGCCTCTGATGTTAGTTTTTACACACAACGTTGCCTTGCTACAGTCTTTTATCTGACTGAACTTTACAAAACCATCTTATCTGGCAGGAAATGTGGAGAATAATATTAAGCCTCTAATGGTTCAGTTTCAGAAATCTTACTCTTATTGTACATATAATCAACATAACTGCAACTACCTGCTATTGTCCCGAGTGTGTCTTTTTCTCACAAATACGTAACTAGAACAAATGTTCATCTGCTGCAGAAAGGCTTGATGATGACATGACATGGATTTACAGGAGCAGAGCTGGTAGACCAGCAAGAGAAATGTGTTCTGCCTAGCTCTAGCTATTATTCTCAGTCTCCTGGTTATTACAAGATTTCTAAGATTTCTAAATGTCATCTCAACTATAAATTAGACCATTGAGAGAGTTACAGATCCCTGTATGTCCTTTCTACCATTTTTAGCAAGCAAAATTAAATCCTTCCAGGTAAGAGTTGTAATGTATTACATCCACTTTGCATAATTTACTATAAAAGATGTAGTGCAATGGAAAACAAAAAGTCCAATGACAGCATCATCCAAAACCCCTCAAAACTTATACTACAAACTGGTTTTGAAGTATGCCCGTTGTTTTTGCAGAACTTTAAATCTTTTTTGATGAAATAGATCACTTAATAAGCACTTTTTTCCAGGCCTTTGGTATTTCCTTAAAAGCAAGTGAAATAGTAATGATAATTTTAGTTACAGATAGTATACTCAGAAGTACTATTATGATGAGATAATATGACCTTTTGGATGCACAAGCCGTGGAGTTTTCCTTGTAAATTGAATTGAAATGTTCCTTATGTAGTAACTCTACCCTGAAAGAGCGTGTGTGGTGCAGGGTTACCCAAAGCAGCTCTAAACAAATTAGCCCGGGTACCAGCTGCTGTGTAACTATGTTAGCCGAGAGCTCCGTCAAGGTTAATGAGTTCTGCTGAGAAGCAGGCAGCATTAACTCAGGTAAAGCACCCTGCTACTGTAGTATTCTCTTACAGATAATTTTGTAATTTGGATATTGTACTGTTTTTCAGCAGTTAAAGATCTCTTACGTGTATTTTGAATATTGTTTGTATGTAATTAAGCTTTGGAATTAAATAATTCAAAATAAAATTTAACTCTACTTTGTGTATTTATGTACGTACTGAACAGAATGTGTTTCATTTTAACAGCTATTTATCTCAGTGAATGTAATTGTACTTCATGTGAAGGGAAGTATGGAACCTGAACTTACCTATCAGAATATTGTTGAAAACAATACGGAATTCTCTGGCAAACTCACAGCTTCCATAAAAACACTTCATAACGTATTTCCCAATGAATGGCTATAATTTTTTAGAGGCAGGGGAAGATGAAGTAAAGCCTTTCTCATTCTAAGATTTAGCCTGGCAAGGAACTGAGTCATTACTGACTTATAAGCAGATGCATGTTGTAACCCTGCTGTACATAGTGTTTGGGGACACTGTAGAAAGCCAAATTTTCTTGGATACCTAGTGAGAGTAGAGTAAGCGTGCTGCAGACTTTCCAGGCTATTCCATGGGTTTCTTTTGCAGCTTGTTGTATCACATCTATCCTAGATTTTATCCCACTTGAATGGTAAAAGCTCTACCTGTGCCAAAGACCTAGCAGAAATATCTTTTTTGAACTCCTGCTAAAACTGGTAAAATCCAATGGGTGCTGTATCCTGTGCAGGCCACAAATGAAAGACATTTAGTAGAAACTTTGTGTAGACTCATAGATGACATTTTTAAAAGGAAAAACCTTTGAACTACAAATGTTCTACAGTACTTTTCTTGATGTTTGATTTCTCTGACTAAAGTTTTTGGCAATTTTTTTTTGTGGATCAACAGGAAAGATGCATGTCTATGGAACATGATTTGTCCTGGAGCTGGTCTAGCCTATAGATTCTTACTGAGTATATAGATCTAGCCTACAGATTCTCATTGAAAATATTACTGACCATAGAAATGACCAATATAAAGGACATTCCTTTAATATCCTCCCCTCTTACACGCACACATCAGAAATAAAAACTTTTTTGTAACAAATTATATACTCCTCTCAGTAACAAGAAAGGAAGAGTTAGGCTATGAGAAATATTTATTTATTTATATTTTTCGCTAGGTGCACTGGGATATTGCAGCAACAATGGTCAAATAGGGGCCCCCTAGATGTAGCTGCATAGTTAGAGACAGACAGACTTCTCTTCCAGATGGCTCAACCCCCGCAGCTCCTAAAAGTTTGGCCTTATGACAAAATCTAAAGCTGTATGGGTGTTATATGCAGAAACATAACACTCCATGTCTTCTCTACCTCAAAACAAAAAAAATATCTACTTATATCTAAAGACAAAAACACATTGGCATGCATTTGAAATTGAGAGTCGAAAATCACTAGTCTTTTGGAAAATGCAATTATGTCCATAGAAAGTGAGTGGGAGTGTAAGAGCTTGAGAGACAGAGCCACATGGCATGGCTGTGTGCAAGTCCTCCAAGCTTTTTTCTATTGAATAGCTTTTATTTCCCAGAAACTGTTCTCCATAACAAGTGTTACCTCCTCTGGGCATCTCCAATTTGTCAAATGGAAAACATCACCAAGATTTCAATTTTTTGGCTAATATTCAAAGGATGGGAGCTGGATTAACATCTTATCCAGGACAGTCAGCTGAATAACAACATTCTGCACTGCGGCTTTTTTATCTTTATCATAATAAACTCCAGTGAAATAATAGAATTCTTTTATTGAGCTCAAGCAAGTGTTATGCACCGAAGCGTTGAGAACAGATTAATAATTTTCAGGAGACAGACTACAATAACCAACCATTCAGCTGTGTGAACTCTCAAATAGCACAAGCTGCAGGACACAACCCTGCAGTCCTTTGTCAGGTCAGGTAACACCAGGCTAAGTTAACGCATACCTTTTAAAAAGGCATCCTCTAATAGGTCGAAGATTTTGAGTGCAAAAAATTTCATCAAGTCTTCCAATGCCTAATTATGTTCTCCTTTACCCCATTAAAGACTACTGCAGTGGAATTCCTATTATCCACATTGTCGTCCTCTAAGAGAAGAATACCTTCTAGAATAAGGAAATATCAAACCATTTCTCACTGCTGCATCAACAGTTCTTCAAGTCCTGAAGAATTTTGTAAGCGTCCAGATATTGTAATGGGCACAGTTTTGTAAGTGTCCAGATATTGTGGTAATGGGCACATCACAAACATCCAGGGATTGTCTCCAAGGCACATCCAGCATATTTGTGACTATGACCACAGCATATGCCAGCAAGCTTCACTGGCTGAGCGTAGGTAGCATAAGCAATAATAACAGTGCAGATGCAATGGCACAGGCTTTGTCCAGGATTTCGCACTACTGAGGACACAGGGATCTGCGGGGTCCCTGCACTGGATGCCAGCCCAGATGGCATTCAGTGCAGTGGCAAGCCTGTGCCACTTTATCTCCCTGCTGCTGCTGCACCCGCTGCCTTGCTGATGGCAAAGGGATGCAGGGCCAGGCTAAGGCTGCTCTGCTCTGTGGGAAAAAGTTAGCGGTGGTATAGAGGGTCAGAGGACAGACAACAAGCAAGCAATCTTGTCCTGGGAGCCTTCTTGACTGCCTGTAACGGGGTGGCTGAAATAACTAGCACTGCTGACTGGAAGGAGAGCTGGGGTGTGACCAGCTTCCCCTCCCTCCTCTTCCTCTCATCTGCTTGCCACTGCTTACTTAGCTTTCTCCTCGTGAAGGAAAGACATGGACTCATGAAAGGGCCCTCTCTTACTGGGGTGACTGGAGAGCTGATTGATCAGGTGGTATGTTTAAGAACCGTTTTCAGCAGGATCACGCCTTATTTTGCCTTTTGTAGCAAGTAGTCATGCTCTGAAGCAGAAAGTCTCTTTGCACAAGAGATCCTTACTTCTACACTGCATTGAAGGAAAATTAGATTCACAGTGCTGCTTACATTAACTGTTGTGAATGTAAGGAATGTTTGAAGAGAATTTAATAATTAAGCTGATTTCAAGGACCTATCAACAAGATTGTCTGCACTTCAGCTCCATAGCAGAGCCACTTGAGTGGAGAGTGTTCACAAATATACGCTGAAGTTGACAGATTAGAACGTGGTGGAAATTACTATAGATTAAAACAAACTAGGCAATAAAAATGCAAACACTCTGAAGCATTTTAATAAGAATACCCTAAATCACCCTCCAAGCATTCAGCAACACATGCCATGGGGATTTGGGGCTGATAATCCAAACTGTCCTGTGAGATATCGTCCTTTCCTCACCTTCTCTATAAGGCAGCTTAATCTTTGCTGAAAGATTTGGATTTGTCACTCACTAGCTCCTCCTGTATGTTCCCTTAGATGACTCTGAAGAAGCTCTGTATATTTAGGCCTTGCTAGACATGGAGCTTGACCTGAAGTCAATTTGAAATCCACTGCAATCTGTGGAGGTGGATGAACGTTTGGCACGATGGCAGTCATTAAGATTAAAACCCCACGTGGAGGCCACAAAGCTAAGTCACTGCACACCACCTTCTTATCAAGGTATTAAAGATAAATTGCATAGATAACAATGAGATTCTTATTTTGAGTGGGCATTTTCAGAAATTATTTTGCATTTTGAAGAATTGCCAGATTCTCTTTTCTCTCAAAACAGTGTAAGCTTTTTGGCTTTGCTTATAGGCTCTTTGGCGACAGAGGGATTTTTTAATTTCTTTTTTTTACTGAAGGCAAAATCTGAGCAATTTATGATCTCTAACAAGAATAACCTTTGAACAGATCTTGCTCTCTGATCAGCTTCACTGATGCCTAACAAATCATGTACAAATGCTTCCCCTTGATTTCTAACATCTCCTGCACAAAAAAGCTTTAATTGTCTAGTAATGCAGCACAAATATGGACAGCAGTTTTGTCAGAAATCACACTATTTATTTGTTTATTTATTTGCTGGGGGCTTTTGTTAGCACCTGGAGGTAAGTTGCTTCAACATACTATGCACCAGCAGTCATGCTGAGCAAAGCGATGACTCAGTCAAGCCCTGAAAGGTTCCTGCAGGGTGACTATATCTGCTCACAGCCATCACTGCCATTAATGGCAGAAAATGAGATAGAAAACACACAGTCCAAGTTCTCATGCCAGCCCATGTAGGGCCTTGTCACCTGTCTTAGCCTTGAGGGCAGAAACATTCAAGTCCAGGTTGGACGGGGCTCTGTACAATCTGATCTGGTTGGAGATGTCCCTGCTCCTTGCAGGGGGGTTGGACTAGACGGCCTTTAAAGGTCCCTTCCAACCCTAACTATTCTATGATTCTGTGATCCTATGATTCTCAAACTAGCAGCTAAAAGGTGATATGCAATAGGACTGCAACATTTTAAATGCTTCATCCTGACTCTTGCTCCCATACCTTCCTGAGGGAGACAAATTTTAAGGCAGCTTGTTTTGACTAAATGTTTTTGAAATATCACAAAACCATCCTAAAACATCCACTGCCCCTCAACAGGTTTCTGATAGCACTTGTTGCACTGACAGCATTACTGCATTTCGAGTGAAGCTATAGTGGGTTCAGACTGACCTCAGTGGCATTAAAGCCTTAGCATGGCTCTTCTTTTGCTGATGAAGTAACTTGGAAGATTGTATTTGTCATAGTCAATGAAGCACAGAATTTTTTCCTCCATTAATTTTTCCAAGAAGCCCCAATCTCCCTGTTTCAAATTTGAGTGACTCTTGAGGTTGCACATAATTCAAATATTCCTACTTTTAACACTTGAAACATTCAGAGCTTGTGATGCAATACATATGAGTCAAGTACCTCAAAGTCCTTTTTTTTTCTGGGGATTCTAGCCAAACAAGGAGATCTTTCTTTCTTCTTCTTCTCTTTCTTTTTCGTTTTTCTTTTTTAATTTTTTTTTTTTGTGTGTGTGCGCCTCTGTAGAAAGATAAGTCGGTATCTGAAAGGAAAATGCCTTAAATTTGAAATTTTGGCCTCAGGTGAAGCTGTTCCTCTATTGAAAAGTCTTGTGCTTTTCATTGTTTAAATAATAGATTAACTGAAGGAAGGCCTGCATTTTTCTTGGAAACAGTATGAAATAAAAATGGGTGTCAGCTCTGATTCCAGGAGTTCCAGAGCCTGAAATGACTCACAAAACTACCAGACGAAGAAAGAGGAGCAGGGGCACTTAAGGACTGTGACAGCACTCCATAATAACAGAGCAGATGACTTAACTTGCATGTTATTGAAGGACACTGGCTGAAAAAAAAAAAAAATTCCAGTTTTGTACTATGTCTGAAAACCAGCAGTTATTGTTGATCTCATATTACAAACAAATGTAATGGTCGTTTCCCTGCAGCCATGGTAATAAAGAATCTTTTAAAAAATATTGATTAATCAGAGAAGGACAAAGACAGACTGAGGAAGTGGAAGGTAGAAGATTAATAAGAATTACTACACAAAGAATATTTCACATCTAATAATTCTTTTTTGTTCAATACAAGCTCTTGCGGTATGTCCATCATCACTTTATAATGGGAAGCTAAGTCAAAAGTGAAATTTCAGGTTTGCAAATAACCAGTAAGTCCCTCCTGTATTGCTTAATAAAAAAAGTTTTTTCCTCTCTTTTCTTAGTTTCTTTATTTGTATTGTGTAGTTAGGGTACATTTGAAAAGAAGATGAGTAGCTAAACTTTTAAAACTTTAAGAACGTTTACTTTTTAATAAAATTCATGCCTCTATTTAATAGTATATAGAGAAATATACAGAAAGAAATCATGCTGAACAATTTAGTGTATTCACATTAGGAAATGAGGAGATCGAGGCTGACTATATACCTGTTTCTGGCGGGTCCAGGCTTTTTGAAGGTGGTGGGAACTCTATTTGAACCTCAACACGAGAAAACTTGAAGTATTAGTAAGGTCAAACATTTACCGGCATTAACATACAGATGTGAATTTTTAATTCAGTTGTCATGTTAAATATAAAATTGGAAAGGAATCTATTTTAGGTTTTCTTGTCAACAAAATATTATTAAATACTTGAATTTCTGAATAAGTTTTGGAAGCATTACCCATTGTACTTGGTAATTTGCCAAATGAAGAGCTGTGTGTCTCAGGATTTGAATTAAGTTCAGCAATCTTATAAAGCAGTAACATATCCTACACTTATAAAAGATAGACTGCCACTAAAAATAAAATTGCTATGATAAAGCATTTTTGTAATTAAGGAAAACTGCTACAGATATTGTTTTGCTGAAATATATCACTTGACTGCGAGGCTTGACTTCTAGTCAGCTTCATCTTTCAGCACATCCCTCCACCCATCCACCCTCACTCTTTCCTTCGCACTGGTCAGCAACATTCTGTAGCTCTAAAGGCCGTTGCAGCCATTTGGGGTGATGTAAAATTGGTCGCTTACGAAAGCAGCTGCCAAGCCGTAGCGGCAAATCTTCTCTAGCAGCGACAGACAAATGTCACCACGGGAAAGACTGAGATCCAGCAAGTCTCTGCAGGGATGCAATCTGATGTTAAACACAGCTGTAACAAATGTGAAAGGGCTGCTCGTGAAAGCAGCACTATACAGCTAATGGTTTTAATTCAGATAAGTGAGGCTGCTAGTAAACAGGCATCAGTGTCAGCAAACCAATAAACCAGGTGCAGCTTGAGCAAGGTTCACAGTCCAGTTGCATGTCAGATGTGATGAGTGAGTGATAAAATGCGCAAGTGGCTAAGAGCTAAAATTCAAACTAGTCCAGTGTCTAAGGAGATAAGGCTTCATTGTATACAGATGGATGGAGGAAGAAGAGGATGTCAACTGGGGAAAGAGCTGGACTGCTGTTGTGTGCTGCCCTCCGTTTCCAAGCCTGAGGTGTCTGCCTCAAAAGTGTAGGGCAGGTGTCAAAAAAACCCTACCACCATAACTTTCTGGCACAGCAAAATGATGTATTTTCCCCTAGTTTCACTCTCAGAAATGCTTGAACTTGGTTTTGGCTGAAATCTTAAAACCACACGCCCACAAAATCAGCCCACAGTAGATATGCAGCTTAGAAAGTTTCAGCACAGATGACTAAAGTTAAACTGTGTTTAAAAAATTTAGAATAGGCTCAGGTGCTTTGAATGCTAGGAAGTGGCACTCTCCCCACCAATAATTAAATAGGATTAATTATGTTGCGTTTCTTGTGTGGCTGGCCTGCGGCTCATATTTGTTGATACTTCAAGCAATGCATACAGTAGTGACTTTAATGACTTTTTTTTTTTTAAAAAAAAAGCTTCTTTCCTGAAGGGTAACTAAAAACCAGATACTGTGGGATTAGATACTTATTGTCTACCTTGGGATGATAATCAAACCACAAGTGACAGGTATGAATTTTTTACTTTATTCATAATGGAAGATGCTCTGTTCTGATGTTGATAAGAGCAGGAAAAGAACTTACACGGTAAGTTCTTTTTTTTTTCTTAATAGAAATTATGCTTATTTTCACATCTTTTTCCTTTTAAGTTCTATTTGCCAGCTCTGGGAATTCAAGGAGGGAATCAAACTGGTGCTTAGTACATCCTCACAAGTACGAGGCTGTGCAATTCAGATTGTCTTCTCATTACACATGGGCAAGTCTTGCTCTTAATGGTGAGAAAAGAGTGCCGCGGAAAAATGTAACATCAAGCTGCTGTGAGTAATCAGATTAATCATTGCTGGAGGCAATCAGTGGCAACTCAAAGAAAAGGAAGCAGTTTACATGGCGAGGCTTTTCACAAAAGTGGACACATTGCTTTTTATCTGCATATCCATGAATGGAGCCATCTATTTGTATGCCATGCCATGGGAAAGAAGATCCATTTCATGAGTTGTATCTAGCCTGGAGCAAGGAGGATAGAAGTGGAGGAAGAGAAAATAGCAGTGAATCTATAGCGTGTCCTCTGCTTCCCAGCCAAAATTGCCTGTAAACTAGGTAACGGATACACCACACTTACCAACCTACCTAGCAATGACTTACTCCTTCATCCCCTGTTGACTTGAGAAAACGTACTATTAGATCACTTCTCAAATATATAACCCCTGATTCTACCATTACTTTCTCATGCTGGACTTTGCCTGTCCTAAAACCCATACCACGCTTATAGAACTTAAAGAAAATCTGTCTTGGAAAACTTCTGGGAAGATATTACTCATGTCATAGCTAGAGCAGATAAATACATCAAATGATTTAATTTAGATGTGGGAAAAAAACTGTGGTAGGTAGTGGTCTAAGGTGGCTGTAGCTCATCACAATCTTCAGATAGCAAACATGCCTCTATAAGTGAGGCTAAATGCTTGCTGTTTCACCAACAAGAGAATTTTCTGAACTGCTGTATTATGGATACTTTCATAGTTATTTATAAATATAAATCACTATGGACTCTTACTATTTTTGTTCTAGTTCCTACTGAAATCACTCACTGAATGAATGAAGTCTTCACATGATGAAGGAAGTGATTTTTGTAAAACATGCTGTAGAGGTCCGTGACTACAAGGAAACTTTCTGAAAGAAAAAGTTTGCATGAAAATACAGGCTAGGATAGACTTGAGTTTCACAGTAGACTTCAGTTTCACAATAAAGTTCTCATCTATGTTCAGGATGGGAGATGGGAATTAAGAGGGGAGACCGGCCACCACAGAAAATAGCGATCTGAATGATGGGATCTTAATAGCTTTCAGGCTGTGTCTTTTGAGTACAGAATAACTTGATTTACAAAGAAAAATATTCTGATGACATAGATAATTTCCCTGCCCCACACAGAGTTTTCAAACTGGGCATGAAAATCGTAACCTGTATTTATATAAGCATCAATTACTATTAACTAAATAGTGAGTTGCTGGTTTTCAATCTTTAGGACTTGTATAGATTAATTTTCCATCATGTCTACCTGATGACTGGACTAAGCAATGACTGACTCAGTTGTAACTCAATGATTTACTAACCTCTTTTGATAACTGTCTGTTTTAATCCTTCTTTAGGGCTCAGACACAAGATTTAGTTCAGCTTAACAGGTTACCCTGCATCACAGGACCCCTGTTAGGTGTCCATATACACACTTTTGGTCAACAGGAATTCAAAAGTCCATGAAATTTGTTTTACCATCACATTTATTTCTGCCAGCTTCTTTGCAAATCTAAGTGTAAAACACCAATCCAAGAGGTAGATCCCATAGAGTATTTAGCCAATGCAGTGTAAACATCCTAGCAGAGACCTTTTCAGTGTCCAGCCCTTAGAGTGTTGTCCAGAGCCCTAACATTATGTTTCCTCTATAGTGCATGAGGAAAGACAACAAATGGCTTACTGAAAAGTGGCAGTGTTGAGGATAGAGCTGTCTGTGCTAGACTAGGGCTTCTATTTCCCTGTAATATTAATTAGCTGAATTGTCATTCAGCTAATGACTGAACAAAAGCATCTTGGATGCTTTGCCTCTTTTTAATTCTCATAGAATAGTCACAATATGATGCCAACTTCTTACAAGATGGATTTGAGTGCCAGATTGACAGTGCATTAGGGAAAAAAAAACAGAAATGCAATCAAACTCATCGGATGCAGAGAACTGATGTAATTTCTAGGTAAATTCAAAATGTATGCAGGAATTTGGGACAGTTTCTAGGTAAGTCCAACATGTATGTGGGAATCTGGGACTTGACCTCTGGCCTTCCGTCTAGGGGAAATAACAGAAAAAAGCTCTCTTCCACATGAATCAGACCTCGATTACCACCTGAAGTACAGACCTCCTTTAATGAAGGGTGGGTGCGCATGCAAGGTCCCACTTCTGTATGAAAATTCCTGATCTATGGCAAGCAGTCAGACGCATAAAATGGCTATTTATAATTTGAATAATAAAAAATCACTGAACACATGTGAATAAGACGCAAACAAACTGTAGTAGTTTTTCCCTTTCTGACACTATGGTATTAGCTGAATTAGTCTTGAATTGTTATAATACGAAGTGAGGAACAAAGAAGCACAAATCATCCTAATGTTTGGAAGTACGAGTGATTTTAGTTTATTGAACAGAATATCCTTTTAAAGTACAACCAAATAAAGTCTATGTCTGATATGATTTGGTCAAATTTTTGTTCACTCTGAGAGAGTAGGTGCCCAGTCTTCTATCGAGCATGCACAGAGATTTGTGTCTATAATTTATCATAAAGTTAATGGGAGTTCTTCTGGAAACACCCATGCATTGGTGGGCTTGGGTAAATGCTGACTGCTCATGGCCTTGTGCAGCTTCTTTAGTGCATAAGAAATACAGACAAGCATTTTATGCTTACTTGCTCACAGAAATGAGGCAGATCCTTTTTTCCTTTTTTAATCAATGTATAAAAGAAAGCAGACATACTGTCACCTCATCACCTCTGATTCTGTAGAGAACAATAGATGGAAAAGGATTTCAAACAAACACACATCAGTTGTTGATGTGACTCATCCTTATGAATAATGGTGATAATGAGAATGGCGTATTGTGTATCTAACGTGATATCTCTATTTCTGAAGTAGGTTATTCTTCTATTTTTTATCTTGTCTTTATGTGAAGTTTATAATGGCTCTGTCATAAAGTTCCTTTTTGTATCTGTTACAGAAAAGGTATATAGAAGTGTCTTGGCAAAAAAAAAAAAAAAAAAAAAATTAGATAAAATTCAGTATTTTAAGTCTAATCCTGACACAAAACTCTCTAAGCAGTTGCTAACTTTCCCTGGCTTTTTGGGCTTTAAACCCATTCTGTATAGAGTTCTGTAAAGAAGACAAATGAGTGTTCCCCATTTAAAAACTTGAATGGAAAAAACATTGTGCTATATGTCTTTTTGCTGGAGTAGTAGATAAAAGGACTCCTAAGTGAAAAAAAAAAAAAAAAGATTCCCTTCTTTCATTTCTGAAAACAATTATATTCTTGCTGTGAAAGTTATTACCTGACATAATTAGTAACAGAAGACAATGTCAGCGATAAATTCCTCTACCTGTCATGTACTTCATTCTGTTCTGCTACAGACAGTTTAGGCAGAGAGGCATATAAAGAGGAGCACGCAGGTGCTCACACACAAACATGCACTGTGTTCCTTTCTCTGAGTGTGCTAAGTTAATGATCTCTCTCCAGGGTCAAGATGAAGATATAACTGCAGTTAAAAGAGGGAGAAATTGGTTCAAATGCTACTGGATATCCAGATATATCTTTTGGCTTAAATGATCTCCAGTCAAATAAGATTTTTCCTTCCCCAACACAACCTACATTCTCCAAAAGAATTCATAGGGGCCATCAAAATAATTCTGGATTGACAAAAAACTTTCTGAGGAGAGATTTTGACTAGTCAGTATAACAGTAAAAAATATTTGCCACACAGAAAAAATTAATTTTATCTGTTATTTACTGGAGAAAAAGGAAGAAGCTATATCTGTTTAGCAAAGTATTTATTTATTTATTTGCAAATAAGGGTTATTGTACCAAAACTCTTGCAAAATGTAACAGAAAACATTGGTGGTTGTTAGTTGTCACAATAGTAAATTTATAGTCAGGAGAAACAGGAAAAATAAATTGGTTAATAACCATGTAAGTTTGAAATTCTCCTAACCCCAAGATAGTGATGTGTGAAATCGTTTGTTACTGTAGCAAAATGTCAACTTGGTACTGGTAAGCATTTAATCAGCTTTCTGCTTGATACATTTAATGTGACTTCAGTGTTTTACTTGAGATACACGGTTAAGTGATTGATTATGAGTTCAGGAGAGGGCCAGTCACAAAGAATCAGGTCTGTTAGTGCCCGCATTAGCTTGGCTCCCATGAATAATTCTCTGTCTGGCAGAAGATGTTAAGTAACAGCTGTTAACTATCCGCAGCAGCTATGGATAACTTCCAGCAAACAATAGAAGTCAATAAACATGGGTAGTACACTTTAATACATTCCGTCTAATATAGACCTTTCTCATATTTTCTAAACTTATTTCTGTACAAAAGCAAACTAAGTTCTCTGCTGTTTTTCCCCTCTTCTAATTCAAAACTGAGTATTTTACTGCCTCATTTTCTGTTTCCTGTTTTCAGGCTGCGTTATTCACTGGCAGGCCTAGACATTTCTCCCCAGATTAACAGAGGACACCAGGCACATGCTCGAAGGGCAGTGGCACCCTCCAAGGCCAAAGTCTTTCACACCAGTCTGGCTAGATGCAATCTGTGCTGCCCGTCTTTTAGAGGTGGATTCGCCAGGAGAGAGGTAATGTGACCCCAGGTCGCAGCAGAAAGTGGTGGTGGAGTCAGCAGCAGAGTAAAATTCCCTGGCCGTCAGCTCCGTGTTTTCCTCTCCCATCACCTATCACTCAGGGCGTACAGACCTGCTGCAACCTGGTGGTCTCCTTTGCGTAACATAAATGAGATAAAAGCAAAACTGGAACAGTTGCTAAGGCAGGCACTCTGAAGTGAGGAAATGCCGGAATTAAGGTATCCTTAACCAGCAGAATTAGAAATCTTATGTGCACATAAGCGTGCTATCCACCCATCTATATACACATATGTGTGTTTATATTTATGCTGTAGTGCTGTCTTGAATGACACCATAACATATCATTTTTGACAGCATTCCGTGACTATAGACTGATCATAAAGCAACGGGCTGGAGAGAGAACGTGTGGCTTGCCCCTGTGCCCTCATGTCTACTTTGCAGGGGTCACTGCGGCGCTGGACGGTTATCTACTGCTACCTTGATTAAAAGGCACTTAATTACTCTTAACAGGGTATAAAGAAGCTGGGTGAATTAAGTTATTTTCTTTTTTTTTTTAAGACATTTTCTATCTCAAACTGCGTTGTCGTAGTTACAGCTGGGGAGTTTGGGAAATGTACTAGTGAAATCGATTACTCAGACATGTGTGACTATGATTCATCAGAGAGCTTTGGAAAGAAAAGATGCACAAGTTCTTCCCCAGTCCCATCATTTCTTCCTTTACTACTTGATTTGAAACAAAGCTTGGACAGCAAAAAATAATGTGATTTTATGATAGCCATAGGCAGAATAAAAGATGTTCTTTTATACATACCTATGACAGAATTGTAGGCTAAAGATTCAATTTGAAACAATGGTTTTCCTCACTTCATTTGCTAAGCATTTCGAGGGCATTACATTCTCATTTCTTTCAGACAATCATAGATTCTGGGGACTGGAAGATTTACTCTCATATTAAAACAACAGGCCAGCTACTCTTAACATCTTGTCTGGCAGTGGCTAGTTATCAAGAATTCTAAGGAAACTTAAAAAGACTGCAGTTGAGAGATGATCCACCCTTGAGGGTTTCATAAGGGTTTTGCCTAATGGGTAAGCCTAGCTCGTGGGATGGCACATCAAGACCACAGTCCTGCCAAAGCACTAGTGTTTTGTTTTCTCCTGAATAAGAGTTCTGAATGTTTCCATGACGCATAAACACATCAGTTCCTCTTTAAAATCTTTTTGAACTCTGGAAACACCTCTAAATTCCTACTTCATGGGTGTTATCATAGCTGACATATGAAAAGCATCCTTGAGTTATCTAACCCTGTAAATAGTTTTCTCTTCCTCTTCCTCCTAGGTCTTAGCCATTTTCTCAGATGCTAACTGTGCACTTTCCCCCCACACAGGCATGACCTGGGTGGGACACAACTACATGAAGTTGTTGTTCTTGGCTTGTAGTTCTCAGCTATTAACCGTGGGGTCTTCTGCATGCTGGATGGTGGCTCCCATCCTGAAGTGCCATTCTCTCTGAGGGTGAGGGTAGTGAATAATGCAAAGAGTAGGCAGTCTCTTTAAAGTCTTGTTTTTCAGGGCAAAATCACTACTGGTAAAGAATGTCTTTTTAAAACCAAAATAAATCATGTCCATTTTTAAGGTGGCTGTCCGCCCCCTAAATGGGGACCTTGGAAGGACCAGCTCCCTCTGGGTTTTCCTGCAAGCTCTCCCCCTATCAACTTGTGTCCTTGCAATAACTTTCGATCTGCTCTAGGCATTCCTCAATGACTCACCACCACTTAATGGGGATTAGGATGTTTTTAATTGTTTATAATCCTTTTGACCTTCTGCCTCAGCTGAGAGCCTGGAAGCATGCCATTGCACTTCAAGCAGGAGCTGTGGTGGCTTTGTAGGCAGAGGTAATATTTTTTTATTGGTCCAATTACTGTGGTTGGAAAAAATAGATAGCTTTCAGGAATGCAAGGCCTTGTGCAGGTCTGAAATGAAAGCTGCAAACTTCAAAGATAAATGCCGGTAGAGAGCAATTACTCTGAACTTAATTTCTTTATGTTAGCAAGTTAGATGATTACTGAAAAGAAAAGGCAGCTGGTATCTTTGAAATGGAGGCAGTGTGTTAGCAGAGGGAGGGGTGATAAACTGTTAGCTCAAAAAAATGAATTCTACTTTATCAGGTTATTACAGGAGCATAGTTAACTCCTAGAGCACGTGACCATCACTAACTATTTGACTAAGATTCACCATTCCAAATATGCTGTAGGTGTTAGGTATTAGAATGCTACAAAAACTTGGAAAATAATTTCCTTTATCTAATCACTCCAAAATGATAAACTAAAATAAGCAGACTAAAATGAAGTGCTTCTGAAGTTTCCCCAACTGTTTTGCAAGACTCCAAAATGCCATAAAAATAACCATGGTAGGTACTGAACGCAAGGACCGGCTAACACAACAGCTGCCATAGCCTCTAGCTGACAAAGAACCATTCAAACAGCCAATGAAAAATCTGCTAACCTAAGGTGAACTGTCTGCTCCAAAAGCCAAAATATCTCCCTAGAGGAACAATCAGATGACGTATTTGTGTATGGGGAATTAGAATTACTTTGCTGACTCTTTCCTTCATATTTCTTCCTTAACGAGCCAGAAGTTAACTCCAGTACCACTCTTCCTACGGCTACTTCAGGAAACATTTTGCGTTTGAAGTATTAAGACAAAAATGTCTCTTGGATCATTGTAATGACTACTTCAGGAAAAGAGCCAGAAGTGAAACAACAAACCAGCTTTCATTACAATTTTTTTCCTGTCTCACAGAGGAAGACTGTTCTAAATCAGAAGTAGTGCAAATGTGCAACTAGCTGGCACTGTGACTAATGAAGTCAAGGAAGACTGTGCAGAAAACAACATATTTTCTCCACAAAGAACCAGTTATTGACCATAACTACCTCCCCACTGTAGTACTGTCTGTCCACTGGGAATGTCCCCAGCCTGTCCACCATGTTCCACTCTCTGAGAACATCCCAATTTGTCCTCAGTATGTCCTCAAGATGAATATAAACCTTCTGTGCTCCAGCCCTTACAAACCAAATCATTTTGTAGTCCATCCTCACCCTGTGCAGATTAATCTCAGTCAATTTTCTTCAGACAATAGGCACAGTATAAGCATAAAGATAATTCTATAATGTTTTGACTTTATCATGAGCTACTTAAAAAAAAAAAAAAGAAGAGGGAAAATATAAAGGAAAATAAAAAGATATTCTAAGTTTTCATATCACTAAGCCTGTGCTCTGTCTTACATGCTTAAGTGAAAGCTTTTTAATTTACACTGAAAACATGAATTTTCTCATTGATTTTTATCAAATTGAATAACAATTGTCCCTCCATCAAACTCTCTTGGATATCACTGCACTGAAATCACCTTATATAACCTGATCAGTAGCAAACTACAATTTACCAATTGTGATAAGAGAATCACAGATAAATATGCTTGCCTGGAGAAAATCAGCTACTATTCAAAAGATCAGGGCTTTTTAGACCCCACTTCATTTGCTCTGAAGAAATCACTTTAATCATTTAGATGTCCTTTACTGGACAGGTGTGCTCTCCTGGGCAGGTGGATGGCATCCATGAGTTAAAAAGACAGCAATACTGTCAAACACTATTGTTACTAGCCTAATCTGAGACCTATATAAACAATCATTAACAACTTACAAGCTCCTAAACCAAAATAAATGTCATCAGAATCAGAACTCCTACCCTTCATATAGGTCCAGCCTCACTAACTTCAGCCTCAGAAACAAATATTCACAGCTAGTATGTACCAAAGAGATCGAGATTGTATTTAAGCAGCAAACATTGAATTTGGCAACACATCTTCTCACCACAGCAATCATCCTTGGAGATTTTACAAGGCATTTCTGCAGCCCATCCACTGCATATGCCCATATGCCCTCCTGGACACAATAACTGTGATGCGCCAGGATGAGCTCACGCAGCCAATGACCGACAGAAACACCCATTTTCCAGTGGGAGATAATTCTCTCAATGCAGTCACATAATCTCTGAGTTTTCTGGTGTTACTCTAATACAGGTACTAGAAATTCTCTATTTTAGAAATGCTAAGAGATTAAAGCCTCTTTTGAGGCATATTTTCATTTAATACCCTCCACCCCAAGCTAACTTCTTTAGCTTTGAAGAAGGATAAATGTATTCCTCACTCTTTTCCAGAGTAACAAGCTTATTGTCTCCACAGGTGCTTACTACTTTTTTATTTCAGACAGTCTGAGGGTTAATTTCAGCTTTTGCAGCTGCTGTTTCTATTTCAGACCTGAAGAGGGGCTTGTGTGTCTAACCACTTCTCTGTTGTTTCCAGCTTTAGCAAACTAGTCTAATAAAATATTTCACTTCTCCCTGCAAACTTTGTTTTACTTCTGCTCTTAGACCATCATCGCTATACACTTCTGCAATATTCACAAAAAATGGTCAGACCTCTATGTTAATGATATTCTTGCATTTCAGCTCCATGTCTGTAGTGCAGACTGAGCTCCTAAATTGAGTTATTTATGAATCACTGCTGGACTTGTGGGCTCCTCTGATTGCTGCCTGTGTTATTTGGGTTTAGCATGCATAGGAACATGCATGTTCCAGAGCCACCTCTTTGCCCGCTGCTGCACAGCCCCTGGGCTGCAATGGCATCTGGCTGCAGGGTGGGAACCTCTGGCCTCAGAGCATCCTCTGAAGCTAAGCTCACTTACTGCTTTCCGGCTCCAGCACCTGTCAGAAATATGTTAATTGCGGAAGTAACGAGAAATTAATAGCAACTGGCGTTTATTTAGTGTTTTCCTAAGTAACTGTTCTGGTTTTGTTTAGCAAGGGGGGGCCTAAGGTGGCAGCTTCTGTAGGAAACTGCTAGAAGTCGCTCCCCTTTGTTCAGTGGACTCGGCTGGGCCTAGGGCGGACCCACTGCTGGCCAAGGCCAAGCCAATTGGTAGCAGAATGTTCTGTGATAACGCCTCTGCAATAACATATTTAAGAAGGGGAAAAACAGGAAAAGGAGGGAGAAGAAGATGTGAAGCCAGCTGAGCGGGGGCAGAAAGGGGGAGGCGCGAGCCTTGTGGGCCTTGCAGGCCTCCCCCTCTGGCCTCCCGTCGGGCAGCCGACTGGGCCCAACTTGGGCCTGGCCTGGCTGCAAGAAGTGGAGAGGAGATGAGCAGTGAATAAGATGTAAAAAGGATCCTGAGAGGCGTCTGCCAGCCTGTTGTGAGGAACGGCTGCAGGCGCCGAGGTCAGTGAAGAAGGAGGGGGAGGAGTAATGTGGCTCCTGGCAGAGATTCCCCTGCAGCTCGTGGTGATGACCATGGTGGAGCAGGTTGTCCC
>WHYT01017160.1:159651-170204 GCA_009806455.1 Tetrax tetrax
TTTTTGTTTTTTTTTTTTTTTTTTTAAATTCTGGTTAATTTGACTGTCAAGGTTTTCAGTAGCATCAATAGCAGTAATTTAACTTCTGTTACCTGTTGTGGGTGGCTTATGTAATGTTAAATTTTTCCTTTCGTGCAAAGCATCCAACTGCCAAGATCATAAGCATTATATAAATTACTAAATTAAATAACTAAATGAGAGGCTTTTCAAGGATTCAAAGGAAATTCAGAGCTTTGGCATAGCTCAAGGAAGAGCAGAATGACAGGAGTAAAGCTATTAGGACATGATTTTTTTTCAAAGCAAACTCCATGCAAATACCATCTCCTTCTAGGAGTGTGTAGATGGCCCCACCAAAGTCATGCCCCCACCAAAGTCATGGCCCCTTGTTGCTAGGCTTTGTATATACAAGAAGAGAAAGAAAATATGTGCTTTAAAAAGCTGTCTCCACTCCAGGAGAAATTATCATCTTTGTTGTACATAGAGAAGTCAAACGATTTGCCCAGCATCAGGAATCAGTTCTTAAGCCAGGAGCTGACCCCGACCCATCCTTGTTCTTTCATGTGGTCTTCCTGCTTATCAACATCCTGTTCTTCTTCCCTTACAAGGAAGCATATAAACTGAAGCCCTTTTTTAATTGCAGGACTACAAGAAGTTTTGAGTTTTTCTGAAGTTTTGAATTTTGAAGCAAAAATTACACCACTCTTTGTTTGACACTACTGTCACATTAAAAGGATGCAGAATCAACATGAGTCATGGCAATTCCAGCTCCAGGCTCTCTGAGAGCTTGTAAACCGACTGTAGTTTTTTAAACACTGCTGCAGCCCACTGTCCAGTTCTGCTGGCCACACTGGGGTATCCAACATATTTTAGCTGATGGCACTGTTCCTTAACAGATCTTTACAGGCTAGGACACGGTAGGATTTGGAGTGAGAAATGAAACTGTAAACAAATCCCACTGTTCCCAGATGGCATGGCTTAAGATTGTCATCCCCATCTTGTCAAATCTAATTTATTTATTTCAGTTTAATGTTACAGCAAATACATAATTAAAATTTTCACATTTATGGAAATAAGAAGGGAAATATGGTGTTTGGAAAAAATTATACCACCCTATATTAAACATGTGAACAGTCCGCTGGTAGCTATAACAATAGAGATAGGGTGAATTAACTCACTAGGAGTGAAGAGCTATTTCATGTAAAAGGGCATATGTAGTGGAGAAGAAACCTATCATTAAAAGGCAGGCAGATATAAAATGTGACGGAATGTCTTGATTGCAGTCTTTATGGACCTTAGCTATTAACCATGCTATATAACAGTGCAAATAACTTTCCTGTAAAATTGTAAATCAGTTTTGTGCCATTAAAGGAAATACTATGTGATGTTTTGAATTAGTCTTTAAAATGACCCTGCTAAGATATGCTCATATCGGGGATAATAGTAGAGCTCTGTGTGAGATGATATGCATTCAAGGAAAAGAAGAGATAATGACCATGATCACTTCAATAAACCTATGGTTAAACCACACGCAGATATATGCCAGACTAAATGTAGCTTGACAATGAAATCAGCCATGGCACAAGATGTGAGGAACATAGCTGTTAGAAGAGCAGTCAGAAAATGACTACCTTTAAAAAGTGCTGCCAGATAAGAGGAGAAAAAGTATGGGCACAGCACATCTGTCACATTAGGTCATCATTTATTAATATATCTTTGAATGGAGTGTTTGGAAATGTAAGTGGAACTTACAATGGAACTGAGCAGAGTTCTTCGTTTCTTGCTCAGCTTGATTTAAGCAATGGCAGGGACAGTGCTGCAAGCTGAAACACAAATATGCTGAAAGCCTCCTGAAATAATTCTTCCACTGTATTAGCTGATGAGGGAGGAAAGCCCGTTTCTCCCTACAGTTTGCCTATGATGTCAGATAGGGAGTTTATGTCACTAGGCAGTCAAGTGGTGAGGATAAGTTGGTTAACATCTTGTTTCAATCTATCTTTCCAGGGTGGTACTTCTCAAGCATTTTGGAAGTGTAACCTTCTTTTGGCTTGTGCCTGTTCACCCCTTTTTGCTGGCAGTGGTTCATCACCAAAGCAGGGCGGTGGGAATTGGCTGGGATGACTGGCTGCGAGTACTGACGCCCATTTGTTCACACTGGTGAAGCTGAGCTGCTGCTGGCACATAGAGGTAGTTAGCAGCTATCTAGCTAGTTGAAACGCTTGCAACCCAGAAATAAAAATCTGTTCATGATAAGAATGGAACTGATACCAGCTTAGGAGGAAGCCGAATTGCTACAGATATATCTCATCTAGCACTTCATGAGCTATTTCAGCCTTTATACGATTACTCACCCAGAGCAGTACTGGAATTTAGGTGTAGCCATGGGGGATACAGACCTGGAAGAGACTTCCTGGATCATTTGCTTTTATGGAGAGCTATTTTGACCCTTTCATGCACCTAAGAGGTTACGTTCAAAAACAGGAGTAGTGCTTTTGCTATTCCTGGAAGGTTATTCAAATACCTTTGACATTAGAATCCTATTTCTAATTTCCAGCAATCTGTTATTGTGCCAGGACCCTCAAATTATTCTCAGACTAGGCGAACTTTTTTTTGCATTCCCGTAAGCCCGCTCTCTCTTCTCCCATATATATTTATAAACAGCAATTACGTGCCAGCAGTTTTCTTCATTTTGCTGTTTAAAGGAAGGATGGGAAGCAAATTTGTGTTACATGACTACCTCCTGGAAAAAAATGGCACCTACATATAAATGAAGCCCTTCTGTCGTATTCTCCCATCTTTCCATAGCCCTGAACATACTTGCAGTGTTAGATCTCTGTGACTCTCTCTTAGACTTAACTGGCCAGAATTTGATACAGTCTTCCAGGGTGATTTTCTACCTTTTTTAGAGCAGTCTTGGTATTTTCCTGTTTCCACTGGAAACATCACGTGTTATGCCTAGAGGTTGATATTCATTCTTTGTTGGTTGGTTGCCTCGGTGAATCATAATTATTGGCGGTTACCTGGTACATCCAGGACTTTTTCTGTCATTTCCCATTTGGGAGCCCAAAGATACAGCAGAATGTCTTGCATGACCTTACACTTGGTCAGGTAAACTTCCAGATATTTGTGCTACTCTTGCCTTTAAAGTCAAGGCTTCTTGCTGGAGACAATAGCTGTCGGTGTTAGGAAAGCAATCATTCTGAAGCCAATGTTTTTCAGTTTGAGATGCTTAAAATTAAGGAGTTCATCTATATGTACACTGTATGAGTAAGATTTAAGGCAGTGGATGAGACACCATCTTGCACTAGGAGCTGCACAAAAGGGAAAAAAAATCCCAAATAATTGGTGATCCACAAACCTCATTATTGCAAACTCTACTTTCCCATACTTTGGAATAGGAAGAATATTTAGCTGAGTAACAAAAAAAGTGGATTGGATACTTTGGCTTAGAAGAAGCATTGTGCCTCTTAACATGATTTTTTTTTTTTTTTTCAGCTGGAGTCTTGCTCTGCATTTGAGTCTTAAAGCCAAATACATTTTCATAAAATTATCATCTCCTTAAAATTTGAGCCACTGTTGACATAATTTTTCTTTGACTGGATTACTTGCACCTTGTTCTGTATTGTATGAATGCAGCTCAGTGCTGCATCTCATTTACATGTGCTTGTGCCTTTTGCTCACATAACTCCTATGTGAATGCTAAGTCACTTAATTTCTATCTACAAAATCACAGTCAACAGCACTCAAGAGGAAAAGAGCTTATGATTAGGAAACTATGGTATCAGATTTGAGAAAGGATCAAGGAGAGGTCAGCAGCATCTACCAAGTATGTCTTTGAAGCATTCTGGTCAACCGCGATGATTTGTGCTGTGTTAGGCAAAGTGTTGCCGGCAGGTTGAGGGAGGAGACCCTTCCCCTCTACTCAGCACTGGTGAGGCCACACCTGGAGTGCTGGGTCCAGCTCTGGGTTTTCCAGTACAGAGAAACATGGACATATTGGAGGGAATCTCATTAAGATGATGAAGGGACTGGCACATCTCTTCTATAATGAAAGGCTGAGACCTGAGTTTAGCCTAGAGAAGGCTCAGGGGAGATCTCATCAATGTATTTAAATACAGAGAGGGAGGGTGCAAAGAGGACAGAGCCAGGCTCTTTTCAGTGATGCCGAGTGACAGGATCAAAGGCAATGTGCACAAACTAAAACACAGGAGGTTCCCTCTGAACATCAGGAAACACTTTTTCACTGTGAGGGTGACCAAGCCCTGGCACAGGTTGCCCAGGGGGACTGTAGAGTCTCCGTCCTTGGAGGTATTCTGGTGGGAGATATTCTTGTCTGGTGGACAAGAAGCTCAACATGAGCTGGCAATGCACATTTATAGCCCTGAAAGCCAACAGCATCCTGGGCTGCGTCAAAAGAAGCTTGGCCAGCAGGTCGAGGGATGGGATTCTGCCCCTGTACTCTGCTCTCCTGAGATCCCACCTGGAGTACTGCATCCGGCTCTGGAGTCCCCAACATAAGAAGGATGTGGACCTGTTGGAGTGAGTCCAGAGGAGGCCACAAAGATGATCAGAGGGCTGGAGCACCTCTTCTATGAGGACAGGCTGAGAGAGTTGGGGCTGTTCAGCCTGGAGAAGAGGAGGCTCTGGGGAGACCTGACAGCAGTCTTCCAGTACCTCAAGGGGGCCTACAGGAAAGAAAGGGAGAGGCTTTTCAGTAGGGCCTGTTGTGAAAGCATGAGGGGTAATAGTTTTAAAGTAGAAGGAGGTAGATTCAGATTGGATATTAGGAAAAAAAATTTACAGTGATGGTGGTGGAACACTGGAGCAGATTGCCCAGAGAGGTGATAGATGTCCCATCCCTGGAAACATTCAAGGCCAGGTTGGACTGGGCTCTGAGTAATCCGATCTAGTTGGAGATGTCCCTGCTCCTTGCAGGGTTGTCGGACTAGATGACCTTTAAATGTCCCTTCCAACCCTAACTCTTCTATGATTCTACGATTCTATATTCAAAAGGTGTCTGGCTATGGTCTGGGGCAACTGGCTGTAGTTGGCCCTGCTTAAGTTGGAGGGTTGGACCAGATGACCCTCAGAGGTTCCTTCCAACCTCAACGAGTCTGTGATTCAAAGATTCTATGATACAATTTTTGTGTAAAACCACCCTCCTCTTTGAAGGAAGGATCGGAAGCAAATTTGAGTTACATGAATACTTTCTGGAAAAAAATGGCAACTACAACAGAAAAGAAATATTCAAAGGAAGGGCATTAGAAGTAGTTGACCTTAAGCTATAGAACTTTTTGCAGCAATATCTATACATAGATTACATCAAGTGTTCCAGTCCAAATGTTTTTCCACCTTACTTAAGCTAGGAAATACAGCATGTTCCCTTCTTCAGGAAGATTTATTTTTTATTTAAAATCAGGGTGAGCTGTATATTGAATTTCCCCATTTGGATAGCTGGATGGTTAGCAAGAAGATGCAGGGGGAATGATGGGCTAGAGAGGCTAAGTACATGCTAAACATTTATTTGCTTTGTTTTCATATTCTGATAGCAGCCCGCAAACCATGGTATTAGCTGTACGTGAACAGGTGCCTTTTGGAAGCAGTTACAGATTATGGGAATATTACTTCATGTTTGTAAATTAGACTAATAAGGAGAACATGAGAATGGCAAATTTTTATGTCCATAGCTCGCTGATGGGGAAAGCAAAATTGTCTAAGTGCAGCTGTTGATACAGAAGATATATGCAGCAAAAGGGATTTGAGAACCTAAGTAGAGACAAATTGTAGATACTAATCTGAAACTCTCTGTATTTTAAGTTGGCTAAACTACTCCAGTACAAAACTGTAGCTAAAATTACCCTCAAGTAATGGATTAGCAGAGAAACACTGAAACTGAGATAACAATAGCCACAACTTTATGTAACTCCAAAAGAATTACTGCAAGTAGGCCTTTAAAAAGCTGCGGTTTGGGAATTGAATAGGAAAAGCTGAAGCCCAGTAACTAGTGAAAATTTGCTGTTATGAAAATGTGTCCAACCAAGCACAAAATCTACTGGTCCTCTTCTTGTAGCATTGACGGTAAAGATCCCCTCTCTTCCACTCTTCCACCCCAAATACTGTCAACTGTCAAAGTCTTCTTTTAGGAAAACAAATTTGCAGCACTTTCTTGGAGTTCTTGAATTACTGATGAATTTTTTGTGGTAAAACATACTAATCCAAATACAGATTGTATTTCATTGTTCATAGTTCTGATGTACATTCGTTGCTTATACATGAAGTTCAACACTGTCCAAGGAAAAAAAACAGGGCAGGCCTGTAATTACACTATGTGTGGACTTACCTCAGATCATTTCAGGAGATAGCTAAATGACATTCCCACACTTCCATGGTAGAAGAGAGTGATTTTTTCAGTTGGCCATTAGCAGAGCTAGTAGAAGAAACTCAAATGCTATGAGTCATAGAATCATAGAATCATAGAATGGTTAGGGTTGGAAGGGACCTTCAAAGGTCATCCAGTCCAACCGCCTTGCAAGGAGCAGGGATATCCCAGACTAGATCAGGTTGCTCAGAGCCTCATCCAACAACTCCCCTGAGTCTTCTTTTCCCCAGGGTGAACAACTCCAGCTCTCTCAGCTTGCCCTAACAGGACAAGTCCTGGGAAGGGCACCCTATACGGTCCCCTCCTATTTCCCTCTCTCTGCTGGGCTGTTTTGCTGTATCAAAACAAAGTTTTACGGGAGGCACAACCACTTTTACATCTCAACATCATACTAACTTTCATCTAACATACCTTGTTCAAACAATATTTAAAAGTTTGTCTTTCTCCAAATCTCTAAAGTTGTGAAACTTTAAACTACCACTCAAGCTACAGCAAAAACTATGAACAGTAATTCTCTTTGAGTGAGAATATGTCAGACCAGATGTTGGAGAGGGCTTTTTATGACCTACTGGTGTCTCATAAATATGTTTGGAAAACAGACAGTTTAGAGACCAATTATGTAAGTTCTTTTCATAAAAATATGTATATCTTATGCTCTGCTTTTAATTATTAAGAACACTTGTGTAAAAAGAGATCTTTGCTCCTTTGGTCATTAACTTTTACTCTTCGTATTTCCATAACCAGCCACAGACTTCAAATTTGTTTTCTGTGAATATGAGGCTTAAATATGAAAGAAGGATCAGAAAATATGGAACATACATATGCATAATAGCTTCCTTGGTGGCAGGAGTCACAAGCTGATGAAGATTAAAGTGTTACTTGATGGTCTTCAAAGACGTGTTGTCCCTTAACTTGATTGTCTTGGAGAAAAAGTCTTTTCAGTTAATATGCTGAACCTCTTTTCACGTTCAGTCTGATGTCCCTAGTTTCTTTTCACCTGTTCTTTTTCCTTTTTTCTTTTTTTTTAAAAAAAACCCCACAAATGTAGCATAATTTTAATTTCCCTTATTTCCTTTACAAAATACAGTAGATATTCTTGCAACCCTGAAGGTACATGCCTGGCCATAAAAGGCCACAGCAAATACTTCTGTTAAAGAGGGGCTTAGAAGAAAACTGGCCCAATTCCACAGCAAATCTGCATAATAGAGCCTACCTAAAAGAAGGAAACACCTTCTCCAGATGAAATAGATCAGCAGGAGCATTGAGTTTCATGCAGAGATGGAATAGTATTACTTTGAAGAGTAATTCCTTTTTTATGCATTTCTCAGGAACAAAGTGTATTGTCTCATATTTTCATTTCAGGCTTCACACTTTGTTTTATGAAGCACGTTCCCTTGGGGGAAAGTTAGCTTTAGTTCATCACTGATGGCAATTCACTTTGAGCAAAAGGTGAACATTTGTTAGCAACACAGAGGAACTTATGTGACACTTCTGTATGATGGCATTTACACCTACTAAATCCTTCTTGTGACTCCATTTGCTGGCACGTAAACTGAAGCTCCACCTTCTGTAGCTGGATTCACGTTAGCTTTCTGAAGCAGATAGGATCTCCAGAAATGTTACTGACGAATGAAGCATAAAATATGTTCTATTACTGACCCTGCACCATAATAGGTATATTTAAACTTCCTTCTTGGCCTACGTCTGCTTGAGTTACTCAGATGGATAAATGGCTCTGTTGTGACATACTTGACTGAGAAAGGCAGCAGTAGTGTAAAACTAAGCATGTGCCTGTATGAAGACATGCAAGTGGATGCAAAACCTTGTGAACTCTGTAAGGTGCATTACCAAGGTGATACGTATAAATAAATGTAATGTGACTCTGCTTTCAGCACAGGCAGAATCCCATCCTAGTGTTAGTCAATGGCTTCCCTGCTATAGATGGACAATTTTCAATCCACTTGTAGCAGGGTTGAAATTCTCCTACCTTCCTTCAGCTATGCAATTATGCAAAGAGGTACAAATGCAAGGGCAAGCAGTTAAAATCTGGTGTGAATATGTTTTTGAAAGACAAGGACAGAGATATCTTAGTTGGAAACAGTCAGATCAGTTTTGAAGGAAGCAGTCTTTGTGGGACGGGGAGGTGAGTGTCATGGAAACTACAGCAGAGGAAATTGCAGTGATCAAAATGGGAGCTGACTGAGAAAGGGCCCTGAGCTTTTTTGTTCAGATATGGAAGAAAATAGCTGGAACTTCACTGGGAAAGAAAAAGAGAGCAAGATTAGAAAATGGCTGGGTATTATGGCAGATTGAGAGAGGTGTTTAGTCAGACACCAGGAGGAGAGGTGATGTTGTCATCACAGCAGAAAGGTTGTCTACAGGAGAGAGTGGCGGGTGGAAAAAGAGAGGTTAGTTTCCAGGCCATAAATCTCAGACATTTCAGAGGCAGGCTGAAATGTAGATTCAGTCTAAGAAAAGGAGCTCCAGACTGAAGGAGCTGATTTATGAGTACTCAGTAGAGAGGTATAGAAAATGATATTAAAGAAGCTGAAAAGACACATGAAGCTTGTGTGCTTGTCTCCTGGATTAAAATCCAGCTGGGAGAATGCTGTTAGTCCTTATGGTAACCAAGCCCTGGCCTGTCCCCTTGCCAAAAGTTTGTGTAAGACTGCAGTTTCATTCCAGCTGCACATGGGATGGTTTGGGGTCCTCTCCTTACTGAGGAACATGATATACCATCGCATTTTGTCGTAAGCAGTCAAATGCATTTTATAGTTTGGAATGGGTCAAATCCACTGGAGAGAATTGAGCACAAATAAAGGCTATGCAATCTTAGTCTATTTTACAACAAGTGTTTACAATCTCAAGCAAGGAAGAAAAGAACATCCTGTTTTAGGACTCCTTCTAAGCACACTATGGGTAACAGACTGTAAGCTGTTACCCATACTAATATTGAAAGAGGTGACGATTTTACCTTATTCAATACCAAAGACTAACTGAAATGAAATATCAGTTTCATTCCTTGTTGGTTTCACTTGTAGCCATCTGTCAATCAAAGACACAGATGAAAATGCACAAAATGTTCTCTATATTCATATGTTTTTATGGTAATGCAGTTATATGCCTAGATGTGCAGATTTGCAACTGAATAGTACCTTATTCAAAATAAAGCAGAGAATTCCAAATTGTCACTTATTTGAGTGTCACTCAAACAGCTATTCCCTAGCTCCAAGCATTTGCTTAGTCACTGTATGTGTGCATTTTCACCAAATAGCAAAGGAAATTTTTTTTTAGAATTTTCAGCAGTCCTAAAAAGCACTTCAATTTTTATGAATTTGCTTTTTTTTAATATAAAGGAAATCCTTCAAAAGCCACTAAGCCCACTCTGGGAGTTGGGATTGTTTAGTCTGGAGAAGAGGAGGCTCAGGGGAGACCTTATAGCTCTCTATAACTTCCTGAAGGCAGGTTGTGATGAGCAGGGGTTTGGCCTCTTCTACTAGGCAACAAGCAGGACCCGAGGTAATGGCCACAAGTTGTACCAGAGGAGGTTTAGGTTGGACGTGAGGAAAAACTTTTTCTCACAAAGAGTGGTCAGGCACTGGAACGGCCTGCCCAGGGAGGTGGTGGAGTCGCCGTCCCTGGCAGTGTTCAAGAGGCAGCTTGATGAGGAGCTACAAGATATGGTTTAGTAGCTCTGCAGCAATGGTAGTGGGAAGACGGTTGGACTAGATGATCTTATAGGTCCCATCCTACCATGTGATTCTATGATTCTATGATTCTATGATTCCTGAGTGCTTTACCAAAGGATTCAGTTCAGCTGAAAGGTGGCACAGCAATGTGCCCACAAAAGACAAAGACTTGGTGATAAATGTCACCCAAGGCAATGATAACAAACGAACAACTCACTCAGCTACCTGTCACACAAGCCATGTTCACAGTAACAGGGTTGAGAATGGTCCTTGGCCCAAGCAGACACATGGCATGACCCACCGCGCTGTGAGATTTTCATTGCAGTCCAGAACATAGTGAATGAGAAAGATGCACAAAAAACATCCTGTTGCCCTTCTTGTGGGACCAGTAGTCTGCACAGAGGAAGAGTGCTCCCCTTGTGCAGATACTGCTGTCTATATTTTTGCTAGCTGTCTTCTTCATTGACCTTCACACACCCTGGGAGCAC
>WHYT01017160.1:181710-215018 GCA_009806455.1 Tetrax tetrax
CCTGAAGGCAGGTTGTGATGAGCAGGGGTTTGGCCTCTTCTACTAGGCAACAAGCAGGACCCGAGGTAATGGCCACAAGTTGTACCAGAGGAGGTTTAGGTTGGACGTGAGGAAAAACTTTTTCTCCCAAAGAGTGGTCAGGCACTGGAACGGCCTGCCCAGGGGGGTGGTGGAGTCGCCGTCCCTGGCAGTGTTCAAGAGGCAGCTTGATGAGGAGCTACAAGATATGGTTTAGTAGCTCTGGCAGCAATGGTAGTGGGAAGACGGTTGGACTAGATGATCTTATAGGTCCCATCCTACCATGTGATTCTATGATTCTATGATTCCTGAGTGCTTTACCAAAGGATTCAGTTCAGCTGAAAGGTGGCACAAAAGACAAAGGTGCCCACAAAAGACAAAGACTTGGTGATAAATGTCACCCAAGGCAATGATAACGAACGAGCAACTCACTCAGCTACCTGTCACACAAGCCATGTTCACAGTAACAGGGTTGAGAATGATCTGCCCAAGCAGACACATGGCATGACCCACCGCGCTGTGAGATTTTCATTGCAGTCCAGAACATAGTGAATGAGAAAGATGCACAAAAAACATCCTGTTGCCCTTCTTGTGGGACCAGTAGTCTGCACAGAGGAAGAGTGCTCCCCTTGTGCAGATACTGCTGTCTATATTTTTGCTAGCTGTCTTCTTCATTGACCTTCACACACCCTGGGAGCACCAATTCTTAAGGGTATAAAGCAATTAAAATGTGCTGTCTGCTCCTTACGGAATGAGAGGAAAGAGACTCATTGGGTTTCAACTAGCCCAAAAAAACAGACGCATTTGCTCCTGTCATCATCAGCTCATGGGATGAGCAGCTGGAGGATTCCCGATTCACGGTTGAGGTTGTTAGCATGGGGGGATCAGCTCATGAGAATTAATGCAACAGCAAGCTACAAGGGAAGTGTGCATTATATAAGGACCAGGGCAAATCTAATCGCATTTATGCTTGTTATTTTCTATAATCATGCAAATAGTTGATAAAGCCAGAAAAGGCCCCATGCTGTTTCTTAACTAAGTGCAAAGAGGTCAATGGAGTTAGATTAGGAATTAATTGAGCCCGTAATATTTTGACTAATTGCCAACTGATGAGTAAAGGGAATATGACCCTAAAATGAGCTTAGAATAATGGCATTTATGGGCCAAAAAGGACATACATTATATGGACTTACAAAGAAGTCTTAATTAGAAAAGAAAATTGTAAGTGAGAACCATAGAGAATGCCATGTACCACAAGAATGAATTATAACTGTCATGAAGCTTACCCAGCCACAAAACAAGGACATTCGGCTTCCATTCTCCAGACTATTTTCAAAACAGAATGTGCTATAAATCAACAACTGTTATGTGTAGGCGTCCCAGCCTTAGAAGTGATTAGGAATGCTCTTTAATTTATTTCTTAAAAATGCTCTGATTTGTTGAAACTAAAATCTTTCACAGATATCTACTAGGTATGACAAAATTTTTGTTGCCTGAAGATAGAAATTCCAATGAAAAGAGCTGGTATCTTGATAATATCTAGTGGATGTTTCAGGCAAGTTTATCAGGAATCCACATTCAATCCTCCACTCTTCTTGCTTTGAAATCTCACTTCCTTTTCCCCTGTTGTTCATGAAAACACCACTTTTCATATTTATGAGGAAAAACATTTCTGACACTTAATCATTTTCGCAAGACATCAGAATTCTTCTATTTCTACATAAACTTAAAATACTTGGCAGCAGCATTAATTTGTTGCTAGTGATGCATTAACAATGTAAAATCCAGGCAATTATTAGCTGCATTTTTCTTGCTCATTAAAAAAAAGTACAGAAAATATTCAGAAAAAAAAGTAGTTGCCTGCCACTTACAACTTGAAAACAGTTCTGGTTTTTTTTGATGGAGTGGCTGCTGATAAAAACAAAGGAACCTTCACTGATGCCTCAGTTAGAAATGACTACGAGGAAGGAGACAGCTTTTTCCACCATACATTGCAATGTCCTCCAAATACTTACAAGTTTCAGACGAGGATTGTAAAAGTGCTTGATCTTAATTTTTTAAAATATTTCTAAGTTTTTTTAGTGTATGAAATAAATAACTGAAAAGGTTTAAGGAGGAAAAACTACTTTTTAAAAATATATCCATCATGTGATGAAATGAACTATTAAGTCTACATTGTAGGTATGAAGACATAACCCAAGTGTCTCAAGATTTTGCATAGGAAATGAGGAAGGGGTTTTAGGTATCCAATTTTAACTATGAAACTGCTGGTTTTCAGGCATTTCCATTCTGAAAATGTAAATAAACCTGCAGAGTCAATCATACTTCTGTGGAAGGCAGCTTGGAGAGACACAGCTCGTGGTCACATTGCTAAACAGAAGATATCCATGTATTGATCACTGGTCACCGCCACGTGGTGTAGAGATAGCTCCCTAAGGCTGATATAGCCCTGGGCTCTGAGTGGTGTCCTCAGAGACGTCTGTGGGGCTCTGATGGTGTTTCTGTGTCATTTCTCTACATTTTTCCAACTTGGATCTCCAGGACACTGCGAAAGCTGTGGTGTGGTCCACCACAGGAGTTTCCATATTGCAGGACAGTGACCACACATGGCATTTCTTTGGGGGAGATAGGAGGAGGTTCTTGAAAGTGCAAAGGCTGAGGGGGAACTTTTGGGAGACGACTCTGGCAGAGAGAGCTGAGCCAGGCACAGTCACATCCACATCCACACTGCCTCTTGAAAGAGGTTTGAGTAACCTCTTGCCCAAACTATGCTTGGGTGGTGCCCCAGAGAGAAATAGCTGGTGGCCTTTGAGAAAATCCAGGTAGCAAATGAAGGAGCAGAGACCCAACACTCAAGTCTCCTCTTTGGCTTCTTTCCATTTAACAGCATGTACTTAAGACCACAAATTACAAATAGACTCGATTTTAAACCCTCAGCTCTTCATTTTCATAAATTCAATGAACTGTTGCAGATTGCACACATGTGAGGATCAAATAAGGCCTATTATACTTAGAAATCAAGATCACAAATTCATTCACTGTATCATTTGGTCCTGTCACAGTCTGCAAATTACATGAGTGTTTTGCCCAAATTATTTTAGAGGATTAGGTTCATTAAGAGCCAACATCGAATTCCGTATTGTAAAGCATCTTTTCAAGATTGTTCATTTTTAATATTCTGGCTCATTCTTTCTCTCAGAAGAATATAAGATTTTGCTATAGAGATATATAGAAATAACAAAAAAATAGTGAAAAAAATTAGAAATGTTTGTCAGAAATTAATTAAGTACAGCTGATGTTGCCTTAAAGCAGAGGACTTCTCACTTCTCTATCAGCTGCTTTTTAATTTTTTCGCTAATAGCTTTCCTATTTAATCTAAATCTTTGTTGCAATTTTAGTTCACTGCTTCCTCATGCCCCTCATGGGTTGGTGTGGAGGACTATTTGTTCCCCTTCTGTTAGCAGCCACCCATTACAAAAGTAAAAAGGCATTATAATATGCCTCTTCTCAGATTTTTCCTAAGTGAATGTTTCCAATCTTCCAATCACGGGTTGCATTTTTCTTAACTTGTCTTGAAAAATGGAGCTTTCTGGGCATACTATCCCTGCTGAAGCCTCACTGGAGTTGACAAAAGTGGAAGGTTTATTTATGAGCCATATACTAGTCACTCCTGTTTACAATGCCACATCACCATCCCACACATAATGCTTCTCTGTTTCTGTTCAGCAGCTCCTCTGAGTTCCCCATTGTCTTTGAGGACCATAAATAGGGGATTTTATTCCCTCTTCCTGCACACGAACTCTGTGCACACGCACCAGACTCCAGACAGGGCATTGCCAAGCTCCCCTCCAAATACCCTCTGTTTGACATGAGCTGCCAACAACTGTTTTCACAATATTGTATTCCAGCTAGTTTTGTTGCTTATTGTGGTTCCATCATCTCCAAGTTCCTCAAGCTTGGTCACAAAACTATCATTTGATAGAGTCAAAAGGGTAGTGAAAGCCAAATATAAATCCTGTATGTCTTTTCTTGTAACCATGAGACCTGCCTTGTGACCATGGAAGAGAAGTTGGTTTGTAATCTGCTCCTCATAAACTCACATTAACTGTTGTTTACCTCTTTGCTGTTTCCTAGTTGTTTACAAATGTCTTGATTGATGATTTGTATCACCATATTTCTGGGATTTGATGTTAAACTAACTTGTCTGTGAAACTTTTCAGTCCGCCTCTTTTTTTTTCCTGGTCTAGAGCTAAGTCCTAGTTTCTCCTTTTCTGTGGTTGTGTAGTACTTGATCTGCCCTCTCCTTTATTCCTAAAAGCAGAATGAATTACAGTAATGGTATCACAGCTTCAGCTTTCCAACTTAGCTTGTAAATGTCAGGACAATATGCAAAATAAACTTAATTTTTTTCAAAAGTACTTGTGTAGTTTTCATTCCTCAGCCCGTCTGACTGGAACATAATCCAAATACAGCTAAATGGACCAATATTTGAACAAGCATCCCCTTCTTCCTCCTTTAGAGAACAACCCCCCTGCCTTGCCCTACAAACTCAACAACCAAGAGGAAGTAACAGCCCAAGAAGAGTTTGTTCAGTACAGCATCATTTTAGCCTTAGCAATAGAGGTAGCTACTGCCACAGTGCAATGTCTTCATCCTATAAAAAATCCCAAGTAAGTGTTCTTTTTTTTTTACTGAAACCAATTTGGCCCTCTAACTGTAGTATTTCTAGGTAAATAATTTCCATCCAGCAATCCAGCAAAAAGAGTCAATTAAGTTGAAGTAACACTTTCCCACCAGAGTGCAAAATGGCAGTGCTCTGTTGCGTGCTGTTGACAAATGGAAAAGACACCCACAGGCTAACTGTGTACAAAGTTAAAATACAATGTTGAACTGCTGGGGAAAATTGTGCCTTTTCAAGTATGTGCTGCCACTTCAGCAGCGTTTGTTCAAAAGTCATTACTAACCTTTGGCATCTCATCCTGGCTACTGAACGCTTGCCACTAGGGTTGCATTAATATCTGAGCAATGGCAGAACATAAAACAAGTCAAGGAGTCGTGATTATGAAATGGAAAAGCCAGACAAAATCTATGGTAGTCCTAGGAAAAATCAATAGCATATTTCAGATGCGTATGAAAAATACCGTGTTTAGTGGTATGCTGGAAAGACTAATTTTGTGCCACTATCCTGAAGTCGTATTAATCCTTTCCACTCATGTTTTAACCTACTAACTTAACCTTTCCTTTGACAAGCTGTTCCGTTTGTCAAGAGGGAGATAGAGGGGTAGAGGACTCAAATTTGTTTTAACAGAAAAAAAAGCCAGCATTTTTCTTGATGGAGGATTTATATGTACAAACAGAGATGTCTACATTGTAGGCCACTAATCTGACCTCACTGTGTAGGTCTCCCATTAGAGTCAGCGGAAAGAAATGGGCACTTCAGCTGCAGGATCCATCTGATGTATTTCCGACCCAGCACTCTCCATGGGCCATAAGGAAGTCCCATCAGCTAGCTCTGAGAATAATACTCATAGGGTAGATATTTCTGTTTAGAGGAATAAGCACTTCTGTAAGCCTGACAATTATCTTCTGACCATTTACAAATAATGGGGAAATATTTCTAAAAAAGCGTCTGGAACATATTCCCAGGGCAGGTACCGAGCTTTGGAATCCCCAAAGCTAAAACAGGTGTTTTGAATTGGCTTGGTTTTCACTTATGTTTCCTTGTTTTCTGCACTTTGGTAGCTAACCATTTGTTATTCAAGCTGAATAATGGAGAACCCCTTTCCCTGTTCAGTTCACATAAGCATGATGGTCTGTTTGAGACAACGCAGTTCACCCAGGTCAAGCAAGGCGCTTTTTTTTTGTTGCACTGCCATGGATACTCCCTGTGTCCTAACTCAGGGAGGTGTGGGGAAAGAAGAGCCTCAGCAAAGTGACTGTCACCTTTCCCACTCAGAGGGGTAGCTCAGGACTCGCTGTGGCCAGATTCTTTGGCACATCAGCCATGGGGATAACTAGGCTTTGACGGGGAAAGGGCTTAGTTTTGCTTTAAGATTATTTATTTTATAAAGCATAGGAGAGACGGGAAATTTATTAGTCTTTGAATGAGCTTTGCGCCACAGTCCAATGCCTAATTAATGGATATTTAGGGTTATTAGAAGACAGGACTTAGGAACTGCACTAAATGAAGGCAGATGAGGTGGACCCTATCATCAACCCAAATCTGGTAAGGATTGAGTTTGGTCCAAAAGTCAGGGTGCATTTTTGCCTTGAAAATGGGTAGGATTAGAATAGAGAAAGGAGGTGGACCAAATCTCATCTCCTGTTTTTGTGACTGAAAGATGATGAAAGTTTAGAATGAATGTGTTCTGCACCTGTGAAGGTGCCAGAACTGGAAAAACTGGTCTTGCAAGGCTGAGTCCCATTGTAAAAGCTGTCTAGCAAGGGCCCAGGTCCCCTTTGCATGCTAACTTTCTGTTGCAGCCTGTGAGGATTTTGCCAAACTCAAGCTAGCATGTGGACTTTGGGGTCTGGACTGTGCTTCCCAGTCTCAATTATATCAGAAGATCTAGAGTCTCCTTGATTTTTAAACACAGGTACGAACAACCTTCTTTGCTACACTTGTAGTAGAAAAATGACATTAATGCCAGTCACTCATGTTATGAGGTCAAGTCAAACCCTTAATTAAAGGCTTTCTTGCGCTACTGTAATTTGGAATTTTTTTGAAATGTGTAGGCACATTTATGATGAGTAGTCGAGACTAATTATGAAGCTTATGAGTTTACCTCTATTGAGTAACCCTCTTCTCCAGGACAGAGGCAGTAGGAAAGAGGGGAGCAGTCCCTGCTAGCCTCTAGGTGACATTTGACTCCAGGGATGAGGTCTCCAAGGTGAAGAGTCAGAAATTCAGGTATGTTGCTCCTAGTAGTAAAGTTAACCTGGTATTCTCTCCCTGCTGCCCCACTGAAGTGACAGGTGTTTTGCTTTCAGTCCAGAAGGCTGAAGTTACTCTATTGCCTAGGGGGAATTTTGGGGGCTTCCTTTTGTGCCCATTAATCTCCTTTCATATTTTGAGGCTGTAGCCCTGCAGCTGAAGAAGAAACTGGCTGTACATCCGTCAGGTCTAGATTTTGGTTAAAAGTGAAGTTAAATCCAAATGGTAAATTAAGGGTTTAAGTCCTGGATTTGTCACTGAAGAAAATCTGACAAGCTATATCTGCATTTTCCGCTGGATCTGAACCAGAAAAGCCGGTCCTGCTGTTTACCTCCCCCCTCCCAGGGTCAAGGCCAGAAAAGTGTGTATTTACGAATTAAAGTTATCCACTCTCCACAAGTTCTGATCCTGTTTTTGACCTATTTTCAATACTGAAAGATTATGACTTCTTTTTTATCTATCTGAAGACACTCTTAGGGGATGCAAAGCACCACAGCAGCACTTGCAGCTTCAGATAGCCATGGAAACAGGAGGCTGGGAGAAGGCTAGAAATGTGCTGGAGTGACAACTGAGATCTTTGATTTCTCTTTCTGTCCTTGTTTTCTTGCTTAGCAGGTTGAGAAATAGATTCTGACTGGATCTTAATGCTTCAGGACTTGCATATTTATAATCAGAGAAAAAAATATTTTAAAAATATCTGTGAAAGCTGTGCTCCAGGTAGTGAAAAAAGTAGTGGCAACTACCTTTACTAATGGTAAGAATGAACCAAAATACTTCTTTTTATGTAAATTGTTGGTATTTATGCAATTTGATAGTGTTCAAATACCAGAGTAAGCCAAAGAGTTCATTGCAAAATACCATTGATAAAAAATGTGTGCCTAGGGTATATCTACATGTCTCAGTACAAACTCTATCTCCCTTCTATATGAACAATATGCAGCTATGTTTTTATACATGCAATATCCCACAAAACAGCATTTTCTTTCCCAATGATGAATTTTTCTTTCAGTGTCTTTTTTATTTTAAAAAAATTATTTTGTTTTCAGAATCAATGTTGCCTAAGAATTTAGCATCTTACTGATGTTTATTTCATTAATACTTACCCTACAGTGTCACATATCTACTTAAAAAGTTAGTATCATTAAAGCTCTTACAAATTACTGTCTATAAAAGACAGGATTTTTTAAAATGATCTTGAGAATTTTATACCTAAGATAAAACTATGCTAGCCAGATTGTTATCGTAAGTCTTGGAACTTTGACTAATAGGAAAAAAAATAAAGATGACTTGCACCTCACAGTTTTTTTACAAACTCCAGAATGAGCATAAACGTAGAGTATTTTCTGGCCTCATGTAATCACTCGAAGGTCGTGATTCTAATTCTCTCCTAGCATAGGCAATTAATGGCAATTTGCTTAGTAACCCAGCTTTGTGATTAATGAATTGCACCTTATTTCATTCACATTTTACATATTCTCTCTCAGTCCTGTCTGAGATTAAGAATAAAAGAGCACTTGGAGGATCCTAACCGCTGTGGGGCTGACGATAGCCTGGCAACGTGCAAACCACATGGCGGATGCTGGGGCTTATGGGTCTGACATTTCCGTAAGGAGAGATGCCAAGTGCAGGGAACTGCTCTGCAAGCCTCATCCCTTCTGATCTGTGTCAAGGCATTTGTTACTGCAGATACTTTTCACGAGGCTTAGGTCCTACCTTGACGGCTTCTGCTTTTCTCTTCTTTTTAATGTAGTGCAATCCTGTTTCCACCTGGGACCCAAAACACATCCACAGAGTGAGAAATAGGAAAATTGCAGCAAAAACAGGCACCTCAACAAGCTTGAATCATTTAGACATGGAAGTGTCTGGGTGATGAGGAGCACCCTGTGACAGGGCTGCTGCATTGGCTGTTGTAACACACTGTAGGTCTGCTTTTGTTTGCTTCCTAGGGATGAGTCAATGGCGTAGAAAAAGGACAGGCTGGTGTACTTTTTTTCCCTGACACATGCACTGATAGAAAACTATGGGAGATCCTTAAATTAGTTCTAGCCCAAAACATAAAAAGGTAGGTAGTCTAACACTCTGTTTAAAGCTCTGGTGATATTTTTCCAGGACCAAGAACATAGAGCTTTTTTTTTTTTCATTTTACTCTTAAACTTCTGAGAAGCTGCAAATATTGACTGATATTAACTGATATTTCTCAAATACACATTAGGTATATTTATACGCAGTTTGTTCATGAAGGGAATGCAAATCCCCTACAGCCATGGCGAAAGAAATGGTGGTGAGGTTTTTGAACTATTTGTCCATTGTTTCTGAAGTATTCATCTCCCTCAGTGCCCAGGCCAATTCTTCTGCCATGGCGGCAGATATAAATCTACAGTGTCATTGGAGCTAGATTGGTGAATAAAAGCAGCTAGAAGTGAGAGGAAATAAAGCCTGTTCACTAGAACTGAAATTGAATCTCTTTCTTTCCCCTTATTCTATATTTGTAATCTCAATTTTTAAATTCAGTGCAAGAGAGAGCATTACAGAAGGGTCATGAAAAGATATTTTATGATCTTTGAATGATAAGTAATGAAATAGAGAAAATTACACCTAGAAAAGAGAGTCTCAATCTGGAACAGACAGTTCTTGGTTCCCTTTCCACCAGTCATCTCATTTCACGACTTGGACATCAATCCGTAGCAGCATTTTAGTATAGATGGCAAGACCATTTTTAAAGATTTTAAAGCATAGAGGGAACTCTAAAAGTAGAAGTATTTTCCTGGTATAAAAAGGAGAGACCTTGTACCATGTAAGATCTTTATCTGCATGTAGGCAGTTGCTATGCTTCATTCTCCTCTGTGGAGTGGAGCCAGGGCCAGTGATGCTGGGAGGCCTTGAGGAAAGCACGACAGAGGAAGAAGGCCACGCACTCCCCATGACTCAGCTTATCTTCCTGCTGTAAACGTCCTCTTGCTACAGTCACACTGTTTAATTTTTCATTATTCATAGCAAGAGACATCTGAGATTACCAAAAGAAATACCAAAAAAGTAGATTTTCAATTAAAAAAAATCAGATAAGCTTAAAAAGATGAGGAATAACAGCAGTCTATTAATAATGCAGGAAGACAACAGTTATTTTACAGATTAATTCCAGGTCTCTCTGAGAGAGCAAATGTTACCCACCGTAGATCTTTATTGCTCAAGCCATAAAATTAGGATAATTTCATAATACTTCACCTAATAAATATTAGTCTTTCCCTTGGGAAATGTTAAGTAGTACTCTGAAAATAATAAAGGCAGTTAAAAAAAAAAGTCACGTAACACAAATGACCTATGCTTAACTTCACCATGTTGTCTCTGGAGGTTTTGTCACAGCCAGTCTTCTTTCCCTCATTAGCATTTTCCACGCTTAGATAAGGAGCTTTGTGGGTCGGTATCTTCTTGTCATTTCCACCTGATCACACAAGGTTATGTACAGCCAAGGTGCATCCACTGCCGAGCAACAGGGACATTGGCTCAGGTGGGTAGCAGAAACCCTTGCTCAGACTCCAGCACTGGGGCTTTGCATAAAATTTACGTCCCAGACCTCACCCAACAGCTACAGGATAGGGGTGCGCTCAGTGACAGGCAATGGTTTTCGTTAGTGAGGCAGTCCTGGAGAGTACAGGAGCTGACATCCTGAGGCAAACATCATTTGTCATGAGCTGAGGAGAACCAGAAATGCATTACGGAGTTTATGCATTGGTTAAGTATGAAAGAGGCTATGTACAGACCTGACTAAGATGTGCAAAAAATTACAGCATTCACTAACTGATGGCCACTTTAAAGATTTATAAAGCCTCCTCCACCCTGGAGAAAAGACTCTGAAATGTCCTTATTCAGTTTGGATGACAAAAAGTTCATGGTTCCAGCAGGTTATGGCTTTGGTTTCTGGGAAGAGGGCTGTCTATTTCTTGTCTTTTCTAAGAAATAGTACTGAGTGGTAGCTAATTTCACTTGCCATATACCTTGTGACACCCTGCTTGATTTCATGTGGCTGCTTTGAATCTTTCCTCTCCCGTTCCTATTGCTATTTCTCTGTACTCTCCAGGGGATTTTTTTATGTTCCCTCCAGCTCCTACGTAGGGGATCTCTCTGCATTTTCTGTCTGCATCATGGTCTCCAGAAATGTTCCTGTTGATGAAGAATTGTCTTGGTTGTGGGGACAGATGGAAAGGCTTGTACATTAGGGAGGTTAGGGTTATGACCTAGAAATGTGATTCTCTGTCCTACATCTGACCTGTTTTTCTGGCATCCAGTTTTGAATTTTCCACAGACAATCCAGGCTCAATACTTTAAAAAAAAGATTTCTTAGCTCTCTTACTAACTCCTCTTCATTGCTGCTTTCTCCCTTGCTTCCAGCAGTTCGATTATCCTGCCCGTCACTTAGCCTTGTTACCTGGGTGTTACCTGAATTCTGTCTCTGGTCTCACATCAAGACTATGCAAGACTCTTCCACACAAAGTGCAGCCATTCTTATCTATCCAAGCAACTGAAATTCATGTGCAGGGTCTAAGCTGTCTCTTCAGATCTCAAGCAAAAGCTGCCTTTCTAACTGTCATCCATCCAGAATAATGCTGTACATCTGGTATTCCCAACCTGCCACATTAACAATAGCACCCTTGTCTTTCTAAGTCCATGTTAACCCCCTAGTGTATCAGCACCTGCTTTCTTCTCAGGGTTTCTTTCTGTGATCTATCACTTCCCATCCTCTAAAAGAGGAAACACTCCTCTGACTGACCCCAATACCAACCTCTGTCACCAACCTGTCACATTTTCAAAAAAAAATTTTACTTTTTTCCCTATCTAGTGTTTGGAAAAGACTACCCTGCAAAGGTACTTTGTTATTCCCCTTCAGATCCTACTTCAACATTCTCCTTGGCTGCAATACCTACAAAAATTGACTAGTACACTTCTCCTGTGCTTTTATCACTGCCAGTGCTGATTAATATTGTCTCCTGAAGTCCTTCTGCATGTCCACCTACCCGCATTCATTTGCTCTCTCATCTTAAATTATAGATCCAACAGGCTAGAAATTATGGCTTTATTCTGTGTTTGTCTGGTACTGCAATGTGTGCTCAGAAAGTAATTGACCCTCGTGTCAGAATCTTATCAACGCAATTCTGAAAAGGGCACTTTCAGTCCATCCCTTATCTCCAGGATTTTTTTGTTGACATTAATAGCTGAGTAAGACAACTACTAAAGCAAGAGCTGAAAATGGAGCTGGAGTTCTACAGTGCTACCTCAGATAGTGTTAAAGAACAAAAGATCTGTTATTCAATTATTTTTCCTATTGTGAAGCAAGATAGATATATCTAGGCCAGCACTAGAAGTTAATTCTCCAGTCAGTCTTTAGAGTTTTCTACAATACCACCTACCTCAATGAGGATATTCTACAATGCAGTGCTGAACTATTGTCCCTTTGTTTCTATTAGTATAAAATTTTATTATCTCTTTCTGCAAACTAAACCAACAGCAGCTTTTCCTGTCTCCTTCAATTGGCAAAACAATTCATTTGATTAAGGTTTTTGCAAAGGAATTTTTTTTATATATTTGAAAATCATCTTGGTTCTCACTAAAAACAAAAGATTTTTTTTTTCAGTCTTGCTTTATAGGTTACATTCTGCAGTTCTCTAATCTTTATTGTTTCTTTCTTCTGGACTGTTTTGCTCTTTCACCAAATTTGCTGTCCAGAGCGGGACACAGCAGTCTGTCAGTGATATAACCACTACCAAGTAAATGAGAGCAACTACTTCCTGTAACAACATATATTAATATATCTGGGAATGTCATCAGCCATTTTTAAGGCAGGATCATATTGCTAGTTTATATTCAGCTCACGGTATAGAATGCCCCCAGGGCCTCTTCTGGCAGAGTTGCTGCTTCACCAGTTATTCCTCATTTTGTATTTGTGCATTTGATTTCTCCTTGCTAAGTGTATCACTTTGCACTTGTCTTTATTGAATTTCATCTTATTGATTTCAGTTCTTTCAATTTATCAAGATCATTTTGAATTCTTATCCTGTCCTTTGAGGTGCTTACAACCCCTGCTAGCTTGGTAGCATGCTCAGATTTTATAAGCATACAGTCTATTTTATCATGCAGGCTGTCATTGAAAATATTTCATAGACTCATATTCAGAATTGACCCCACAGGAAATGCCCTCCCATATTTACAGTGGAACATCCATAACTACTCTTTCAGGAGGGTTTTTCAACTAGTCCTGTATCCATTTTAAAACACTATTATCTTGACCATATTCTCCAATACTCTTATGGAGTTATTGCATGAGACAGTCAAAATGCTTTAATAATTTCAATATCACATTTGCACTTTGGTTTAGCCTCTTACCCCATCAAGGAAGGAAAAGAGACCAGCCTGAAATTGTCTGTCTTCATGAAAACCTCCTACCTCTTTCCTACCATCTTACTCTCCTCTAAAAGGACTTTACAAAAGGACACTTTAAGAGCACGCTTGCATTTGGACATGTGTGTGCAAACATTTTGGGTGTGACGGTATAAGTGCCAGCCCCAGCCAGGCAGCCAGGCTTATTCATCACCCCCTTGTAGCCTTGCTTCTCCCGTATACCTGATATGGCCAGTGTACCCGATAGACTTTCCTGACCCTTATGGACCTTATGGCCCAGTGAGGGAATACAGCCTGCAACAGGAGACCAGAATGTGAAGGAAAACAACTCTCAATATTCCTATAGTTAATATATTTTGATATGCATGTGTCCACAAAGGCTCTCTGGCTCTCTGTAAGGGAGAGCTCAACAGGGCTTCTGCTGAAAAGGCACTGAAATAGTTTTTGAGCAAGGGTCTAAAAACTCTTTCTACCTTTTAGAAAGAAAAATAAAAAAGAGAGAGAGTTGTAACATATAATCAGAAGGAAAAAATAAATAAATTACAATGTCCGTTTGCATGCGATGTAAAATTTCAGGAAAAAAAATCCCAGTTTAACTGGGATTAATTAGGAAAAAAAGAAAGGTCAGGAAATAGTCAGAAGCTGTACTTTATTGCAGCCTGTTGGAAAGAGTGAAGGAGTAATTAAGCTATCAGGCACATTAGCTGACTAGAACATTAACAATTTAAAGATGTTATAGTGAAATTAATGCATTTCTGAGATTCCATGCAAAATCCAGCTTTGTGGGAGGGATGACAGAAAATGTCCAGCTTCTTGATAAGATGTAAAATAGAAATAATCCAGATATTCAACTAAGTGAGCTTTAAGAGTTATAAATAAATATTTCGCAATGAAAACTAAGCAATTCTGAAAACATACACAGTCACATTATAATACATGTGCTTTTAAAGGGAGGTGGAGAGTTAGGCAAAAATAAGTAGAATGGAACTCCTTCTTGACATTTTGCGCAGCCACAGAAATGGCCACAGAAAACCCTCAAGCAGGTTCACAGAAAATAGGACTGTCAGAGCCCAGGAGCTCATCCAGAGCATCCCCTGCCCCAGGGCAGGATCTCTACCAAAATCTGTTCCAAAAGATGTTAGTCTGGCCTCTTCACAAAGCCCTTGCATGCTGGCGTCTCTTTGGGATTCTCCAGCAATTGACTGCTTCACTTAGTCAACTTTAATTTTCCCAGGAACAGTCAAAACTTTCTGTTCTGTAATTTTAGCCCACTACTTTCTGTCCTAGTCCCAGCAGATATGAATAGCAGTTTGGGCTGGGTACAGCTGCTAGCCCCGATGGTATCTGCCAGTGCTGTGCCTTTCTCAGCCACGCTGTCAGGAGGAGCGCTGAGCATGGAGTCGAGATAAAACATATCATCACAGGGGCACAAAGCTCCCTAGGTTGGTGAAAAACACTGCAGATGCTCCTATTCTGGATCACCTCAGTCCCAAAAGCTGAAGCTAATTTTATGACATGGGAACAAAACCTCCTTTATTTTGGTCAATATAAAAGACACTATAGTACAGCTGTAGTCTGAGCTTTTTTTATTTTCATGTGGGACATTATGCCCCTGTGAAATCTCATTTTTTCAATGTCTTATCATTGATCCTTCCTCTTGTTATTTCACCATGGCAACATTTTGCCCCCCGTTACAGAGCATACAATTAAGATTTCAGATTTCTACTTTCAGACTGCAGATGTACTGATGGATATGAAGCACCCAGGCCTGAGATGTAGTGTGTGTGCCACGCAGACAGATCCTCTGCAGCAGAAACGTGTGCTTGCTTCCTCGATGATTACACTGTCATGAAAATATTTTCCTCAAACAACAGATCAACCAGAAGAGAAGTGGAAGGCAGTGAGGCAAAGAAGAGAATGGGGGTGGCAGCAGAAGGGCAACTGGGGCAGGAGGGCAGGTATGGGTAGGGGTAAGTTGGAAAGGTGAGCAAGGATGGGAGAGTGGCAGAGGGTCCAGGGAGCTCAGAGCAGAGAGGGAGCAAGACAAAAGAGTGGAACATGAGATGGGGTCTGTTAGAAACATGACAGGATGGAAAAGAGATGATGAGTGCAAAGTAAGAAAAGCCTCCACTCAAGTGATGGAGAAAAGGCGGCATGGGAGAAGGAGCAAGATTAGAAGATTGGGTAGAGAAGAGGAGAAGCTGAGGGAGCAAGCAGTTTGGGTGGAGGGAGGCTGTCAGGTAAGGGAGCAGCGCAGGGAGGTAAAGAGTGACAGTTTTCTCCTCCTAGCTGTAAGCAGAAATCAAACACTACCAACATCTGAGTAGCCAGTATCTGCTTAGGCATCTGACTTTTCAACCTGATACAATTGGAGATGATGGTGGCAGGCTTCCTCAAATATTACTACACTTATGAAATATAACTCTTTGCAATTTAAAAATCAGACACACATCTTGAGGAACAAGCATTACCCTGGGAGTTTGCAAGATATGAGGTTGGCAACAAAACTGTTGGCAGAGAAAGCATTCCTCCCTGCTTGAATTCTCTTCTTTCTTAAAAAAAAAAAAAAAAAAAAAAGATAATGGAAAATGTAATGAAATGCACCAAAATGCATAAAACCTAATCACATAGCTACTTATTTGTATTCAGCAACTAAATCCTTCTGAGGGAGCAGTTATTAAGTGCACAGGATTCTGTAATGCTCTTTAAATATCATGTGCAGAGGAAACAGCAAAGCACGGGGGAAGGGAAACTGCTGTCTCATGGCTCTCTCTTGTTTTATCAAGCCAGTGCCTGGTGCAGATTGCAGTTGTGGTGTTTGAATTGTGCCTGTGGATCCCAAGCAGCGGGAGAGTGCCTTCTTGCTATCCTTGGTGTCCATGGGGGAAGATGAGCAGACACCAATCAGTTCTAGGGGAAGTCTGGCTTGTCAATAGTGTGGCTACTTTCAGGCTATGCTTTGGAAAGCAGTTGATTAACAATTCAGTCTCACCATAGGGGGATCACTGAGGGATAGGAAAGGCTGTAAGCAGGGAGAGGGGAACAACAGCAAAAAAAAAAAAAAGAAAAAAAAAACTTTTTTCTTTTTTTTTTCCATACCAAAACTTAGATTCCTTTAGTGCAGAAACAGAGGATCTTTCAACAATGTCCATGAAAGTCTGACTTTCACCTAGGCAGTATTTCACTCCCAGGTTCACCCTACACTCTTTGCCATGGCCATCTGTTTTACCATGAACCATTTCGATACCATTGCATTTCCTTGAGGCAGTCTAGTCCTTGATCCCGCGTAGACTTATGGCCATATCTCAGACAGTGAGGGACATCCAGGCTCTGTCTCTGTGCTTGGGGTGAGGAGCCAGCAGTGCTCCCGCTGTGACTTGGACCCAAGCGTCTGTACTGTGCTTGGGAGGGCAGGGGACTGAGACACCTGCTTGGGGAGCTGCCACGATCACTGCTGCCTCAGCCCCTTTTCCCATGAGATGGAGCTGAAGAACCACAACACATACACTCTGCCTATGGAGACCCCCAGGGTGGGCAGGAGGCCAAGCCCCATCCTGAGGGTGCTGGTGGGCCCCTGCACCCCCAAGGTCTCTGAGGCACGAAAGCCTCTGAGCAGTGGAGCCTGGGGTGGTGAGGGATGGGGCTAGGACAGTCCCCATCCTGCAAAGACTAACTAAGCCTTAAAAAGCAGTGGAGGGGCCTTTGCCAGCTGCCCCTCATGTTTCTGCGTTGTGGGAGGGAAGGATGGAGGGCCGCTAGCAACCCTGAGATAATCCCCGCTGCAGCGTGAGGGGGCTGGGGCATGGCTGCTCATGTGTGCTGTGGGTAAGAAGCTGACAGCTGTCTGCTTTGATAAAGCTGAATTTCATAAAGGAGCCATCTTTCTGCAGGTTGCTGCTTTGTATATGAAAGTGTCAACAACAGCTAAGAATCCTTTGCCTTCCAGACATAAGAAATACTAGGGCCCCCACGTTTATATGCTTAAAAAAAAAAAAACCAAACCAGATCTCAGTGCATAAAAGAAAGCTACAATCCATGAAAATTGCTGCCTTGAATTTTGTGTCCCTATATCCTATTAAACTTAGAGGCATACAAGAGGTTCTTTTGGGGAAGGCAGGGAAAACCCAATCAAACAAGCAAACTCGTAGGCCACCTAGATGCGAATTGCATTTTCTTTCTTCTTATTGATTTTGTGAAAGCCTGCTTGTAGCTGAGGAGAGAAATGGTTTATCTGCAGCTGCCCTATTTACGTTACAAGAGTGTGACCAAGAAATCAATGCACTTAGCAGAAGAGAACGGTACCACGTTGTAACTAGGTCATAAACACACTCGCTCTCTTTTGCCTTGAAGCCCTGATCTTCTCTTTTCTATTTTGTGTTTCAGTACAAAAACACATTGCTCTTTCAAAAGCTCCATCCCCAAAACTTCTCCCTCATGTGAGCTTTTCATATTCATTTCTGAGCACTGACGCATTGACTATTACAGAAAGTGTATATGGTATGTATATCCATCAGAAAACAAGAGAAAGAGAAAGTATCAAGGCCATGTCTTGTAGGAGTCCCTCTTGTAAATAATTCAAATAAAATATCATTCGCACTATTCATGTTGAACATATGATCAACGGTCAAATAATCATTACTCATGTCATATTCCTTATTGATACTTTCTTGATAAATGTGATAGGTGTTTTAAAGGGCTGAACACACATTTTCTAGTGATACAAGCTAAGATAACATGGATGAGGAGAAAGACAACAACAGAGCAAGGCACCTACCAATTTTTCTTTCTCCAATTGCTCCAAGGCAGTAGAGGGGTCCCAGTTCATATCACTGTGACACTATTCCCACCCAATCCCCCCATGACCATTCCCCTTTGTGTAACTGCCGTTACTGGGGGTAATGCATGGACTGATGAAATCTTCTATTGGCAGTGAGACAGGAAAACAAAAATATTCAGTTATTCCATGTTTTGATTATTCTGGTCGTCTCAAGCAAAGATAGCGGTAAATGGTGTGATAATTAAATTCCAAGAAGGTAGTAAGTCAAACACTGCTGCAGAGGCCTGCCATGGTCTCAAAATGCTGCAGCAGTGAGATCAGAGATTAGATGGTGCTTCCAGAATGTAACAAAATGAAATTCAGTTTCAGTACAGGAATGCAAATGTGTCTGAGTGAAAGTAATCACAAACAAGGATAGTCAGTGCAAGGAGAGATCAGTGTTTTGCAGCAGTAATGACAAAGGAGAAGTTAAAGCTAGTGGGCAGCTAATCGGGTATGAATTTCTACTGTGAGACATCAGCAACAAGGCTGCAGCTGAACTGACAAATCACTGCTCCTTTGCCCACATAAACTCTTAGTAATTCTAACAGTAATTCAAACTTTCTTTGGGCACTTGGCTTGGATGGCAGGCACAGCACCTTGGGTAGGGTCACAGGAGATCTTGCAGTTCTTAGCAGCAACAGCCTGACTACAGGCAGAGGCAGGGTTTATGGGTGGGCAGGGAGGAGGGGGAGGAGGAGGAGGAGGAGAAAGTCACTGTTTCCTAGCAAAAGGTTCAACATAGAGTGAGCAGCCCCAGTGGATGGCACACAGGTATCTGAGAAGTCAGTAAGCCCACGGGGAGACCTCTTGGTGCTGGGGAAGATGGAGGGCAGGGCATGAAAGGGAGGAGAGAGGGAAAAGTTGTGGTGGTTCTGACTGTTAGTCCTGATGGCACACAGTTTTGTTGTGGGGTTTTTTTGTTTATTCTAAACAAGAGTAACAAAAAATACATAATTGCTTATCTTAAGAGACTTCTTTTACTCAGGTTGCAAACTCCAAAAGGAAAAGCCTTCTTTCTCCACTTTTGATGGAGAATGCATTTCTGCATAAAAGTTCCTAGGTATGGGAAGAAGCAGACAGATGTACACGCACACTTTTTGTCCTTGGTGCCATTTATGATTAAGTGCAGACAAGCTGTTCTCCTTATTTTCACAGTAGAGACCATAAATGAGAGTTCTGCAGTTCAGTGTGAGAAACTGTGTTTTAAAGTTTCATGCAGGAAAGATCTGAGGTATTTTGCTACATGCTTCCTTTAAAACCTTATCTTTTTTGAAAGGGAAAAACATTTATTGTTGCTGAATTCATCATACATGACAGGAATTTGTATAAACTTGCACAAAACATTTTTTTTTTCCCCTGGTTTATGCCGTTAATGGAAATATTCCACTGAAAGAGGTGAAGTAAATTTTGAGGCTAAAAGTAATGGAGAAAGTAAATTCAGACCTGATCTAATCAAACAGTACTGCAATTATAAAATGTTTTGAAAGAACTGTATTGTCTATGGTACTGTTCATGTTGCCCTTGCACTGCAGCATTTTTGATGACACAAGTGCTGTTCCTACTTCAAGTGTTGAGCAATTGTCCATTGGATCACGCAGCCTCTCCTCAGCTGGCAATTCTTTTGTCAGGTCTACAAAACTAGTGGCACAAGGGAGAGGTAGGTAAAATTCCTGCTTGGCCACATTTGCACCCCCCAGTTCGAATGTTCGTTTATTCATTTACAGCTACTCACTTGCAGCTGGGCTGAGTGGGACTAGCATTTATACCATGGGGACTCATAACATGAGGTCTCTGTATACTTAAAACCAGAATAAAAAGAAAAGGAGGTTGTGTCATTTAACTGGGTTATGTCTTTAAGCTTTTCCCCACAAATCTGAGACCTAGAAACCTACCTTAAAAAGTGAGAGCCCTGTAGACCAGGTGCCTCCAGGAGCTATGGTTTCAATGAAACCAAGTCTAAGCTTGGATGTGATCATGTTCATGATATTTTCTTGACCCATATCTTCCTCTGACTGGGAAAAATGTGACTTTTGGTTGATAAATTGTATTTTGTTGTCTGTCTCAAAACCCAAGTGATGAATGGGCCTCCGAAGGTGGGTGCTTCTGATACACAGGCTTACTCTTATCTTCTGAAGGGGCTTTCAGCCTTCCTTTGTAGTTGCAAACCAAGCAAGAGGAGATGGAGATGCCAAGGGCAAGCTGAAGGAGAAAGATGGATCTTGCAGCCTAGAAGCAATATTTTTAAAAATCAAACCAGATACACAACTTTTATTGTGATTAAAGTGGAGAAAGGACTTTTACAAATGATATACGATGTTTTGCAGCTGATACAGATGGAAGCTGGAAGGGAAAAGAAAATAACCTTGTATAATAGAAAAAACATATATAGTCCACACAAAGAAAGTATCTGAAGAAAGGAAGGGGAATCATACTAATAAAAACAAAGCATAGTTATGAAGAGTGCCTGTGAGGATAGAAGGAAAGATCCCAATCCTAAATGGGTATCCTGGTGTGCTGGTGTCTAACCTTTGCATGTCACAGATTTTTTATGGAAACATACCAGATAGATCTGCCTCTTTGGGATGTCAGACTGGAAAGCAGCCCTGAGTCAGGGTGATATTATCTAATTTTCAGGTTCCACTGCTGAAGAATGTGCAGAGAGTTTGTGAACACCACCTCCCTCCCTGTGGCTTTGTTCTCACCCCTGTCCGAGCACCGTGAGCACGTGGTGCAAAGCTGCAACCCAGGATCCCTCTACATCTGTTTCTTGGAACAGGGAAAAGGAGACTTGAGTTTGGCTGACTGACAGTAACCTGCAGATGCTTAAGGAAAAGAGGTTTCTGAGATTGTACTCAGTGGATGTGCACACATGCACACTCCCCTGGTTACCTTGCTCTTCCTCCATTTGAATCCACAGACTTTTTACAAGTCTGACATTGCGAAGAGGCCAAGTTCACATAACTTGTTAATGAGTGCAATAACAGAGAGGAGGGAGCAGTGACCCTTCAGAAGGAAAGCTTGCAGTCCTTCACATACTCATACCTCAAGCCCTTATCTACAAAACAAGATGTACAAGAAGAAAATTGTGGCAGCGGTACAACAGAAGATGGAGCCCGCGGAGCCTCTAGACCCTGTTGGACGCTGGAGAAGGCACTCCAGCCACACAGCTCCATCAGAAATATTTCTGTTGTGGTTCCACCTCATGGCATAACAATCTTCCACTAAGAGACCTGTAAAGGAGCAGTGCAGCATCATGTTTATAGTTGCACACTGGCCAAATAAGGTGAGTTTTACTTTCTCCGCAGGTTTCACTTATGCTGTCCAACCACTTTAAATAATGGTTTCCATTCTTTACAGCGTGTTCCCACATGATTTTTCCTTCTTTTTTGGACATATCCTTTCCCTCAAGTTTTCAGGTGCCTTCATTTGAATTCTTCCAAACTCAGAAAAATTAAAGCCAGGGTTTCCATAGCAACTTTAACTCTAATCCTTATTTGCATTACAATAAAATTATTCATTTGGTGTTTGTGAGGCCCTACTATCTAACCTCAGCATGACAACCCTATTGATCTGCTGAAGTCCAAGTCCTTGCCCAGATGTCTGGAGGCAGTTAGGGATACAACACATATATATGTTGTTATTGTATTTCCAAAGGATAGAAATTACTGGGTGAGTCAGGAATAAGACTGGTTCAATGTTCAAATAATTATAGCTAAAAGGTATGTTTTGTACAGTTAGTGATGCTTTTTAATCTCTGAGGAGGAAAAGGAAGTAATTTAAAACTGTAATTGCTGAGGAAGTCTCTGGAAAGAAAACAGATACTTCTATCAGATAATTGGTTTTGTTGGTATACTAAGGTCCTTGGAATTTTATTGGAGCTAGTAACTGCCTAATTCAGTTGCATATAACAGTCTCATATAAGTCTCATACAACAGTCATATATTATATGACAGTCTCATATAAGTCATATATATATACACACACTCATATACTCAGTCTCATATAACAGTCGTATATAAATACTCGTATACGCGGTCTCATATAGCAGTCAGCATGTGTCAGTTTGAGAGTTTAATATTAAAAACTCTTTTTTTTTTTGCTAAGCATACGTTCTTCTCATTTAACTGCGTATCCAGCCAACATGTCCATAATTGTCTCCATTACAAAAATATGGACTGGCTGAGCTGAAAAATATGTGTGTTTGGAGGCAGACTTCTACACCTATAGACAGACACTTTGAAAGAGATCTCTTTTTCAAAACACTTGCTGGCATTTTAGCAACCAAGTTGATGCTATTTGCTTCATTTGAGCTGATAGGTATTTAGTGCTGTAGAAAATTAAAACAGTTATTTGAGTGCCTAGCAGGGAATAAATGGCATAATTTTAGACAAGCACTTTTAGAATCTTGTATCCTAGTTTGAATCTTGTTCTGAATATAAGAGGGGATATTAAAATAAACTTGCAGCTTGCCAGGAAAAAGACTTTTAATGAGGACTTGTAAATTCAGGAACTACCTATGTCTTTCTGAAAACAAAAATATTTATACATCTGTGAAAAAATCCCACCCTACTATTTATCCTACGAGCACAAAAATCCTTATGTCTTGGAGAGCATCTTTGGCTGTAGAGATGAAACGGGATTATAGCAAAGTGCAGTCGCGTAACCTGCAATGATTTTCTTACTGGTTGGTTGGTGGGTGTGCAGAAAGTGTCAGCCATCAGGGGTCCCCCAGTGGAAAACTGCATTACTTGACAGTGGGGGTTTTATCCCAGACACTCTACTACTGGCTCAGTCTGATGAAATGCTATGGCAGCCTGTGTGTTCGGTTTGCCAGGAAAGCAGGCAGACTAGCCTGGCTGTCAATCGCGGCAGCACTAAATCCCTGGCCATAGCTATCATTCCAGTTCCAAGGATGGATTTTAACGCATTCAGTGTTCACCTGTTTTAATAGGTTATAATGAAAATTATGGCTGCTAAATACACAGTAAAAAAAGCAGACGATGCTATGGTGCTATGCTGTCTGAAAAATGAGATGCTCGTGTCACTCATCTATGGTCATCTCAGTGGCCTGAAGTGTCCAGAGACATCGTTATATGATGCTTTCTGCAATGTGTCTGGAAATCTACAGTTTTGTCAGCCTTGGTGGTTGATAGTGAATCATGGCTGCTGAGGAAGGCTGAGAAATGGCTGGATGGTTGGTTTAGTTCTTGCCATTTTTGTCAGCTGCCACGTATGCTGATCTCTGAACCCAGTCATGATGCCTCTCAAGCTTGTTGGCTTTCTCCATTCCTTGGGCTCATCCACTGGGTGTAAAAATAACAATGAATCTCCTCCCCTCCTCAATTCAAAAAATAGCTTTATGCAGGAATGCTACTGTGCAGTAAGCGATTGTGGAATTGCTAGTGATGCTGCAAAAAGACTGGCAGCAGTGGATCTAACAGCACGTCCCAGCAGACTGAAGAGCCTAAAGACCCAGCTACAAATTGACAGGCTAGCATTCGAATGGTGAGCAAATAATATTGTTTTGGAGCTTGCCATGATCATTGTGACGTATATCATGTCTGTACAACTACCATCAACTTTTCAGAGAGACTTGAAAATAAAGCACTCACAGGGAAAGGTACTGCTGAGAGCAGTAGAAGGGAGAGGAGTGGGCTCTGGGGAAGGAATGGAAGTCAAATGCTGCAGCATTTTAATTAAGTTTCCCTACAACATTATCTAAGTACTAAACAGAATAAGAATGTACCTTATTTTTGCAATATTTATCACTTTACTTTCTGATACTAGTGTGGTGGGTTGAGCTTGGCTGGCTGCCAGATGCCCACCCAGCTGCTCCCTCACTCCCACTCCTACTCCTTAACAGGACAGGGGGAGAAAATAAGATGAAAAAGCTCCTGGGTTGAGATAAATTCAGGGAGATCAGTTGCCAACCCATGGAAAGGCAGTGGGAACTGTCTTTGTCCGGCACACTGCAGCCCCTCTTCCCTTGGAGGCCGCCACTGCAGCGTCTCTGCTGCCAAAGTCTTGCCAGCAGCACCAAATACACAGAGTCATTAAACTATGCCATTTTAAAGAACAATTTTCTTCTTCATATACATAAACCTAGTTTACTTGACAATAACTCCCCTTTTCATGTGTAATTAAAAATCCCACCCACCCTTCCCACCAGTGTAACACATCTTTAATTCTGCCAGCTACATTTCTGGAGGGATGGGCTGGTATGTATTTCTTTTTTATATATATATTTATGCCATGTGGTACACTGGTTTAATAAGAAGTGTTTACATGTCAGTGTTGAAAAAAAGGACATTATCAGAAGTGTGGCTAGATAAAAGCTAATTTCTCTGCATCTGACCAGCTTCTAATGCTGCATGATGTCTCTGTCTGAAGCTCCAGGACTTTATCTTCATTTCTCTACCAATGAGAGCTGCATGTCACCATTCCTTATTCAAATGAAGTGTGTTGTACAATCTGACACAGGATAGACCAAATCTTAACTCATATGTGTCTGCAAAGATCATAGAAGAGATCAGGAAAGTGAATCTATAGACTTCTTCATCTTCTCTACTGTAGGAGATGAGCTTTCAGGGTCTTCATTGTTTAGGCAAATAGTTTTCATCTCATCAGTGTTATGGCCCCCATTTTCTGCTCCTGCTCATTTGGATCAATACATTCCTGCAATTGAAGGAAAAGGCAGATTTACATCAGTTACAGAGCCCTTGGACAAGCTCTTCAGAGATCAGCAACCTAAAGCCTATGAAGCTTTAGACCCCAAGTCTATCCCAAAGCATGCCTTGGATATCCGAAAGATGTTTTTACCCCACTGACGTAATGCATTGGTCAGAGTATTAAGTCTGTGTTAACTGGAAACTTTTTCATACCAGTTGTCGGCACTGTCACTTCAGTTACCTTTAATGACAAAAGTATGTAGTGTGTGATCAACCGTATTTTAATTTCATAACTTGCTGACTTTGAAAAGTTCTTCTCTGGCCTTTTTTTACTGTTTTCTCCCATAACAGTTACAATTTGCCTAGTAGTACAAATTATCGCTTGCTTAAAGCTGCAAATTACAAGTTATGGACTCCCCAAGCCTCCTTTGCCTACAACAGTTCTAGCTGAAAATAAGTTTCTCATCTGGTGAGAAATCATGGTTGGTGGTGACACAAGAAAAGAAGCTACTTCCACCTGTAAGTTGCCATAGATGTGAATGTGTGGTAAATCCTTCGACATCTAGATATTATAAACTGTATCATAATATATTGATCTTAATTCTTGATGGGTTTTACACACTGAAAGCTGGTTTGCTTTGGGTTTGGGTTGGTTGGGTGGGGGGATTTTAATGATTTGGGAGATCGCTATTTTTCATTATTTTTAATCAAATGTAACTTTGTGGCTGGAGATGGAGAAATTCACTGCAGCGCCCACATCAGTCACAGTATCTCACTCCTCAGCCCTGTGGTGAATCTCGTAGCTGCAAATGTGAACCAGGAATGAGACAGCAAGAGTGAGGGGTTCCCCAGTCGGCTGACTGCAGTCCTGTGCTGCAGGAAGTCTGCACCAAACAGGAATTCAAAGTGACAGTCACATCAATTAAATCATTGTGTGTATCTTGTCATTGCTAGTTCAAGTGACATTAAATATTTTGCTTTTCAGTTACTAGTATTAAGTCAAACTTAACTGCTCAGTGAACTAAACTGTAGACTAAAAGTGCCGAGGAATACCCTGATCAGACTGTGACTTGCTATAGCTACTAAAAAAAAAAGAAGGTAAAACATGTAAGTAAAGATCATTGAGGGAATGTTCTCTTTAAGAAATATATGTATATTCCATATTCCTTTAAAAATGTTATTTCTTTTAGTAAAATATCTGAAAAGTAGAAAGTGTCTTCTGTGAGAAAACAGGGAAATTGTCCTTCTCTACATAAGGTCCACCATGCGTGGAGTGTTGTGTGGTGGACCTCAGAAAGAGTTTATATACTTGATAATACTGACTGAACACTGAAGTGGGTAGCCGTTTCACACAGTAGCTATAGACCTCTGCCAGCAAGAATGCCCAAAACATCAGCAGTCTTCCAAGTATGGTGTTCAGAAGCAGAAATAACCTTGCAACTGCAAGCTATATATAGCACACAGCTACGAAAATACTGTTATTATTAACAGAACAAAGCTGCCAGCTGATGTAGATCCAACCTTTCCAAGTCATCTGTTTTTCTGGAGGATTTCAGCTAAGAGAACCAAAGCTCTTCTGGCTGTCATAAGAATGACTGTTTTCTTCCAGTTGTTTTATGTGTGTGTCAGAAAAGTAATCACCTAGAAAACCCAGCACTGACTTTAAAAGCCTGTGGAGTATCTCCTTTTTTCTCCCCAAATAAATAACTGCGGGAATCAAAGCTGCTTTCAGCCTGCTTCTTTCCCACCTACACCTTGGTCTTGTTCTTAACACGGTCCAGGGAAACTCCCATAGGTTGGCTCAATATCACCCTTCTTTGTACTGTCACTTCCATCAACAACAGGTGTTCAAAGTCAAATATCATTTTTCCTAATAAAAGGAAAGTTGTAGAAGCAGTATTTAGCACTTTCTGTCAATACTGGTGCTACTTTGGCTACAGGCTCCATGCAGTTCCCGTAGAAGTCTTCCAACCTAGGAAGAGTGACCCATTTTTAAAGCCAGGGTGCACTACTCTGCACTGCTAAGGCTGCAGCCTTCAAGATAGGAACTCTGCTGAGTTGTCGAGACTTACAACTTTCCAGGTTCTGGCTTATAGATTTTTTGGACAACTAGGTTTCTGCAACTGTTCCTCGAGCCTTTCACACAGTTACAGCATGAATATTTCATGAATTTCAGTGTTGCTTTCGCTACAGCTCAAACTTAATCTGTCTCAAAATCAGAGCAAGTGCATGATTAATCATCTCAATGATTTCACTGCAGTATAATGAAAGCTGCTCATTAGTCCAATATTTGCAGATGAGAAAACAACACAAGCAAATGCTTTTACTTAAACTCTGCACAGGTAACAGTAAATATGTGATCATAGTGTGTCTTTGCTTCATTTGCAAAAGATGAACAAGGCAAAAAAAAAAATTTTACAAATATTGGAGTGTTCTGACTTCATTAACATATTCTCAAAAGCATTTTTAAAGGATTTAGCCAACAGAAGTATCTGTAACTTTTCTCCAATGCTTTCATATTGGACACTGTGCCCCATCTTAACAGTAAGTAATTACCTGTCACAACATCCAAACTAAATAAATGAAGTTTCAAGTATCAGATCTGGGAACAGTTAATCCATTTCCCCTAGCCTGTATCCACACACTTCCTGTGGCTTTAAAAACATGCTGTCCAAGTGACTGAGAATAAAAGTAGTCATCTACTCACAGACACAGAAGAACTCAGAAAAACACTTCAGAATCTGGGAATTTCATTTTGCTAGCGCTTTTAATTATTTACCTTATTGCAACAGCAGGTACTACCCTATAAATAAGATGTTAAAACAAAATGTCCCTTTTGAACTTCATTTTCCCCACTCTCGTATTAGTTGACAGTGATCGATAGATAACCTTTCCACAGCAGGGCTGGGGATTACTGATATCGCTGTTGCCCGTTGTCAGGACATTTCTTGTGTCACTGGGTGACAGCAGCATGATCTTGGGCAGAAGAACAAGCAAGACCACAGTGCTCTAAGCTGTCCTGCAAAATCCTGATTGTCCTACACATATCCCATTGCTTCTTCCCCAGATGACTCTCTGTATCCTTCCATCCTGGCCGTCTCAGTGCAACAGGGAGGTTAGTTTTCCATTTATAGCAGCTTTCCAAGGCATCCCAGATTTAGGCTTCACTAAGTTTCTGCTTTCCAGTCTGAAGATGAGGGTTGATTTATGACCTCCAAAGAGATTCAGGTATGTACAGGTCTTATCCCACGAGAAAATGAGGCTGAGGCATCAGTGTGGCCATGGTGCTTTTCCATACTTTTAGCCATCCTCTTTCAGTGTAAATGCTATTTTAAAATGTTTTAATGGCCACTGAATACTGATATGTGACTTGTGACAGAGGCAGTCTTTTATGCCATATTTCCTTCACACTTCGACGAACTGTTAATTATTCCTTGCAGTTCAGAGGACAGAGTTCACAAAATCATCTGGCAAAGTGTTTCTGAGACAAGGCAGATGTCATGGGGTTATGGACCATCTATGCTAATGAACGGCTTGGTGGCTTCTGGGTTTTCCTTGTAGAGATCAAATTACACAGTCTTGGCTGAAACAGGAATCAGAAGATTTCTTCCACTGGGGGAGAGAGTACAGCATGTTTTAGTTTTCTCGTTTTAATATACATTTACATAGCTTTACAGGCACAGGAGTGACAGGATGAAGAACCAAAGCTAGTAAGGTTGCTTTGTAACGTAACGTACAAATTCCCTTAACTGAGTGCTCCTTAAATATACAGCTTTTAGGGCTTTTGAAGGAATCAAGTTTGATCACAGGTGAGAATTTTCCAAGGTCTCATTAAATAAATTAAGATTTCTTTAAGCCCAGTGCTGTGGTGAGTGGGCAAGCATCAGACATCACTACCAGAACAGTCAGGCTTCATTCAGTTTTATTGTGATTCAACCCACTTTTTGCATAATGGAAAGGTGAAAGGTAGTTACAGTAGTAGATAAATGTTTAACGGTGCCGTACTCTACAATTTAGAGCTTGGCCTATTCTTGGTTTTCATTCTGGAGTTGTAACACATTGGTGAAAATGGCAACATAAAATCTCCTAACAAGCTAATTTTCACAGGAGGTTAAAATGCTTACATAAGTGAAAAGCATATTGATTCTCATGCCTACCCCTTCCACTGTACCTGCTGCCATTTAAGGGTTTGATTAATTGCAAAGGTTTTGCTTTGATTTCTTTAATGCTCTCTAGAAAAGGTGGAGCAATAAAACAATTTATCAGCTGTATCTGTGAGAGAAGAGGAAACGTGGACCATGCTAAGTGGTGGGGAAAACAGGTGCTTAAATCTGGACGATAAAGTTTTTATGCTTAGACCTGTCATTTATTATCATATTTGTAAGTCATCTGCCACCTTGGAGTTTATATTCTGATTTGCCTGTAGGCTGGTGTTTTCAGCCTGTTCTGTTTGAAGGGCTTCTTTTCTTAGAAGAAGCCTTTGTCATTTGACGGGACAGGGGAAGGATGCCAAAATGGTAAATACTCACTGATAAAACTGGAAATAATCATAGTAAAAGATAAGGTTGCTTTTCATCTGCTGGCGAATAACAGTCAACTTTTAGGAATATCTAAAAGAATGTCTGTTGGTTTGGTTTTTTCCCTGTTATATGGACTCTCACCAAACACTGGAGGACAGGTGGGAAAACATTGCTTTACGGACACTAAGTTATATATTTTCTACAGAAATAGGAATGATGACAAACTAATAGAGAAAATAATGCATGAAAAAGGGAGATAAATTGTTTTACTGAGTTTCTGTTCACTTTCTTATTGCGGTCAGGTATTGGGTTGGGGCAGGGTGCTGGTTTGTCACCAAAGCCCAACCTGGGCTGGAAGAAATTGCTCAAACTAGGATGTAGTGAAATACTCTAAAAGGCAATTGGCAGGACTATATTCCAGAGTAAACGCATGCTGTTAAAATGAATCTCCATCTTCAAACTTAGATTTTATTTGACTTTTGCCTGGGAAAGGGAAAGAGCATTGCACTTGACTTTGTTCAGAAGACCTGTTTTCCTACTGTAAGGACTAGGAGCATTATTTATTTATTTTTAATAAAAGATAATCTTTCTGAGAAAATATCAAAACACAGTATACTGCCTGGCGGTATTTTGCGGGCATCTGAAACTCACTTAGTCCATTTTTATGTAAAGAACATCTGGAAATTTTGCCACTTTTGTCTACATATGAAAGAGCTAAGAGGCTGAATCCAGCACTGTCCAAGTCTCTATAGTCTTTTTAAATTTCTCTTAGACTTGCGGAGAAAATATCTCCACTAGTATGGATTTCTTTCTTTCTTTCTTTCCTTGTGACCGGTCTTCAAAGTTAGACCAGACTGTATCGATATTTTCCACAAGTCTTATTTTCTCTGGTTACAGGTCATATTTTTCTTAGCAAATAATAAATTTCACAAGGCAGCTCTCCCTGCAACAGCACGAAGAGCAAATCTTTTGCTTTGCAGCATGTCTTCATCCAAACACACCTAAGTAAAAAAACAAATAAGTGGAAGGGATATGGATGATAGAAAAAACTCTTAGTTTTATATGCAAGCAGCCAAGTGGGACTGCTGTGTTCTCCATTCTTCCTTCCACAAACTGCTCCTTGACATTAGGAGCGGGTGTCTTCATGTACCTATATGAACAGGGAAGATGCAGGGGGCTGGCAGGGCTCTGACAAAAAAAAAAAAAGTTAATTGCTTGGAGAAACCTGGATAAAGAAGGCTATGCCTACACAAAGGTTGAGGAGGTAGCAGCCTAGGTAGTACAACTGCTGCGCTAAGAGGCTGGTGCTTCCACAGAGACGGGAACAATGGTGCAGCTTGGCTGAGCAGCTGGTGGGGATGGCTGGATGGGGCTGTGATGATCCCAGACAAGCCCAGAGGGGAGAAGGAAGGAGGGGAGGAGGTGAACTGCTCCTTCTCTTAATTTCTGTTCTTCTGGACCTGTCCCAGCAAAAAGAGTGCTGAGAAAGGCTGAAGAAGGAATACGTTCTAAAATAAAAGAGTGAAAATACTCCTTTTGAAAGGATTAGTATTGTATGATTTACTCAGTATCCACGTTGGAAATTTTAATGAGCTTTTTCCACCAACCTTCATGCTTTTTAAAGAACAGGAGAGGGAGGGGAAATCAAGAAGGTGGAAACACTCTCTGTGTGACTCTTTTAAGAACATAGTTTTCACGATAACCAGCTGCTGTAATGAACTACCCAGTAGATCACAAAACTGTCATACAAAAGTCCTTCACATCTATTAATTTAATTCAAATTAAATTTGCAAAGGAAGTTTTTAAATTCTGGAGGCCATGGCCTCACCCAGAAAGTTTTGTTGTACAAATTCCTTTTTAAGTGCAAATATAGTACTGTGACTGAAACGACAATCTTTCTGCACTGAAGAGTCAGTGTTCTCCAGGAATTACGTTGAAAGTGAAAAGGCATTTCAGGCAAAAGGAAGCAAAGGAATAAATATCTCAATAGTTTTTCTCTTGTTGTCTTTTTATGAACAGAGACAATAACATTATTAAGAAACTGAGAATTTTTCAGTTACTATTAAAATCAGAAAGCAAAGAAATATGATATAGATGATGTACTGGAAAACTCATTGTTGATATCATTTAGTGAATTGGTGAAACTAAGGACTATACTGTGAGTATATCAAAACCAATATTTTTTTTTTTTAAATTCCCAATGCAAACCACTTCCACAAAGTATGAGGTTTATTAAAACAAGGTTTTAAAATGCAGAGTAGGTTTTACTTTTCTGTAAGTATTTCTTTAAGCCAGATACAGTAAACAAATGGCCAGTTTATACCTTCTCCATTCTGAACCAGCAGTTATGCTTGTCCATCGGGGCCCTGCTTTGCACAGTCCTGCCTCTGTTTCTGCAAGGGGGCTGTTGCCGGCCAAGAAGCAACATTCAGTGGGGTGAACCCTCCCCACTCGTCTGTTCAGTCAGCACAAGGCTGTCCTGCTGCAGAGGAAAAACCTGGTGCATCTGACTGATAGAAAAAACAATGTCTTTGTTTGTCAGGTTGAAGTGACAAATTGGGGTTATTGTGCCTCCCTTAATGTTCAATATTAGTTGATTTCTATCTTCTTAAAGTATTTTCGTTTCAAAGGACATGTGTGAAATTAAGGATATGATGGAGGGCTTAAATGATTCATACGGAACAATGCAATCCAGGGCTTTTGAATTTCATTTACATTTTATGAAATTCTTAAAAAAAAATGCCAGTAATAACTAGTTAGATGTGGATATACTTGCGTAGAGGTGTTTGTTATTTGCAGGGACGGGGAAGAAAGAACAAAAGAACAATAAGAAAGGTTCATAAAAGCTTTTCTGTTCTCAAAATCAGACCTCTTTCTGGTGTCTCAAGGTGGATACCCAGAAAATACTTGTTATGAAAATGTTCATTTTCTGAAAATAAAAGCTACAAAAATCTCAGTCCATATACAGACATGTGCCTTTTAAGAAGATAGAAAAGTCCTGCCTTCTCTAAAGTCAGTGTCATTAGCCCATCTTCCACCTCTGAAACTAGGATTTTGTTCATGATGTCAGTCACAGTTTATGCCTAGGACCTGTTTTGGTGATATGCACTAATTGTTTCTCTTTACTGAATGTTTCATGGCAGGGAACAGTAATTTACCTTTATTTTGTTTGTGTGCTTGAATGGCATGCTAACCAATGGGGGGTGTGTGTGTGTGTGTGTGTATGTGATATAGTTGATTGGACTGCTCTTTGTTTCAGGGAAGGAAGTGGCTGGTTTGGAGTGAAGGGAGGGCTACTAGGTGGGACTGGTACAGAGAGGGATTTGGCCTGTTTTCAACGTTAAAAAGTCAGGTAAAAAGAGGATCTTGATTCATTACTTTACCACGTACTGTAATGATGGAGGGCCTGGGTCTCATGTTTTGCCTTGAAGAGTACAGTGAAGGACATCTCGGTGAATTGCAGGTACTTCTACAAGTGTATAGACTGCTCATTTTATGTGGAAAGACTGAGCTGTTCTACAACAGATGGGTGATGGTGGGTAAGGATAGCTTATGTGTAATTTATGTGAATTGGCCAAAGCCTTGTGGCAGACACGATCATCATGGGTGCCGTTTTAACTGTTCTGGCCCTTCTGGCTCAAGGGAAGTCTTTCACCTTTTCTTGCTCACATTAGTTAATCTAAGCTCATTCCATTTTCTTTATCCTTTTTCCTTGGAAAAAATGTAGTGTTTTTTTTTTTTATCTGACAATGAACCTCTTGTCTCTAACTTTTTCCCTCCAGGAATCAGTAATGGCTCTACCTTGCTCCTTACACAGCTAGGATTTTGCATGCACATGCTGTTTGTGACTACCTTATGGGAATGGGATATGACAATAATTAAATTTTAATCTGATCCCAGCCTGTACTAATACAATAGCTGCTTCTATTTTTTTCTCATAATTATGATACTTTGTAAAA
>WHYT01017160.1:225203-300654 GCA_009806455.1 Tetrax tetrax
GGGGGGGGGGGGGGGGGGGGGTGTATATGTGATATAGTTGATTGGACTGCTCTTTGTTTCAGGGAAGGGAGTGGCTGGTTTGGAGTGAAGGGAGGGCTACTAGGTGGGACTGGTACAGAGAGGGATTTGGCCTGTTTTCAACGTTAAAAAGTCAGGTAAAAAGAGGATCTTGATTCATTACTTTACCATGTACTGTAATGATGGAGGGCCTGGGTCTCATGTTTTGCCTTGAAGAGTGCAGTGAAGGACATCTCAGTGAATTGCAGGTACTTCTACAAGTGTATGGACTGCTCATTTTATGTGGAAAGACTGAGCTGTTCTACAACAGATGGGTGATGGTGGGTAAGGATAGCTTATGTGCAATTTATGTGAATTGGCCAAAGCCTTGTGGCAGACACGATCATCATGGGTGCCGTTTTAACTGTTCTGGCCCTTCTGGCTCAAGGGAAGTCTTTCACCTTTTCTTGCTCACATTAGTTAATCTAAGCTCATTCCATTTTCTTTATCCTTTTTCCTTGGAAAAAATGTAGTGGGTTTTGTTTTGTTTTTTTTTATCTGACAATGAACCTCTTGTCTATAACTTTTTCCCTCCAGGAATCAGTAATGGCTCTACCTTGCTCCTTACACAGCTAGGATTTTGCATGCACATGCTGTTTGTGACTACCTTATGGGAATGGGATATGACAATAATTAAATTTTAATCTGATCCCAGCCTGTACTAATACAATAGCTGCTTCTATTTTTTTCTCATAATTATGATACTTTGTAAAAAGCTTTACAAAGGAAAGCTTTTATACACTCAATAAAATCCAGGGATCTACTTTTCCAGCTCCACAAATTCAGCTCCTTGTCTTCGAGAAAACTCATGCACCAATAACTCAGCTTTGCTCTTTTCATGTGTCTCTGGTCACACAAAAGCCATCTGACCGGGTCAGGATGATCAATCATACAGTATAATGAAAAAATCTAATGCAGTAGTGGCCACAGCCCATGAAGAGTTGTGAAGCTAAGAGTAGTTTACAAGCCTTCTGCATTACTTAATTCAGCAGAAGTTATTAAAAGTCAGAGTCCAGGAGAAGATGAAGAAATGGAATAATGAAGTTATCTAAATGCCCTGTTGACTGCAGATTGATTCTTCACCTTCACTCATGAGATCACTCAGTAGATTGGATAAAGGTGGAAAAAATCATCTTTGGGAGTTTAGATTCACAATGAAGTTCATTTATCAGATATTTACTAGTGTGTAGTTATTTCTCAATGATTTGGCTAATGTGGAAGCAATCTGTATGCCTAGCCACATTAGAAATAACAATTTATCCTTTTAGTTTCTGATCTTATGGCAGTTGCTCTAACCAAAGTATCTTCCACTCTCATGACACTTCCTGTACCAGGATTACTTTTGAAATAGTAATAATACTGTACTTATCTTTAAAATTGTTAAGCAACATCTCTCCTAACAGGTTGCTTTTTTGAAACCCAACAGTGAAAAACAAATCTGCCTGAGGGCATGAGTCCCAAGCAGGGCCCTATTTTGTAAGCCTATGAAGCCCATGGACTTGGGCAGGGCTTCCTAGAGAATGTTTTCTTGTGTTCAAAAACCAGCCAAACTCAGCCGAACTCATTTGCTCTTCAACAGCTTTACTGTCTTTCAGATGGATGCAGTAGCTGTCTGAACATAATGGCAAGGGTGTTTTTTTGACAGCTGGAAGCATGGAGTTCATGTTTCTTCAGGATGTACTGACAAAATGTTGTTTCTACGTAAAAAGCTCACTTGTATGAGGACTTGGAAATAGCCTTGTTAACCTGGGTACAGAGTCCAATTATCTGTTTAGAAAAATACATCTAAGGACTATCAGTCAAGGTTTTGTAGGAAACACAAGTGTTAAAGGTTTTCCTACTGACTGAGACTGGTGTCTGATATGAGAGGTAAATGTATGAGAATGGGAAATAGAGTGATCCAGATTTCTGCGATCAGTGTCTTCAGGATTTCAATACTAGAGAATGTACTCAAGCCAAGGCTCTTAATATTTAATAATGGATATTCTTCATTTTGACCCCTGCATGTTCCTGTGGGAATGAGTTTCTGCAGTTTGATTAGGCACTTTGAGGAGAGTATGCATGGGAGAAATATTTTGATTTGTTTTAAAGTTGTGGTCTGATGATTTTGATTCTTTTTCTGTGAGAAATACTTCACAATCATCTGCTTTCACCTTCTCCGTATCATTCACATGCATACAGCCTCCTCCTCCTCCATATACAGTTTTCTCTCTTTTGAATGGAAGAGTCTTTTTTTAATTATTTTTCCTGTCATCACATCTGACTACCTTAGAGAAATCTTTCACTGTATTAAATCCACAGAATGACATTTTGCCCAGGGAAGGAATGTTTTCCACTACTTGTGAAATGGGAACATCACTTCTACTATACCTGGTTATAGCAAGGAGGATGTAAATTGCACATGACTTTGAAGATGTGGGTGCCACTGGAGGCGCACAGGGACATAATTTCTAGCTTTTCCCTCAATTCCTTTTTCCCTACCATTCTATTCTGATTTTGACTCCTGCTGACTACCAAGCTGATGTTTTCATAGAACTGACTGCAGTGATTTCCCCCTCTCCCTTTGGAGTTGTAATTGCTCATTTAGAGTTCATAATTATGCAAGTGAAGTTATTTTTCTTAGGTACTTCACTTCAGATTTATCAACATAGAATTTTACTAACCATTTTATTGCTCACTAATGAAGTCTTGCTTTAATTCTTCACAACCAGCTTTAGTTTTTATAATCCTGCCCAATTTTATAACATCAGCATACATTTGTCAATTCACTAGCTGCTCATGCTTTCAGGTTTCACAGGATTATATTGCAAAGCACTGATCTTGCTCCATATCACTGTAGCATCCCACCTGTGACCTTGACCAGTGTAAGGCTGGACACTAGTCCCACCCTTCTTTCTCTACTTTCTAATCAGTTATTAATCAATGTCAAATTAGCTTAAGAACCTTTAATGGGGAATCTTTCCAAAAGCTCTTTAAAAATACAAGGATGTATCTTGACAAGATTATACCTCTATCACAGTCACTCATTCCTCTAAAGAGATTTGACAGGTTTGTGCAGCACGACTTCCCTTAACAAAGACATACGGGCTCTTCTGCTGTAAGAAAACAATTTTGCCATGCTTTCTCTAACTGTCTCTTTTATTGCAGAGTCTACTGATTTGCCCAGGACAGCTGTCAGACATACTGTACAAGTAATAATAATAAGTATAGCAGTAGTAGTATTTTTCAGCTATGGATTTTAAAGCATTTCTCAAGTCAGCCAGCACTTATTACAGATGAGGGAAGTGGAGGGCAAAAAATGTTAAAAGTTGTAAGATTGTGCAGAAAGTAACTGGTGGAGCTGGATGTGGAAACAAGGCTCCCTTATTCCCTGCCTTGATGTTGTGCTTCGTTGTACTGTGGCTGAAGAGGAACATTCCCAGCTCCTCAGAGCTACTACTGTGGGTTTTGGTAGCACCCCTAGTGAAAATACGGAAGTGCTCTGCTCTGGTACCTGCTCTGGGAGCAGTGCCTACTGCTCTTTTGCTTTTCTTTTAGATATTCAGAGTTACAGAACAGCTGAGGTGAGGAGGGACCTCTGGACATTATCTGGTCCAACCACCCTCAATCAAGCAGACCACCTAGAGCTGATTGCCCAGGACTCTATCCAGGCAGCTTTTGAGTATCTCCAAGGATGGAGACTCCACAGCAGTCACTGCCTTTTCTTGCCAGTCGTGTGTTTCACTGGTAAAACAGTAGGCAGCACAGTTTCCCCTCCCATAATTTCGTGTGTGACTTGCTGCTAGTTCCTGTGGCTTCCACTGTCTAACTTCAAAAAGACAACCTTAACTGCTTCATTCTTTTGTCCTGAATGTCTCTTCCTACTACCAGGGGTATTGACATTTTACTTATTTATCATCATAACTAATAATGAGTGATAAAGCGATACATAGAGATGACATGAAAGTTTTATATGAATAAGCTTAGGACAACATCTTACCAAAAGCAGAAAGCTGCAAATAGACCTTGCCAAATCAATGCCTGTAAATCCTCTACTACTATGATGTTTCATATTCAGGATATGTCAAATTTCACAGTAAAACTGGAAGTATTGTGCAATTTTAGAATATTTTATTATTATTTTTCATATTTCATTAGTTGTCTGGCTTCTTTACTGTGAGTTCAAAGGTACAAAACCCAAGAAGAGAATAAATAATTTTTAGAATTATCTTCTATAAAACAACAAAAATTGTTTTTCCATAGGCTTCGGTGATTTGGGACCTGGAAAATCTAGAAGAAATATATTGCATACATCATTAGAAGTATAGGAATCTTCCTTTATTTCTCCTACCTCTATGCTAACCAGAAGAACAAATGATATGTACATTTCAGATGGCAACTGAGAGAGTACAGAACACCGTCTGCACAAATCCAAACTGTGAATTTTTTGAGACTACTGAAGACCTTTCCTACAAAAGGTCCTTCCTGTACCTTGTTTAGCTATTTTTTCTGACTTCACATATTTTAAACTGAAATGATTTAGCGACCTTTTTATTTTCTGGTTTCTTCAGTTTCTTCACAGTATTTAATCTGTACTATTGGTACAAAGAAAGAGGAATAGCTTTCATCACGCTTTCTCTGTTTTGATTTTCGAAACAATGGAAAGAAAATCAAATATCCAGAACCTTTTATGAGAAAGAAAAAAGTAACGAAAGCAATAGCTGTCTGCACAAATGCATGCCTGTATACATACACATACAAGTGCACCAGACTTCTTGTAATTGCAACCTAAACCAAGTCAGTTTTGTTTCCTCCTCAAGTATGGATGTGGAAAGTTTCTACCAAATCATTTTCAGGTCAGCTCTTTGCAGGGAGGACTACTCAGAAGCCCTTGGGGGGCTCAGCCAGGCCCCCAGCAAGGGCTACTGCCCCCCTAGTCAAGACGGTCAGGGCAGACAGGGCAGAGCTGAGATGGAAGCGTGAAGAAGCAAGGGACACATCCAAGCAGGGAAGTCTCCTGAGTGCAAACCTGCCATGCACCTGTGAGATCAGGTTCTTGTTCTCCAGACCTCAGCCTACCCTGGAAAACTGCTTATAACAGGAGTCCTGACCAAAGAGTCCTCTTGTGCTATATTTAAGAAGTTTATGGCATGGGGTTTTTTTGGCCTGACTATTAAACCAGTTGGATCACATGCAAGACTTCAGTAATTTAGCATAAATCTATTTACTAGATCTACGTGTCCTCACCTCTGCAGCACCTTTTACCCATCGCCTGTCAGAAACTACAGGAGATATTTCACATCATAAAACAAGAGAAAACATGGGGGTTGCTGACAGAAATTCTAGCTGACAAAATGTAATAGAGAAATGAAAAGAAAAAGAACCAAAAGTACCCATGAGCAGAGGGTACACAAATCCCAGGTTTCATCAAGGAAGTTTATTAAGGTACAGATTTAGAGCCCATGGAAGACAATGGAAAGACTCCTACAGACTTCTGTGGGCTTTTGGTCAGGTTTTAAACACTTAAACTCTCAGTATCCTGTCAACTCCCCTGTCACATCAAAATGTACTGAAAAATCTGTCAGAAGAGTAGAAATACTTCAAAGGAAGTATGCATAGAACCCCATAGGAAAAAGTGTGTTATAAATGTTAATGCTCAATTTGATTTATTCCTGTCTTTGATATTAGAAATACACTGTAGCTGAAAACAGCTGTTAGGATACTCAAGTATGGAAAGAAAAGCATTAGCGATCTCCTTGTCCTTGGGCTGCTAGGATACATTGCTTCAGGGATTTCTGCTAGTCATACAGGTAAGGATTCACTATCCTCTTTGTGCATAAGATTGAGAATAAAAAGCCGTTCTGTTGGTTTGCTTTTCTTCCTCCTGAAGAAAGGAAGCTTAATTTAGAAGGTCAAGCATCCACTAGATCAGAAGGAAAAGCTGTAACATAGAGACAAATTTCAGAGGTCAGCTTCCTCTACCTTAGGGACTTTATTAAAGCACTTAAATGTGGAAGGTCTCCTAGTTCTTGTGCATTATTTGGCTTTTAATAAAGGCCATGGCATTCCTCACTAGTTGTGCACAGGAACGTGTGAGGCACACAGAAGGTTACACACAAAACAGACTGTGTGGAGATGGTAAGTATGATGGAAGATATTCCTACTATCACATAAACAAACAGAAAATCTTACCAGAAAGTCAGTAAAACAATGCACTATATTGAACAGACATCCATCTTTCACATTTTCACAAATAAATACTAAAGAAATAGGAGAACCTTGTTTGCAAACGTATACTATCTACAAAACACTTTTGAATTAAAGTATCACAGAAAGCTATTGGAGAGAACATCTCTTTTCCTTGGAAGGCTACCCTGTAAGAAAGGATTAAAGACCTGTATGCATTTAGCCCAGCAAGATGAAAAACACAAGGGAATATGCATATTGTTCATGGATCCGTGAGGGAGGGAAAAGAACTGCTTAATGTCACATTGGCAGGGGGGTGAATAAATTCTGTATGGGAATTATCTATCTGAATTCTGTGTCTGCGGCTGTCCTGCTCAGGAGCAGCCTTACAATGGCAATGCTAAAACCTGACTGGTTTTCAGGTGCGATTTGATCAAGTTAGAAGGAAGCTATTTGATTGAACATGGATGATGTTCTCTACCCCAGTGTTCAAAACATGGAAGAATTTATCCAGGTTTGCAAAACTACTTGGACTTCACAGAATGACTTTAAGTAAGTTTCTCTGGTCCCTCTTCTGAAATGTCATCTCCAAATTTGTGTTGTGCCACAAGTCAAAGACTGCTGCATGTGAACATTGCTGATTTAAATAATTTTTTTACTGATTTCAATATTTTTCATTTTATGTGCTCGGAGATAATAATTATTGCAAAGTCTAATAGATGCTGGAAGTCCATGATCTGGGATAATATGTCCAGTCTGTATGAAAGCTCATGTTTATCTATAGAGAGTTGATATATGTGGAGCTCATTCCTGGAAACACTGAAGGCCAGGTTGGATGGGCCTTTGAGCAACCTGGTCCGGTGGAAGGTGTCCCTTCTCCTTGCAGGGAAGGTGGAAGGTCCCTTCCAACTCAAACCATTCTATGATTCTATGATTCTAAATAGTAGTATTTTTGAAAATAATTAAATTTACAAGTATTTCCCAAATATAACTATACCCTCCAGTAATTCAAAACTGTCAAATAACATCAATAAGAAAGATATTCCATTTCAAATTTCACGACTTGCCAAAAATCTTTCTTCACTTCTCTAAATAGAAAGAATTATTTAAATTTCATGGCAGAGTTATGCAACACAAAACGTGTTAGGAATAGCTGACATTGTTGGGAGGGGCCATATATGCTGAACACTGCTATCAGTTGATCAAAGCCTCTGTAGCATTTCTGAGATACCAGAGGTCCTCTGGAAGAGTAGCAGGTTTAAGTGCATAACGCAAGTAAATAATTCAGGCTTTCAATGAAAATCTTTGAGAAACTCCATACAAAAAGGGGAAGAAGTACTGATAAGGCAAATGTAAACAGAATAAGCTATTTCAATGGGGAGATCCTTATTCTTGTGAACAGCCACATGCTGTTGTGATACAAAGAACTAAAAATAACAACATGTGAAATAAAACAATCTGAGCAATTTAGAATGTGTGCAAATGGGAAAGGAGAATAAGGCTGGCTCAACAGCAGCCTACCTTCAACTCCACAGGTCTCAAAAGGCTCAGCAAGACCAAAATTTTCAGACAAATGAATTGTGATGGGATTCTGGGAACTCTGTCACTAGAATGGTGACTTTGAGCCTTGCTGCACCACAGGCTTCCTCTACATGGAAGGCAGACAGGAATGCTTTGTTTCTGAAACTGGCATAGGCAGACAGAGTGTGACAGACACGTGTATACATGTACATGTATGCCCATAGGCACGTATAATATATATGTATATATCTATAGCCTGCCATAGCCCAAGCAACCTGACTTTACAGTAAGAGAAATCAAAGGCTTGTTTTCAGAATTGCTTCTCCTTGGAAACAGGAACATGTGAAACTGGTGAGTTATCATTAGCAAGGTTTCTGAACCATCCTGCAAAACCTAACCTAAATTAAGTAGTGGCTTATGCATAGCCATTGCCAAGATCAGCATGTTTTGGGAACCCATTGCTGATGTCCAGTTGCACCCCAAATTGCTCATCTCCACAGAATGCTCCTGTCATGGTAAATATCATGTGGAGAAGTTGAATGTCTCATTTTGTTACAAAATCTTCTTTTCCTCCTTTCCATGGAGGATATATGAGGCCTTTTGTGTTTCTATCAACAGCTCATTGGTGACACAGGAGACTAATATTCTCTCTCAAGCAGCCTGAAGCTGAGAAGAATTTTCTTTCCTTTGATAGAGCCTGTAGCCTTAATTTTCAAAGCTGCTGGTGTGACTTTTTTTTTTTCAAACTAGGCAAATTAGTTGTTAGAATTATAACTTATTTTTTTTTTTCATGGTCAAACTGGAAGAAGCAAGAAGTTAAAAAAATCTTATAAGAAAGTTCTTTTTCAAATATACCCAGCTCAGTTGTTAAAATTTGCAAGATTTGGCTGGACAAAGCAAGAGTCTTCACTCATCCTCAAATTGACCAGACTGATGTTGTGCATGAGAAATATTGTAACCTCCACCTCTAATGGCCACAAAGGTGTAAAACAACTTATTCACTCTGCATCTTCAAAATATTTATACTTCAGAGAAGTCAAGAAAAGGCTCCACTTAAATAATTTATGGGAGTGTAATTAAAACCACAGTTCTTCCCCTCTATGAAAATACTGACGGATATCAACTTTTAAATGAAAGTTATGTGTAAATAGTCATAGCACTGAATGAAGTGGGGGGTACACATTGCAAATCAAAGGGAATGGGGACGGTTCTGCAAACTGAGTATCTAGCCCTGAAATCTGTTTCAGGCTTGCTAAATAAGAAGTAGAGCATTCAATGGGAAGTGCACTCATTTAAAAAGTACAATTTAATGCATGACTTTCAAGCAACCATTTTTTTGAAACTGTATCTTGAATATTCAAAGGCATTTTTCTTTGCAGAGCAGCTTGTAAAAGGATTGGTATGCCAGACACACTTCATGTTATCCTTATCTTTATTTAAACAAATTCGCAGGCTTGGTGCTCTTAAGTATCAAACTAAAATCTTCTGAGATGAGCCGTGCCACTAAAAGAGCTGTTTGTACATAGAAATAGCATCAATTGTAGCAAGCACAACAGAAAACATAGCCCGTTGGTAAATATATTCAACTAAAAAGTGCAAATTTTTGGCTAAAGGACTCTATATCTAGGAATGTTTTGTCCAGAAGAGCTGAGTTTAATTAACACTAACTGAAGAAATAAATCTTGTAAAGAAAATCAATTTGATAGTGTGCTCATATTTGGGGGAAAAAAAAAGAGACAACCATTCTGAATATAATTAGATCCTACTCAGTAATATGGTCACTAATGAATAAGCTAAATGTTGGTGTGATGAGGAGCCATAGAATGACTTCTGGAGCACTTGCCAGTATCTTGAAACTCCAATGAGCTAAATGGTGAATTATTTAGGTGCTTAAATCTATGTTTCCTTGGTCAAAAGCTTAAGGAGAAAAATATTGAATATACACTGATCAACACCATAAGTAGGAGATTGGAAAGCTTAAACTCAAATATTAGTTAAAAATTACCATTTTGATGTAAACATTCAAAAATTGATTTTCAAATTACATTTTTTGTTTTAAAGGCGATAAAAAGCAGGTTCCTTTAAAGACTTTTTTTGACCATCATACCATCCATAGGTAACAACTAACAGAAAATGATACAGGATAGTTTGAATTCTAGTTTGTGTTCATAGTGGTTAAAACACACAGATTTCAACCCTGATATTAGTGGAAAAATTACCATTGGTTTCAGTGGATTTTGGAACTACCTCATAGTATCTTTTGTCCCTCTTTTTTTGTTAAAACTGAATCAGAGTGATGTTTGTCTTTGCCTATCAGTGGTGCTGGTTGGATCACATATTCCGATTTGCAGAGAAATACTGGATCACACAGTTGCAGATTTCAGACCCACATCTACTTTCCAGAGAGAAGGGAAAAGACAAGAACAACAGGCAAAGTAAGGCAAGGCAAGGTGAGTTGACTGAATGTACAATTGAATGCTTGCTTTAAACCAGTACTTATAGATATTAGGTCTGCAGATCCCTGAGGTAATGTTACCACAATAACCACAGTGGAGTATAAAATGTATGTAGTTGATTCTCTGGATCTAGTAGCCTGCAAGACAGCTTGAATGTTAAAAGCCATTTCCTGGTCCTGTAGCTTCAGATACAGTGGACTAAATACATGAAAAAGTATTTGAAGTTTACCAACTTGGACTTAACAACAGGTATTTCCCCTATGTGTATCTTTACTGCTTTTCTGGATAGAAATGGTGAGATAGATCTGGAAAGTGCACTTTAGACCACCCAGCATGTGAAGTCATCAGGGACCAAGCTTGTCAGGTAGCTTTGGGCATTTGAAGAAGGAAAACTGTTTAGTGAGAGTAAAGCTACCCAGGGCTACCCAGGTGTTATCGCAAATGATATTATGAATCATTAAACCATAATAGCATATGAAAATCTTCGATCATGGCAATGACTCCACAAAAAAAAAAAGACATTAAATTATTTTATCCTTGCAATGTCCTTCAGTGTTTTATCACCAAGCCCTGTTTCATCTTTTTTTCTCCAGTTTTCAGAGTGAGACAAAAAATGAATCTTGCATTTATATACCCTGGAAAAAACTGCACTTCCTTGTCTGACACATACAACACATTTTATGGCTCATACTTGTTGTATAAGGAGCAAATTATTACCATATTTAAGCAGATGTCAGCAGCTATTATGCTGTGAAAATTCTCCTGGAAATGCTGGATGAGCTGTTTAATGCTTTCTAGGAAGAAGACAATTATGCAAGACACACAACAATGAAAGTACCAAAATTAGTTTTGTTTCAGATTCAAATGTTAATATTCAGTTGTTTACTAAATTCCAACCAAAACAGGGGCCTCACTGTGTTATGTGTTGTACAAATAATGGGCAAGTAACAGCCTTTGACTGAAAGAGTTTCTTCCGTAGGATGAAAAAAGGACCTTCTTTTTTCACCTTCTAATACAGAAACAACAGTCACTACATGGAGTGATCAAACCTGCATAAGAAGTGTGTAACAAAGTTAAAGCCGAAATTTGAGTCTTGGCTTCTAACCGCGAGGCTGTCCTCACTCTTTGAACTGAGAAACCGAATGGTGTCAAATTGAAGAAGTCTCTCTAAAACGCTTGTGGGATTTATTTTTTAATTTGGCAAAGAAATCTTCTTCTTCTTCTTCTCCTTTATAATAATAATAAATAATAATAATTAAAAACTTGGCAAACTCTGATATTTTGACATCAATAAATTAAAAGAAAAAAGATTTGCAAAATTCAACATTGAAGTTAAAATCAAGAAGCATACAAAAAAACATTCTTTGAACTGTTTTAGGCATGCTCATTTGTCTACAGTGTAGGTGTTTAAGTGACTATGTTGAAGTAGAAGGCTAGAGGAAAAAAAAAAAAGCAGTTTATTTTTGATACAAACCAATAAAACTTTCAGAATAATTTGATTCACACATAGTCTTAGGAACATCTTAATGTGGTTAGGATCCTAGAAATAGAAGACGCAGTATTGTTTCCACAGAGGCTAGTGGGTGGTTTTCCCATTGGCTTCAAAGGCAGCAGCACCAGGCAGTAGATTATTGCAGAAGATGAAGCAAAAAGATGCCGCTTGACTAAAACAAAATGTTTGTTTTGTGTCAATGTCAAAGCCAATGCCAATGCTAATGCTGCTACTCTATTGATCTAAACTTAATTATATCCCCTATAGCCTGGTTCAAATTTAGCTTAAAAATTAAATAGCACATAGGCAAATTCTTCCAACACAGCACAGTCAATAGATTCATCACAGATGATCCTGCTTCTTAGAATATCCACTACTAAAAACTACTTTTGTACTCTTCCACAATGACCATATTCGCCCCAGCAAAAAAAACAATAGAACAACAACAACAAAACCCAGGAGTCCACCTTTCTTTGTGTCACATTCTTCCCGATGCTGACCGATTTTCCTTGGGACTCTGTTGCTCTTTACTGCCCAGTATGCAGCATGAGTCAAAAACCTTCAACACGGGAGCTGACCGTAGATCAGTGGATTTACAGAAGAAAAACCTGCAGAAATCTACCAAAAAAAAAAAAAAAGTATTTTTTCTGAGGTCCTAGGCAGTAAAGTCATGACATTTTAATGCAATGCTCTGAGTCAGTCAGCTGCCATGCCACAAACAAGAAAAAACAGTGACTTGTTGGAGAAAGTCTACGATATATCGGTATGTTCCCCTTTGTAAGCCAGCTTCAGCTATACACAAGGGTACCGTATCCTAGGAATTTTCTTACCAATTTGGAAAAATGTCACCTAACCTGTCTCCCATTCATGTGGGCTGTTTGAGATTGTTCCTCCTGTTACTAACTGGAGTTGAAGGACCACAGGCAGGCCAGTAGCCTTTTTATTTCTCTCTCAGCCTAAAGAGGATCTCTCCTCTGTACAGACAGAGCACGTGGAAAGGACAATTTCCAAAGACAACTTTACGAGCATCTTGTTCTGTTTGACAAATGAGGCTTAGTTTGTTACTTGACTTGGGAGACTCTGGGTGCTTCTGGATCCCCAGGTCACAGTCCATATCGCAACTCTGTACAGGTAACTGAGAGGGCAGAGACTTAGGGACGTGCCAGCCTTCTTTCTGTCCCTCTGCTTCTTTGCACCTTCATTTCTGCAGAAATAAAACCTGGACGGACCCAGGAGCTGGAGTGTGTGCCAATTTTATATATGATGTTGGTGATCAAGGGAGATGAATCCCTCAGTGTGCCTCTGCATATTACGATAGAAATTACTTCAGTATATTCTAGTACAAAAGATGTTGTTTACCTGGACTTTAGTAATGCCTTTGACACCATTTCCCATAGCATTCTTCTGGAGGAACTAGCTGCTCATGGGTTGGACAGGTGTACTCTTTGCTGGATAAAATCTGGCTAGATGGCTGTTGTCCTGGTTTTGGCAGGGATGGAGTTAATTTTTTCCTCTCAGTAGCTGGTATGTTTTGGATTTCGTGTGTGAAGAATGTTGATAAACACCCTGATGATATGAGTTGTTGTGAATGAGACCAAGGACACCGTCCTGCTTTCCAAGTCTCGCTAACGTGCAGGTGCAGGAAGCTGGGAGAAAGACAGACAGAATAATTGATCCAAACTGGCCAAAGAGAGTATTCCATGCCATGAACGTCATGCTCAGTATATAAGTGGGGGCTGGCCGGGGCGGGTTTCTGCCTTCCTGGCATCCATCTTTCTCTTCAGTTTGCTGGCATCGTTCCCTCTACCTTGCTGGCTCCCTTTTTGCTCCTTTGCTTGCCGCTCGGTTTTGTTTCTGTGATCGCTGCTCGGGACGGGCTGTATCGGTCATTGGGACATCGGGTGGTGAGAAAACATACATTGTTTACCTTGTATATTTTAATATCCTTATATTCTGTTATTATTATAGTTTTGCTTTGTTATTTTAGTAAATTGTCTTCATCTCAACCCACGAGTTCTCCTTCCTTCCCAATTCTCTCCTCCATCCTGCCTGGGAGGGGGAGGGTGAGCGAGAAACTGTGTGGTGATTCGGACTAAACCATCACAGCTGTGTTCAAAGGTTTGTGGTGAATGGAGTTAAATCCAGTTGGCAGCTGGTCACAAGTGGTGTTCTTCAGAGCCCAGCTTTGGAGCCAATCCTGTTTAATATCTTTATCAATGATCTGGATGAGGGACGTTTAGATTGGATGTTAAGAAAACTTTCTTCACTGAAAAGGTTATCAAGCACTGGAACAGGCTGCCCAGAGAAGTCATTGCGTGACCATCCCTGGAGGTATTTAAAATAAGGTAGATATTGCATTTAGGGACATGGTTTAGTGGTGGACTTGGCAGTGTTAGGTTTATGGTTGGACTCAATGATCTTAAAGGTCTTTTCCAACCTAAATTATTCTATGATTCCATGTTTTGGCAGTTTTTAGGGCTTCTGTCTTCTTTAAGTGATGTTTTGCACATATGCCTGAACGTATCTTCCCTCTGCATTTAAGCATGTAGGTTTTAAAAAAACAGTCTTTCCAGGAAGTTTGTTAAAGCCAGTTTGACTTTCCTTTTATATTACCATGAAGTTCAACCAAAGAGGTTTCCATAGTGTTCTCTTAGATTGTTTCCAAATTCCTCAAAACTAATGCTACATTTGCTGCCAAGAAAAGCAGAGTCATCTTTGCCAAATGCTAATACTCTGGATTAAGAGAAGATCCTATTGTTTTCTCTGCCTCTTTTGAAATGTCTGCAGCCCTCAAATCCATTTGACCAAAAAGGCCCTGTATCAAGTATTTTATTTCTTATTATAGAATGGTAATAGTAATAATAGAGAATGGTTAGAGAAGTAAAATCTGTGTTTGAAATCTCATTTGAAGATACGTGCAGCAGCAGAGCACTTCTGTATGTCACAATGGGGCATGGTTCTACAGCAGCATATTCTCTTTTCTGCATAGCTGCAAGCATTTTCTGACATACTTAGTTTCTGACTTACCCAATGCACACCATTAGAAAGACTTAAAGGCATTCTTATATAACAGCCTTACCTCAAGATCACTAACTCAATAACCCACCTCAGTAACTCAATCGTTTGTCTCATTTACAATTACTTATTTTCACTTATTCGTTAAGTGAACTTAGCTATCGCTTACTCATTACATTCACTCATTTTCAGCATGATTTCCCTGACTTCATTTCTAATGTATATGTCCTGGCTGTGTTGGCAGCTCAAGATGGTGGTTCACAAAGTACCTGTGCTCATCTTAGGAACATTCTTTCTCCATAAATTCAATATTGCAGTTCACTTAGTCAACATCTAGATGATTTTAAATCCCATCCTTGATCAATGTGCTGGCCTTTTTAGAGAGTCCTTAGTTCTTTTTTTTTTTTTTTTTTTTTTCCCCCCCTAGGAGGTGTAAAGCAATAGCTGAGTCTTCTCTCTGCTTTGTTTATTCTTAGAGTCACTGCAGGTAGGCTATGTGTCAGCCGAAGTGATACTTTCAAAGTACCCTAAACAGCCCTCAAATAAATGTTTTGCTGTAAATGCAATATGCAAACCTCATTCTCTCTTTTTAGATTTGTGCCTACATTAACTGAAAATACAAGCTAATTTAAAATCTAGAAATAATCATGTTTCCAAAATCTGTATGTTCACAGTAAATAAGCAGGGGAATTAAATGTTTTAGGTTTCAGATATATTTAGGGAATCTCAGTCTACAATCAGGCTATATAAGCCCACCAGACTTTAAGCAAACATGAGGGAAATTGTACTATGTCCAAAAATCCCAAAGACCTTGCTAGAGGAGAGTGAGTTTCTCTTAGTGAATTCATAACAAAGTCCAAGATGTCTAGTGAAACTTCTGACTCGTGTTCAGCTGTCAGCCAGATCTTTGCCTTGAGTCAGCTTTTTTTTTTTTTTTTTCTTGCGGAGATTGGCAAGATTTAATAAACTGGGCACAATACTGTGCTTTTTGTCTTCCATCAGTCCTTTCATGCAGTGCACTCACGGAGCGCTGAGTGCCTCCAGTGACTGCCATCCTCCCAGAGAGGCTGGTATTATTGGCAGAAAACTCTTCAATGGGACAGGAAGTTTTATGTGAGTTAAAGGAAGGTTCACAGCATGGTTTCCTCCTGTTTCTGCAGCCACACTGCACCACACTACCATTTTTTTCAACAATAATTTTTCTTGGTTAATTGTTAAGGGAGGAAGATACATTTGCAGATGCCATTAGCTTGAGGAGAGCTATTTTTCTTGGGTATCCAGAATGTGTTGATGATATCATCTTTGCTGATTTTCTTAGACAGGAAATACAGCATATTGCTCTGGTTTCTGAACAAGACAAAATTAAGAAGTTTAACTGCCTAATACACTGCCAATAACTTCAGAATATCATCTTCTCTGTGTTAATTTACACAAATATGATATAGTTGACCAAGGACGAAATATCAAATCCTCATGAAGCATCACCATGCTGCTGTTTAAATTACGCGCATACTTCTATAGGATCAGATATTGCTACACATTTAGCTTATTTGGCCCTTTTTTGACAAGTCACAAGGACAGGGTTTGGATAAGGTCTATTGTCTCCTTACTTTGTTTACTAATTAGACCTTGCTTACTGCACACTAGTTTTGCCCATTGATGTCACACTTATATTTATGTTCAGCATAGTGCTTGGACTGTATCAGTAGCCTTTTTTTTCTTTGACTAACTTAATCTCTCCATCTTCAGCTTTGGATTACTAACAAAACAATTTAAACAACTTTATCCAGCTTCTGTTAGTTTGGATAGCTTCAAACACATGCCTTGCAGATTATGTGGACGGATATGTAAGAAAAAATACGGGTTTTTTTCAAGCAGCCTTTTGACATTGCTGAATGAGAAATGAGATTTTATTGTCCCAATTGGGATGGCTCGGGTCACTCAGCCATTACTTGTTGCCATGGTAATCTAAGGCCTCTCTTAAAAAAGGCAGAAAAGAATCTTGGTCCAAACTATTGTAAAGTTGTTGGGACTGTTACCCTGTTTTACTGACGCACAGAACAGATAATCTTCCTGTTACATGTTTCCCTAGTTAGGGTTAGATCTCTAGTGGGACCCATTCTACTAAAAATGTTCCCAAGTCTATCCCTTTGTTCCCAACAATATCCAAAGATACATTTGACATCTGCATTTTTTCTTCTTTTAGTAAGTATTGTTAGTAAGGATTGTTATCTTTGAAAGCTGACAACTTATTCATCTAAATAATTCCCATAGAATGTTGTATTTCCTAGATTTACAGTTTCTGGTAAACCTATTTTTGTAATTTTTATTTATTGTACCTTGGCCGGAGGGCAGGTTTATGACAGGATTAAATGTGCTGAGATATATTTAAATCATAATAGAAATAGCATGTCAAGAGGGAATGGGATAAGGAACATCTTTGGCCAAGAAGTTGCCCAGTCTGGACTTATTTTTGGGTCCCCAGATCTTCCACTTGTCACAAGTCCCACTTGGCACTATCAGCTAGAAACAGCTTTTAGAGCTATAGCCATGTTTCATCTTCAGCAGCAGTTTCTCAGCACAGTCATTTACAGCATCCTAATTCTCCACTTCTCATGAGAATCACCTCTGACATTCAAATACACCCTTTACAGAAAACTCAACTACCTGCTTGTTCTGGTTGTCAGCAGTTTTGGGGTTTGTTTGTTTGTTTGTTTGTTTGTTTGTTTTAATTGGCCACAATAATGGGGAGAATATAAAGACTGCTTTTCATACTTTTGCTGCCCACCTGGTTCTGAGAGGTGTTGATTTAGCTAGTGTAATTCCATTTGGTCAGGGTTCAGGCTTCTTTCTCTGTAAATCACACAAAAAATAGAGATCAGCTGAGGTATTTTTGTGAATAATCCCTTGCATTGTATGGTCAGGGGGACCAGAGGCCAGAAGGGCTCAGGGGAGGCCACTCTTCTTTGAAACTTGATCCCTTCATTGTTCTGTCCAAGCCAGAGTCTTTTGACCTTCAACCTTCCGGGCACATTTTAAACCTCTGTTTTTCATTCGGGCTTTTGCTCTGGAGCATTTACTGTGGAAAGAGTAGTGGACTTTATATGGTTTCGATGAAGTTACTCAACCTCCATTAATTTTTCATACACGTGCATAAAGCACATTGCATGAAAGCATTTATACCCTGGCAATACTATACATGTAACTTCTGATGATGTAAAAGGTGAAAACGGATTTGATTTTATCCCCGTTTGCACAGTTCAGGGGAACACAGCTCCGTACACAATTTAAAAGCCCTTAATTAGCATATGGGGTGACATTGCTAATTTTTACTGCAAGGGGTGCTTTCCTACTTTTCTGTGTTAAAAGAAGTTCTCTCTGATGATGGCAGCTAGGGAAAGCACAGTTCCACATGTGTTGTGCAAAAGACCTTTCTGAAAGTTTTCTGCTCCTTTAGCTTGTGATGCCTTAAAAAAATCAGGTTACTTGTGCAGCTGTTCATACTTGTGTGACAGATAAAGGGACATCCTGCAGCCCCTCATACATTGAGCAGAGAGGGCAGATTTCAGCCCACAGAAGATGGAGCTGCCAGTACAGCATTGGTTGTTTTGTGGCACTGGGGTCAGAGGGAGAATGGACGTTATGATATGTTGCGGGTCAACAGTTTGAAGTGAGGCGGTGTCTGAACATCTTGTAAGCAGAAGAGAAAAAGTTAAATAAAAGTGGCCATTGGGATTTTTTCATCTAATCATATCTGTAACATCCAGTTCACTAGGTATTTGGCTGGATCAGAATGAAAATTTGTATTTCTGACAGGCTTAAGTCTGGATGACACAAGTATTTTGGTCTGAGTCTGTGTCTCAGGACTCCCCTTCCTTGCACTTATTTCTTCCTCTGCTTCCTTGTCTCTCGTACGCGCACACACATGCATGCATGCAGAGATAGAAGCTCTGTGAATTTAAGAGGTTTTTTTTTCAGATTCCTTCTTATGTTATTATTAAACTAGAAAAGCATCTATGCTAAGATTTGTGCTGTTTTTGCTCTATTTCTTGTGTTTGTATAAAGGGGCTAAGGGAAACTACACTGAATGCTGAAAGGAAGAATGGATTCTGCTGTATTAGAGCAAGTGGTTAAAAGCCACCTGTGGGCTTACAACAGCTGAAATTAGTATAAAACACTATTAAAATTAGTGCTTTATATAGTTAATGAAAACTACCTCTGTGACATCTGACAGATTTACCTCGTTATGGGCCATCTCTGCCATGTTTCTTTTTACTGACCTTAGTCGATAGTGTCCCACTGAAGACCACAGAGACAATTCTTAAATGAAGGTGTTACTGAAGCAGACAAAAAACAGTCTGTCCCTGTACTGACAAAATTTTTAGGAACATGGTATACTGAGGCTGTTCATGTTTTTTTTGTAGGTTCATGGAATAATCTAAATTTAATAAAAGCAGCAGTTAATCAATAGCTACTATAGTGACTTTGCAGGCAGTGCATCACTCCAGCAAACATATTTTGTAACAGTAGGAGTTCATAGAAGACATTATCAGGGAAACCAACCAGCAAGGAGTTTGAATAGTCTAATCCTGAGGTAACAAAAGCATGAATAACCATTTTAGGCTCTGGATCAGATACAACTGGCTGCAGAATGGTGATATTCCTCAAGCGCACCCAACAGGATTTGGATTGAACCCGGGAAATAAACCAAAACCATAGGCAAATTACTGCTAAAATACAGACAACATCAAAGGCAATAGTAAGGAAATAAAAAGCTGAAAGAAATGTTTTTGTACAAGGATAATTTATTTTCATTTTATCAACCTTTGGTGCGTAAGAAGATATTTTAATTTCCAGGAGTGCACATTTGACAGTCATGATTATGTTAATAGCAAAACTTTTTTTTTTTTCCTAATGATCTCATTTCCTTCTGTTAGTTGAACAATTAGATGCTTCACCATTACTGAGTCCAGGTTTTCTTTTATTTTTTTCTTTTTCCTCCTTGAAAGGCCTCTTGACATAAGGAGAAAAGAGAGAGATGTTCTCCCTCTCCCCCCACGTAAGTTAGAAGGCCATCGGAAAATCAGAAAGACAAAATTTATTTTGTCTGTTACCAAGACAGAAAAGATAAGTGACTTCATTAAAAAAAAATTGTCTGGAGAAAAATACAGATGGTTAGAAGTAGACTTGCCTGCTAGTATAACAGTTGTCTCAAAGATCACATTGTATGATCTCAACAAATACAATCAAGCCACATCAGCCCAAAATTTGAAGACCCAGCTCTTTCATATATCCCTGGAAAATTTCCACTGACACAGAGCCCCATGGGGGTACCTAGAGTTGAGATTCACCCAGAGATTATCAGAAATCCCACTATGCTGAGACCAGAGTTGGCAAAAACAGAACAAAGTTTAACAGACCAAATGACCAAAGTAGCTACAAATATAAAATTGGAAATATGAAGATAGGATCATAAATAGATTTAAAAAATCAATTTAAGAAGTATGAGGCACACTCAGATATCAAAGTTAAAAGCAAAGTGTCTGATCACTGTTAAGCCTGCCTTTGTGTTCTAATGAAATCAAAGGCTGTGACTACATGGATTTTTCATATTCACTAATTATTAGCTCAACTTTTAAAGAAAACCGACCAAAAGATGATAAACTAGATGACTAGTGACTGCACACCTGTAGAAAGGAATTACAGGTTTTAATAACGGGCAGAATTGCTTCAAAGTCATTTTGATTAAACTAAACACATGAGCATTCAGCTCTTTTTACTGGCCAGGTGATTGTACATTTCATGCACAAACAAAACTTTCTTCTGTAGCTAAGTCAGCAGAACATCCTTTTCCCACTTTGCAAAAACTTAAAAGATTAAATCTGAGCTCCATGGTAATCAGTGGCAGAATTCCCACTGACTTTAAAAGCACCAAACCTCACTCTATTTTGTTCAATTTAAATTGATCGCTGTGGTAATTATTAAAGAACTTAAAGGTATGAAAGCCATGTAAAGCTTTCCCAGCACCCTGGTTTATCATGAAGTGTGTATGCATGTTCGTAAGGACAGATTTAGACTCAGTGACCACTGAGCTCCAGCTGCCTCTGGGTACCATTCCAGGGGTTTCTCCAGTCCTCTCATCAGCAGGCAGGTAGCACCATTAGGGCATTTTATGGGAAAGGTTTAATCTTGGTGCACAGAGCTCCAGACAGAGGGCCAGGGATGATGTGGTGTATCTCTGGCTCTACTGCTGAGAAGCTCTTAGTGAGACCAAAACATGTCATGCTGCTGGGATCCTATTCCTCCCTCTTCCCCACCGCTCTCTGCCCTGGCCTCTGAATTTAGTGTAACAACAGCTCTTCAAGATAAGAAGCACCTTCCTTTAAGTCTCTGTGCAGTTTCTGGCACAAGGGAGACTCAGATAGTCATGTAATCCCTTAATTGCCACTGGGAAACAAATGATTCACAAAACAAGCCCACTTTCAGTTTAAGCAGTCTAGTAAGCTGTAACACTCTCTTTCCTGGAGAAAAGCAGTTCAGTAATGCATTAAAAGGTTCTCATGTGCCAGGCTCCAGCTTTGTTACACATCCACACAGAAGAACTTAATTAAAGGCTTTATACAACAGAGATGAATAATTTCTCATTAAGTTAGGGCAAGTACAGTATCAGTTATAACTGGGGAAACCCACATGAAGATATCTCCAGTTATTACCTATCATCAAAGATGCCAACATCAATGTTTTCGTTACAAAACCACCTATTTTCTATTTTCACTTAAATACGCAGTAAAGGGTTTTGCTAAATGCTGACTGTCAGAACAAAGGGTCAAAGCTAAGTGCACATGCATAAATGTGCTACTCTAATACCTTTTACTTATTCTGATATGCAGCAACCTTCTTCTGTCTTACACCTACCACCCAACAAAACTAATAAATAAGTGTCAAGCCAAAACAGGAAATCCCCTTTCATCACGCTGCTGCCAGTATGCCCTAATATAACTTTTAGTGAGGAACTAGGAAGACACTTTTATTGATTTTCTGTTGAAATATTTTGAGCAGAGGAAATCAGCTGACTTCATCAGTATGTGTTTACTGACACCAGAGTTAAGCTCTGGAAACTGTCATCCACGTCATCCTTTAACTCCTTTTCCCAAGCAAATTTTATATATGGATGTCTCTGAAAAAAAAGAGATTAAGCCCCTTCCATTTTTTCCATGGTAGGCAATAGGCGGTATGCAGGAGAAGACAAAATCCTTATCCTGTTAAGAGTCTAAGCCCCCTAAAAGTAAAACAAGGTCTTGGAACCCACTGTCTAACAAGAAGTCCCATTGCTTGCAAATCCGGCAAGTGCTTCATGCTGAAACAGATTAGCTAAATCTCCACGGTGAACTATGTAACTTTCTGTGACATGCCAACAAAAGACATCTCTGTGAATAAACACTGATTTGACAGGAAGTTAGACAAACCCACTCCAATATCTATCTTTGGCATTCTAAACAAGAGGGTGCATTTAGTGGAAAACTGAAAAAACCTCACAATTGTACAGAGCTCCAACCAAACACAAATCTTTACCATAAGTGGCTTCGCGCAATGAAGCTTTTGTAATTTAAAGGAGTGAAGCCTGGCACGAAAGGTGGATGTCCTGGTTCTGGCTAGGATAGAGTTAATATTCACCTGAGCTGGGAGGAGAACCAGAGCTGGTGGCCCCTATGGCTGGGGCACCCAGCTGGGATAGTTAACTAATTAGCTAACAGCTGGGGTAAGTTTACCCAAATTAGCCAAAGGGCTGTTCTGTCCCATTTGACATCACGCTCAGCATATAAGCGAGGAGGGTGTTGAAGAAAGCCTCCTGCTATATGGAAAGAAACTGGGTGTGGAGATTTGTTGTAAGTTACTGAATTGTATTTGTTTTCCATAGTGGTTTTGTTTTGTTTTTTTTTTCTGTTATTGCTCTTAATTTTTTTCTTTGTTTGTTTCATCTCAACCCAAGCATTTTTGCTGCCTTTTGTTTACAAATTCTCCTTTCTATCCCACTGGATGGTAGGGGGAGTGAAAGAAAGACTGTGTAGTCTGGTCCTGATCGGGGCTAAACTACGACAGTGGAGCTCAGAGGAACAGTTCCCTGAACAGCAATATCAGTCAGTGCTCGTCGTGCAAATCTTTCTTTGCTTTGAACAGCTATTCCTTACGTTTTGCTGGACAGTACTTCCAAAACACTCTGCTCTGTCAAAGTCACAGTACAAACAGGTTTTTTCTTCCAATGATCCCTGGTCTTGCTTTGATGATTCGAAGGAAAAAGCCGCATTGTGGCAGATTTTCTTCTTAGCAGATATTTTGATATCTCCTAAATGTGCTTATATCTACCTACATTTCCAGGCTATGCCCACAGAATATGCTCTCCTGCCTGGTGTAAGTGTGTTAGCCTGAATTCTAGGTATTCCCATGGTGTTAGCTCAGGTGTCTCCAGATGACATGGCATTCTGCAATTTACTGTTACCCTAATTTCCTGTCCTACTACAGAGCACTGTCAGGCCACAGGGGCTGGGCCAAGGGCAAGCTGAGACAGTTCACAAGAAAAATGTACTCCTGGGACCCATCCTTCCCCAGCCCCATCTGTGCCACTGACCTGAAATTCTGAAGTATGAATGTGAAGTATATGAAAAAGAAAAGATATCTTCTTGTTTATAAAACTACTGATTAAAGGATTTCCTTCTCTTAATTAGAAAATAAATAAATATTTGAAGTGAAGAGAGGCAAACAAGTACTCTCAAACTGATTCACTTTGGCTAATCAATTCCACACAGAAAATAAATTCATGCAAATCTGAGACTTCACATGAACACATCTCTTCAGTGATATGTTCATGAGGTCATTTGTTTCAGATTAATGAATCAAGCAGTTCCAGCAGCAGCACACTTGCCAACATTAACCTCTTTAATCAACAGTTCATTTGCTTCGTGGAGGAAAGCTATCCTCTGCATGATTGCTGTTTTCTGATTAAAATATGCTGAAGACATTGAATACGGGATGCTGAAGGGTTTAAAGAAGGGCTGGTATTTATTCTGCCCAGTGGAGCATGCTGGAAGGTTCCCTTATACCCCGAAATACCGTGCTTTTGTCTAGTAAGTCTGTGCCAGCAAAGCACAGGCAGCGTAATTTCTAGCACATGAACAATCGGAAAATAGATTATCAAGGATCAGCAAGGAAGCCTCAGAATGTGAGCATGTGCTCCTTTGCATTGGAAAGTCATGCAGGCAAAATTAATATATCTTCATTAATATATGACAGAATTTGAAGTTTCTTAACTTATTTGCATAATGACATCCACTGATCTACTAGACTGAATCATACAGACATTCTATATGTTCACCACATCCTTGAAATTGTAGAGATTTCATGGGTGGAAACATTGAAAAAGGTAGTAATTAAAGAGGAGGGAAGTCAGAAGCCCAGCTTTTCCCACTGAAGTCAGTGGTGAGGTTGCTATTAGTTTCAATACAGCAGCCTCAGACTTTCGCTGATACTCAGAAAGCATAAATGACTTGTCAGATGCTGCTTCTCAGCCAAGCCAATCATATGACAGAGTTTCGTTACTACAGGTAAGATCTCATCCTGGGACAAAATTTCTCAGTCTCTTTATGTACTTGTGGGCTTCAGTGCCTGTGCTGATTGCATCCTGAACGCATCCCAAGCTGAAAGGTGTTTGCTCCATCCCAGCCCGCCCGTTGCACACCAGTGTCCCCCTGGAGTGAGGTGGCCTAGGAGGGATGGCGTGTTGAGCAGGACACCGGGCACTGAAGCCCAGCAACTTAAACATGACCTACCCCTTTTTCCTTCAACTGGTGCAGGAAACCTCTTCACAAATCAGAGGCTGCTTTCTTTAACCAGTTCCCATGTATGGGAGCCCGTCATCAATGCACCGAGTCTGTTTTGGTCTTGTTTTATTGTGTGGGGTGTTTAAATTTAAGCACTGAGAGATTTATCATGAGCTGAAATGTTAATTTTCAGAGCTGCTACAGAATAAGTTGTAAAAGCAGCCCTTGAAGAGAGTTTATAATTGTACTGCATAGTTTTGAGCTCAACTTTTAATTCAGTATGCAAACAAACTTATTAAAGAGCATATCCAAAGAGGAAAAAGCATAACTTTATTTTAATTTTCATTGCCTTGACATTTGCAGCTCAAACACTTTCCATAGTGTGTCATGAAAAATTATAGCTGTGTGTATAGACTTCAAAGCAAAATATATGCTTTCATTTAGCCCTGATCCCAATTAGCTGGTCTGTATCGCCAGGTAAATTGTAGGTGTTGTTTGGTGCACATTCGGTCACTCATTCCTTTGGGGCTTTTGAGAAGGTAAGAAAGAATGTCTTTTAAAATCTCTTTCAAAATCTGACATCTTATACTTGTCTTACACTCGTTTCAGTACTCATTTACAATGAGATTCAAAAGGAAAATTCAGAAAGTTCCTGTGATGCAGTGGTTTATTAACTGGAGAATGCTTTTACCAGGAGGAGCAAAAAGGGGAGAAATCAAATGGATTACTACTCACGTGTATGGAAAAGTTAAAAATCAGAAGACTGCAATATAAACCTTGTAACTGGGCACTTTATTAAAACTGCCTTAAATAAAAAAGAAAACAATGTTGTCTCTAAGTGCTAAAATCTGATTTACAGGTGAAACAGTGATGGCAATTTGTGTTAAAAGGGATTCAAGTATTCTTGATAATTGTACTGCTGTAATAGCTGGAGGCTGGAGTACAAGTTTAGTCTTCCAGTGCTGCTGCAAACATAGATGGAACAGATGACAAGATATAATGGAAAAAGGGAGAAAGAAAAAGGGAAAAGTGGGGCTTAAATACATAAAAATGGACATATGGCTAAAATTGATTGCATCAATAGTTTCAGCTCACCTCAAGCTGAATTCTTTAGTCTTTCATTTCCTGCTTTATGAAAGAAAAGGAAATAATGAGAACGTAATGAATAATGCATATTCATATGTCAGCCTGAGAGTACAGACTAGCACTTTTGCTAATTTGTAATTTAACAATATTCTGCGGAACGAACAATGAAATTCTCTTACTCAGGAGTCTGGCTCTGAGTCATTGTGGGAGATGCAAGCTCACAAGTCAGCTTTATCTTCGATTTTAGGAAAGTCCTTCTGTTCCCAGACATTAGATGCTCTAGTACTCGGCAATTAAGAACACTGCTGAGCTTTCACAGAAGTCACTTCCTGGTTATTTCTTGGCTTTTGTTGGCAGATTTGTTTATGCAGAGGAGTTCTTAAAGGGAAGCTACAATAAACTGTCCGTTTAAGAGAGCTTATAATGAACAAATGGAAAATGTGCAGGTAAATAGCAGCATTAATAAGAGGTAAGCCTGTTATGCAAATAAGTTTCAATTTGAATGTTTTCATTTCTTTCAAAATTTATTTAAATTTCAGAACCATTTTTAATATTTAATTTTCTATTTTTTTCTCTCAGTGAAATACCTAGACTGATAGTGGATTTTTTTTCTTTTAATTTGGTTTTATTCTCCCTTTCTCCAGTGTGAGGCAAAGTAAGAAAAAATTAGTGTAAGAGAATTTAATCACAATTTAAAATGAAAAGATGAAATATTTTTTCAAATTCTAATGCTGAAGATCTTCAATATAAAAGAAAACTAATTTTAACGTTCTCTAACGAATTCTTCATCCTGGCAAAATCAGTGAGCTCTAATCAGTCTCCACAATCCAGAATACAAAGTCTCAGGCTATTCTGATTAAACAGTGGTATTGGGAAGACTTACAGAAGTGGCAACAATCTATGCAAATACTTATAGTCAAAGAAGAATCAGGCAAGGAGCTGGGGGGGATGGGACCTTGGGATGTTTGTAATTCACCTCAGAGCTGTCTTCTAACATAGATTGCTGTGCTCACTTCTTGAGGCCTCCAATACAGAAACATGTATGAGGATTGTAAAAGTGATCAGCTGGAGAGCATGGCCTGAAGTGTTTTGTGCCTCTCTTTGATTCCATACCCAATACAGATTGGTTAGACTCAAGGTCTGGCACCTTGATTTTCAGAGAAGAGCATCCAGGATAAAATCTTCAGCTAGCGAAAATCATCACATCTCTACTGATTTGTTTTGATTCATGTTTGCAAAGGATATGGCTCTTAAGTTTTTGAAAAGCAGTTAAAGAACATAGTATCAATAATTTGTATTGACAGGCTTTTAAATGACAATACTCAAAGCAAGAGCATATGTGGTTACCACAAAACAGTTGTCTTCAATATCTTGGTGCTAACAGGAAACTGTGTTATTGCAAATGTACAGGCCTTTTGTAATAGATCACACAATTCCTGGGGGAGCTCCATTCCTGAACCTTTCGTAATAAATCACACAATTCATGGGGGCACCTCAACCTAGTATAATTTTCTCAATCCATAGAAGATTGTTTTCTGGATCCTAAGATTTCAGTCTCTAGACAGATGTGCTCTCTTTTTATCTGCGAAAATACTACCTATGATTTGGAAGCTGCTGTTCGGTTTCCAAAAAATTCATACTGATATCTGGCAAGAGCCATGTCAAGCTTTTCTGCCTCTTGGCCTCATGAAATGATCCTTGGCCCCAAAGCTTCCTTCCATTTTCCCACCAGTATGAGCTACATATTACATAGCTTCCTACAATCGCCACCGCTTCGCATGTATTTTCAGGTCCAAGGCATGCCCTGGAAGGAAAAATTATGCTTTCCCATCCCAAAAAACTCCCTTTCCGTTCCTTTATTGAAGGCTTCTTACTGAGCTGGCCAGAGCGGTACCAAAGCAGCCATTCAAACAAAGGGACTGTGAGGGCAGGTCATCACCCTGCCTCACGGAGGAACATCCCCAGGCTCTCCTTTGTTCCCTCCGTGCTGAAAATACTTCCCTGGAAAGAAGAGGGCATTGGGGGTTAATGTTTGAGGAATGCAGGACCGGGATTAATGGTTGTGGCAATTAGTTACTCAGGGGAGCTGCATGTGCACACCAGTTTTCCTGAGGCTCGACACAACTGCTACTTATGCATAATGAGGAATTTTATTTACCTGAAAATTCACCTTTTACCTAAGTAGGACTCCAAACTTCAATAAGCCTAGTCACATGTGTAAGGACTTGAAGCTTCTAACCCTAAAGCAGTAAAATCAGCTGCATTTACAAGACCTTACTTTGAAATATAAGCCTGAAATGTAACAGAAATAAACCAAGTAGAGCACAACATCACTTTGAGCTGGAGAGAAGTCGAAACCCCCTAATCCTTCACTCCCGACCTCATTGCTGTGCAATGGTGGGTCCCTCATGACGTGGGTAATCTGCTACAAATGCTGATCTTGCAACATGTACAAAGAGCGTTTCTGGAACATTAATACACATAGAACTTATAATATCCCTTTTATGCCTCCTTCATGCAAAAGTAAACTGTATTTAAAGGCATTATACATGCTTGCTATGTAATTACATTAATCAGAGAGAGCTGCTTCTCTGTGTTCCCCTGCTGTTGCCATGGCAGCATCCCCATGTTTGCAAAGTGCAGGGCGCCCGTTCTTAATTATACTTATAAAGCAGCTACATTTCAAAGGAATACAATAAATACAAAGTTAAAGTGAGGATGCTGCACAGAAGTGATACGAACAAGCACGTTTTCATCATGTCTCCATCTCGTGCACACTTCACACATATTATTAGAGCATCCTGCCTAATTCCCAGCTTCCTTTTGTGCTTTTACAGAAAACTCCAGATTTTTGACTGCCAGAAAATGCAATGTGTGTCGTTGCCCCATGAGCTACTTCTGCTTCTAACCTGTGAGCTGATCGTTATGAAACCAAAGCAGTTTAGAGAGATCTTTTGGTCTGCACTTATCAAAATATGGCAACTGGGAATGTCTTCTTATTCTCCACTAACCAATGTAAATGCCACCGCTGCTTTCTGTTCCTGCTGATGCCCAGTGAGCTGCCCCCCTTCTGCAGTCACCCATCTCAATGCCACTGTGTCAGTTTTGGTGACAGAGTGAAGGCCTCGCCATGATCAGTCTGAGATGCCAATGTGATGTTGACCAAGCAGAACATATTTCCTACAGCACGCGTGAACTGCCGGCTCCGTGCAGCGCACGCCACCAGCACAGCCCTCGCTTGCCTGCGGATGACTAACATGGAAATTGCAGTCAACATGGAAATTTTTACCCCTATAAAGAAATAAGGGATTCCCTCATTCTGAAATTAATGTTCTCCCTGAAGTTGAACAGAGCTTATACAGATGCTGGATTGCAGATATGAATTATGTATTTTCTGGGGGTGGAATGTCATGCAATTTTAGAGCTATTGAAGCCACAAAGATCTATCGAGAGAGAAGTAATTACAATATTTCAGAGTACCAGATTTACATTTCTTAAGCTCATGAGCAAAATGAAATTGGCTGCCTCCAATTTACATGTCTGTAATCACCCCATGAGAAACCTGCCAGATCTCAGCTTTTGGATCTGAAACCTCTAGGGGAGAACCAGGTGTTCTGGCAAATGATGGTCTTGCTGTGGTGTCACTTGCACACAGCTAATTCTGAAAGAAATCTGTGCTGAGGTGTAGGGGGCACTGTCTTACTGCAGGTATATGAGCAGTGGTGGTAAAAACCATTGGATCTAACTTAAAAGGCAGAAGCCCCATTTTCCAGCTTACTTAGTTTTATTCATAGTTTCTTTTCTCGTGTGTATTTTTCACCTTGTTCATGGGAAATTGTAGTGCTTCCACCTGGGTGTATGCACTCAGCCGTAGAAAAGGGAAGCAATTCTGCCTTCTCAGTGAACCATGCCCTGACTTAATTATCTAGGTAAATAACATGGCCTGGGCATGGCTGGCATATAACGACAGGTGGGCAGTGATACTTCTTTTATTTTAAAAGGCAACACCATTTCACAATTTGGCCTGTGAGCTGTAGCCAGATACTGTATTCTCTATTTGTCCTGTCTATATTGCTGCCATGACTCCCTTAAAATTGCAGTGACTTCTAGACACGCTTTCAGTCTCATCTGCCAAGATGGGTTGCAGAAGCCTTTGGGTTGCCCTGGCTGGAGCTGTGGAAGCCACAAGATCATTGCAAGGCACAAGTTAGTTGTTTCTTGCACCACATGCTGATTCTCAGCACTGGGCTCTGCAGATGCAGTTGCTTCACTTACTCTGCCAAGAGAATAAGAATAATGCCAGAGCAGTTTGGACTAGAAGTATGAGGGATTTTCTTTTGCTCTACCTTGCACAGGCTCACATTTCCAGAGCTTTTGCTCTGTGATAGTGTGCCCACAGAGCTGGAAGCAGAAACTACATTATTAAGATTGATTTATCTCTATAAATACTTGAGAATATATACACATAAATATAAGTGTATATATAGATGTATATGTATGTACATGTATATGTGAAGCCTGTCCCGCTACCACCCTTATGTACAGCGCAGATGTTATGTAATGCTTTCAGCCAGGACCAGAGAAGCAGGGATATGACTAAGCAACAGAGGGTGACTTATGAATAACAAATTGTGCATATTCCCAAAGATATGTCTCTAGCTGATCTCCAAGGAAAGAAATCTGCAAAACGAACACATTTGAGAAATCTCCTGTCTCCTGGAGGACTCTGAGGAGATACTGAAGGACAATGAGCTAACAGAAAAGTAGACAGAATGTATCCCATATAGTTACATTGCTCCTTGTAGATTAGTCGCTTGTTTTTGACAGTGGCTTCATGTGTTGATTCAGATTATTAATATGTGGGTCAAGAGTTTTCACCCACTGCACAGAAACGAGTGCAGCTCCGGTCTGCGGCTGAAGGCAGAAAGCAAACCCCACACAGGCACTGGAGGGCAGATCGAGGTAGATTACAAATCAGCAGGGTGGGATCTAGGGAATTGACTCTCCTCCTTCTACTTGACAGGAAACTTGCATACAGACACCTACAGCTTTGTCACCTTATGGTGTTAAAAACTCTCTCACTTTGCCTCTTTGTGTTGTTAGTACCTCCTGTATGAACTGGCATCTGAAGAGGCCACTGAAGATACCAATTTGCACAGCAAGGGCCCTGTAAAGTGGCAGTATCAGCAAGGCAGGCACTTCTTAAATCTTCAAGCCAGATCCTTGTCTAGAAGAAGTCGGCAGGGCTCCAGTGCCGCCAGTAAAGCTGTGCCAACTGACTCCTACTGAGGCTCTTAGCCTCAGATTTCTGTGAGGAAAAAAAAATCTAATTGATGATAAAATGAGAGAGGAGGAGAAAAAGCTTTTAAATGCCTGAAAGATGATTTGGAGACAGAAAAGGAAGGGCCAGGGGCAAAGAAACAAGGGCGCGTTTGAAATGATTCAATAAGCAAATGGGGGAAAAGATGAAAGAAATATCACAGATAATGAGAGGAGGACGATTATTTTCTATCTCCTCTCTGAATCCACATTTTGTCAAAGCAATCATGGCTTTCCCATGGAGACAACACAACCGCCTGATCCAAGGAGCTGCGATTTAGATAAGACATCTGCTTGCAATAGCATCCTCTCGGCCCTGGGATCCTTGCTTGGCCTAGAGTGATTGTTCAACGTCATTATCTGCTGAATTTCTAAAACGCTCCCCTTGGAGAGGTTGTGCCTACGCAAGCACAGCAGGACAAAGGGGAGCGGTGAGCTCCAGCTCTCCTGTGCTGGTCAGACAAAGCTGGGTCCGTACAAAGGGCTCTGCAGTTCACCTCCAACCTGGCTTGGTAAGGGACAGCACCTGGGGAAGGATGCTGTGAAAGGCTGGCTCCAGAGTACAGTGTCTCTTCAGACAGAGCTCTTGAAGTCATGTTCTTCTGAAAAGCACATCGAGGCTGAGCCTTTCTGCCAGCCTTTTCAGACCCTCACCAGTAGTGCTGCTCTTTATTTCCACTCAGATTGGCCCCCTCATCCATACTGACTCACTCTGCCATTCCCCTTGCTTGTTCCCCGGGACAATGCCATGTGATCTCATTTAGGCTTGCTAACAAGGTCTCATTCTTTATCTTTTCCCATTCCCTTTTGCTCTCTCCTTCCCTTTTCTTTTAATCCTGAGGTTTGCTTCATTCTGCCCATTTTATAGTTCACTATGATCGTTACCCTCCATGCAGGGAGCACCCCTTGGTATGAATGGATTTTTGCTTCCTGGGGGCAGGAATTTGGATCCCTGAATCACAGAGAGCTCAGCATAGTTCAAGGCACCATCCAGTCCAGTCCAATATGATGCTGCTCTGGACAGTGAGGGAAGGGTAACTGCTGCTGCTGATTTTGTGACCGATTGCAATCTGGGCTGGGCAGGTTTTCACCGAACTAATTGGCTGGCTGTAACAGATGATAATAGTTTTTAGGATGTGGATGTGGATACAACTTTGATCTTCTTGATAAGCCTGAATGTAAAAAAAAACTCTAATAAACTACCACAAGGAAATAAAATTAACACCTGTCATTTGCCCAGGAACTGTTCAAAGGTGTACTAAAGCTAAAGTATTTGAGGTCCACCATTGATGAGGAAGAGATGCATGTTTGGGCAGGCTACTGAAATCTTTAGTTCCAAAAGAGCTACTACCTAATTTGGAAGGACTTAAAATATCTGGAAGATGAGCTCTGTGTGTATTTAGGGTCCAATTATCCAAAGAATTAAAATGACTGCACACTATAAATCTTTCCTCAATGATATTTGTGTCAGAACTGATGATAAGGCAGCAGCATAGAGATGACAATTTGGACAAGTCTCCTTTTTTATGCCTCATTTCATACCTTAGATCAACTCTCCGAGCTTCCCTGCAGCTGTCAGCTGTGGTGAGATTTATTCACTGGCAATAAAGATTCCAGGCATTCCTGGGAAATTGCCTAAAACACATTGACTTGTTCCTGTCTTCCCGTTAACCCCCGTCCATGCCCATGTCCTCTCTTCCCAGCTCCATTTCTCTGCAATTTCTCCCTTCCTTAGGCAGGGTAATGACTCCTTTTTCCTTCTATCAAACATTTCTGAACGTGGCCACTCTGAGAGTCAGCAGAGGTGAGGAAGTACCATAGCAGAGGCAGCAGTGTTCGTTCCTTGGGATCGATTTATTTCTCTCAAGGCATAATTGTACTAGGTAGCAGATAGCACAGATAACAGAGCTAAGACCAAGCATAGCTAATACCAACTGAACAAGCTCCAGAAGTAGCACAGCAGCATTAGCTCAGCTCTGCTCACAAGAAATAAACCTTAAGCACTGAGCTGGCTCCTCTGTGCAGCTCTGTGTCATATTGATCAACTTCAGGGGCTCCAAATACACCTCTCCTGCATGGTATAGGGAAGTGCTTCCCACCTGGGGAGGGATTTCAAGTAGTTCATCGTATTCTGAACTGAGAAATGGGAGGGAATTTCTATTCAGCCCTACATGGGAGCTCTACTAAAGAAACACAGGCTGCAGCACTCCAGTTTCTTTCCTATGTGGATTTTATCTCCTCTTGCTTCTGTCCAACATCTAAGTGTATATGAAGATAGACTCTCACAATCTAGTGCCTCTTTGGTCGCTGTTAATAAAAAAAAAATAAAGAGGTCATCATCAAACACTCCAATTAGATGCTACTGTAGCAAACAGTCCCATTTATTGCAATCTATGTCAATAAGTTTTAGCAAGGATGGTTGGCCTTTTGGCAACTAACAAGAGTTGTAGCTTTGCTTCTGTTGAATTTTGCCTTTTTGGTGAAAGAAAAAGAAATGCTTTCTAGATCTTGTACATTCCACTGAATGCACTAAGATTTTGTGACCTCTCTGTGCATAAGCATTCTTGTTTAACCTACGTCTTATAGTTTGAAGAGCCATTTTAATGAAGAACTACACATGTGAATATTTTTCTTCAGTTCCATGAAGAGCAAGCACTGTAACATATTGCTAGTTTTAAGGCAGGCTGTACAACTTAAGATGTTTGCTTTCTTAGAGTAAACAGGCACTTCTGGTTCTGCTGTTTGGTTTTGTCCCAAAGTATTAGCAGCCATCCCCAGCATGATATTTGCACAGAAGGAATGAAAACTCTCAGCGGCTCAAGTGATTTTTATTGTCCAGTGAGTAACAAGATATTAGTCACCACAAGGTCTTTTGACCTCATTCACTTATACCTTCTTTTCTGCTAATAAATATATTCTTCTGGTTATGAACTATCTACTTTTTATGCAAGAAAAGTCATCTTCCTGGAAAAAAATCTGCCAAATGCAAGTCTCTCTCAGATTGTTACCTCAGAAGTTCAGACAAATTAATGGTGTATTAACTTGGACACAAAGTTTTCAAAGCAACAAGCAACAACCACCCTAAAGTTGTTCTTCTGCCCTTTCAGCAGGTACAGAAATATGGAAGCAAGGGCTTTGTACTCACTGGCTACAGGACATACTTGAACTCCTGCATGCTTAATCCCCAGATTGGGATCTCCAGGCTGTTTATAGGAATCACCTCAGATCTTTTCCAGCTGAGCAACAAAGAGGGCCATCTGGCCCAGACAATGCTGGGTATTGGAGAAACAGCACAATGGTTTTGTAATATGAACCAAGCATAAAGAGAGACAGCTTGAAAATTCCTCAGAGCTGGCACAAGGGAAGACCTTTTCACTGGTGAGACTGTGTTAAACAGACTCCTTGCATAACTTAACTTCTCTCAGGACCTTTGCTGGAGAGAGGGCCTGATTTGGAAGCAGCATCCTGCCATGTTAGCAGATGAGCACAAGTGAGGGAGCTAAAAGACCAGACAAAAATAGACGTTTATGGGAAAATCACAGAAAGGGAGTTCATCTCCACTGAAGGATGTAGATGGCTGTTAACAAGTTCGTAGACTCTGGTGGAGAGACATAATTATAACATGACTGCACACAAACAGGGAACTCAGATCAAGACCTCGGCAGCTGAAAAGCAAGTTTTTATAGTGTGAATCACCAACAGGCATCTAATATTTTTTGTGAAAGCAGGTTCATTGCCCTCTGTGGACAACGCCATGTCTTGTCACAAGAAGAGGCTGGGATGAGATACCTCACTGCCTGAGTTGGCGTATTATCCTTGCTGAGACCATATGCGGCTCTGGGCTGCTACTCAGCATGAACTCAGCCATTGAAATCTTCTTCAGAACCAGCAGAAAAATGCCTGAAAATTCTCAGCAACAAAAGCTCGGCTCTGCAGCCTCTGCAATACAACAGGATACTGTTGAGGGCTTCTAACTCTGCGCTGGAAGAAAAATGTTGGCCAACGGGTAGTGCTCAATCTGCCAATTTTACAGTCAGCTGCTATCTATGGATAGTATAAGCTGCTCTCCTGCTGCAGTAATAGTACATTCTAATAAAATTGTAAGCTTTGCCACTGAAACACACATTTGTGTATTTATATGTGTTTACTAGGAACTGTGAGATTTAATTAGATACAGTGCAAACATTTTATCTTACCAGCTTTTCTGACAGAGATCTGTGATGTCTAACTTCATTGGGTGCAGATGCCCTTCCTAGAGGATCTCTGTTCTGTCCTATCTGTTAACTCTGTCACTTCTCTGGTTTTTGATACGTGCCTGTTCAGTTGCATGTGGGGATTTTGCAACAGTGACTGTTTGGATAGTTTTTAGTGTAGGCTATATCAGCACCCAATGTATTCTGAAACCTTCTTGTGTACAAATGGCAAAAGAGTCCCTGCCAAAAGCAGCTAATGGAGGATACAAGAACTTTTATTTGAGTGCAAGTTTAATAGAGTTTCAGGGACTAATGCAGACAGATTACATGGAATTGCTATCTGCAGTGCTCTTCAAAGAGGAGATAGGGAAGTTTTCAGAATTTTCTGGAGATTAAAGATACTCCTTTTTAATGCCTGGAAAGAGCCCAGTTTCTTAAGGGTTATTCACTTTCAATTTCTGAGAATACAGACTTACAAAGATGTTCAAAATGGGTCCCAACAAGCAGAACAATCCAAGCACCAACTCCTCTTTTGTCAGTTTGAACTACGTATGTTATCTTGCTATTGTATCTTACCCACTCAGAGACTTTTTCTCACTCCTGCTGCTAAATAGACTGCAGCAAGCATTTCTTACTCTTCTTTTATTTAATCGAATCCATCATTTTCCAAAAGAAAGAGATTTAATCTAACCAAGTGCTTAAGTTTGCACATACTTGTGAACACATAAGTAATTCTGTTGAAGTCAAGGAGGAGTAGCACATACTTAAAGTCAATACAGAGTGAAATATTTTGCTAGATCAAGCCCCACAAGGGCTGCTGATGAGATAGGCTAGGAGATGGCTGGTATTGCTCAGACACATCCTACCACTGCCTGTGCAGTAGGAAGGTGCAGCTGGAGCTGCTGTTGCTGTGGCAGTTGTCTGTGAATGAAGATGAAGCAAGCAAAGTTACGGCAACAAAGCATTTGTGTCAATGTGCAGACTGATTTGGAGGATGGAATAACCTTAAAGATGCCTAGCTTTAATATATGGAAAATCATGCTTATTTGCACCTTAGACTGGCTCCATGGGAGGGATAATACACATCAGGACAGAGGTTGTGATATCACCCTTATCCGGAAAGCAGGAATCCCTCTGTGGTACCTTTGTTCCCTCCACAGTGCAGGGCAGGGCAAGTTCAGAGGGCTCACTGCTAAGATGCTGAGGGTTTTGGCACCTAAAATAGGGTTCAGAAGACACTGGAGACACCAGAGTTTCCAAAATTACATGCTTCAGTGATTATGTCCTTTATAGATGGATCCAGCCCTAATATAACTGGCTTTGGTTTTTTGCTACAAATCCAGTTGTGTATTTCGGTCCTCACCTGGACTGACTGCTGCCAAAATAAGGCAATAATTCAATCTTTGTGTCAAGTCTTTCACTGCTGAGCCCACCAAGAGAGGGTGGCAGCAGTGATTTTTGTAGTTTGTGCTGTGCTAGTTGGAGTTGCATTTGCCATCTGACAGGTAAAAACTGTTTTTGCCTGTGTTGAACCTGAGACAGTTTAAAGAGATGACTGATTCATGACAGCTTCTATTGTCCACTGCTCTATCCTCTTAGATACCCAGTCACCCCAGAACTATGTAGTTAATTACTTTTCCTCTCCCCAAACAGCTCAGACACGCACACTTTCTAAACAGTAATATCACTTACCAAATGACGCAAAACCCCCACCCTTAATGGGCGAGAGCCTAGAGAAAAAAAAAACACCTTACTGATAGCAGTTTGCTGAAACCGTCCTTTACTTTTTGTTGTGAAAGCTGCTGTCTAGGGAGTCCGGCATGCCTCACTGAAGACCCGGAGGAGTGAGAACTTCCCTGCCAGGCCTGGGACTGCCGAGGGGCCCTGGAAATGTGCTGCTGATGTGTGGGTGTAGCAGTACACAGACAGGTGGTAAAGCATTATGATTTTAGTCGCTGGCAAAGGGGAGGGCAAACAAACAAGAAGAAATTCAAAGGGAAACATCAAACCACTGTAAGAAACCTGAATTATGCAGGAGTCATACAGGGAAGACCAAGAGATTTGGAGAGGAAAATTACTGAAAAATATATAGCAACATCTGTCTTGTGTCTGTATCAGACTTGAGGAAGAGCTGGGAAACCTGTTTTGGCAACATGCCAGGAGAAAAAAAAAAAAGTTCTCTACCCCTCAAAGAAAAAAAATACGTAAATATGCCACTTGCTCTTCCTCTTGTTTTGCTGCAGCAATGCTTTCAGACTTTGCCTATACATTTTTGCAGGTCTTAAAAATTCAAAGAAGGCAGCCCCACCAGCACTGCTGATTCAGCTGGACCAGGAGCTGAGACAGCCAGAATGTAGTTGCCAAGGAGCAGGCAGCCTGGTACCAAAAAGGGGGAAGCTGCTCTCCTGCCACAGTGAAATATTTTCGACCGGGGCGAGCAGCAAAGCCCCGTGCTGAAACAGTGGTCGGTGAGCATGGGAACAGATGGGGTGTACTGTGAGTGCCAGAAACTGTGTGGCTGCAGGGATGCTGCCATCCCAGCTCTGAGGTCAGCAGAGCTTGGGTAGAAAAGGCCCCTGTTTGGTCCAGTCGTTGCAGCTCTGAGCAGAGTAATCGCTCTGGGAGAGCAGAGAGGTAGCGCCTGCTCTGCCTCTCCCAATTTTTTTCCTGTAAAATTCCTGAAGGAAAGGCTGTAGCACTGCCTTCTCCTCAACTAGTTCTGCTTTTCTTTTTAGCAACAAACCACCCATAAGCTGAAGTGTGAGCTTTAGCCCCCTGAAGGGAGCTATGTCAGGCCCTCAAAGAACGCGTGTGGGGCACATGGACATCCCAGGGGCACCTCTGCACTGTGCTCAGTACCTCTGTAAAGACGCCAGGAAGCAAAACACTGTCCAGGTTACATTATTGGAGACAGATACAAAGTAAAATGCATAAGCTAACAGTCTAGTTGGCCAGGACAGTGCCATTACCATCAGCCAATTATGCTTTTTAAAATATACTTTATAAGGGGCTAGATTGAACATCTTTTGAGTATTTGACAAAAACGTGAGAAGATTTGGTGTCCTTCCTTATTTTTTTAATCTTTTGCTGGTTTTTTTAGTAAATTTTATAAATCTCCTTCCATTTTTCTGCCTGAAGTACATTAGTTTCTATGGAAACATTGTAGTCATTTATGTACATGGTGTTTTCTGACATCCATATGTGGAGCATAAAGACAAGTTATGTCACTGTTGTGAAATGCAGGCATTTATGTGATGCTTAACACAGCTTTATCTGTAAGAGAGAGGATACCTTTAAATTGTTGTATAATAGATGCAAAAGTCCAGCTACAGGGAAGCAGCAATGAGCTGAGCTGTGGAAATTAACACACTCAATACACTGATAGCCACAATGAAGAAAAATGAGGGATTCACTTAATATTTTGAATTTGCATATTTGTTGCAAGTATGCCTGTCTTCACTGTGTAGAGCGACACTGGAACATCAATGAATTCATTACCACAGAGAGTCTAATGATGTAACTCATCCTTCCTGTGACACCATCCTATACTGCTGAAGGAAAGATAAAGAAAACTATCATGCTGTTTCTTCCTTCATGAAAAAGAGAAAATTGTATTGTGACATGATGTGTAAATAACAGAACCAAAGCCATTGGCTCTCTGAAGTATCTCATTCAGGAACATAAAACAAGCTTCCAGCGAGCGACACTTGTTTCTTTTTTTTAATCAGGCTTTTATGAATCTACACTTCATATCTTCTGAAGGGTTTGTGAAATCCTCCCTATTTGAAGCATGTTTTGAAAAGCAGTGCTATGGCAGTCGAGGATACTTAAAGAATAAAATTATTACTGTACCTTGGGCATGCTATAGAGCTGGAGTGCACCCACACAAATTCTTTGCCTGGTATGCGTGAACATTGCAGTTTAGGAGATAGCACTCTTCTCACAGAAATTACCATAATATTGCTTCTTACACACCTTTTACTTTTGAATCTTAATATTCAGAACCGTAATTTGACAATTTGTTATCCTTTCTACCATTAATTTCCTCTATCAAGACAGGCAAATCAGCTCCTGTGAACATACCTCTGCAATGTAAATTAAACTGCAGTGGGAATATTAACCTCCAACGTACAAATTGGGTGGTGTTACACATATTACCACAATACTGACAACCAGCAAAAAGCTGTAGTGATACGACAGGCACGATGAGTTAAGCCCAGGAAGCAACTGAAACCAGGCAGTGTTATTTGCTAAGAAGATATAACAATATCAGTAATGTTATCACTTATCACACACACAAAAAAAATACTTTCTCACACTCCTCCAGTTGACATATGGGATACTGTGTACTCTTTCTTTTGAAAAATATGTAGATTTCAAATGTATTTGATGAAACTTGCCTCACAGGAAGAAGTCGTATTTTCCCTAGAACACCATCAGGAGTGACATAAATTTCTCTGCTATCCACATTCCCCTGTCAGACCACCTTCAAGTGCCCTTCTAGTGGATTTAGTAAGGGTTGCCAACTCCGGCAGGAGCTTGAGATGAGGAGAGACAACTGTCCTGATGGCGCATTGCAGGACAGCTCAGTGGCTCCCAGAGCATTAGCTCCCTCCCCAGCGGAGCAGAGCGGAGGTCCTGTTTAGCCACATTAGAGGATATTGGCAGGATTGTCCTCACAGATGGTTTGACACCATCAGAACCACTTGAATTGAAAGGAAATTTTGCTATACAGTAACACCTTTCTGTAGTCTGTTGCTCCAGAGGACTTTTTGCCACGGCTGGATTGGGCATGCTTTAATCCCCGAATTCTCAGCATAACATCAAGGAAGCCCACTGTACAGGCAGGCCCTTGTTATTTCAGGTCAAAAGAAGAATCTACTGGCATGGAGGCAAATGAATTCAAACAGCTGGAAAAGGTGGGATCATGGCACTAACAGGAAGAAGACTGTTGTTATTTTTCCCCAGCTCCTGACTTCATTAGGAAACCAATGATCTCCAAGATAAGGTAGGCCGAGCTGGTTCTGCTAGGTGAGTATTGAGCTGACGGAGCATTTTTACCTGATGCAGTCTAGCATTGCCAGCTAGCCTTGGTTCTCATGCACGTGAGAGCACCAGCACATGAGCTGTGGCAGCACGGGAGGCCGAGAATTGCCCAATCTTGCTCGTGATGGAGACAAACACACAAGCCACTGGGAAGAGCAGTTCTGCAAATCCCTGCAAAAGCATTGATGAGTTTAGGTTGCCCTGACTCTGCCCATTAGGCCAGCCCTCAGTGACAAGTCAGACTTAACAATGCTTTTCTGAGAGCTGTGTCTGGTTCCCTGGGGTTTGCCATCAAGTGAAGGCTGCTGGGGCTCTGACTTGCTATAGCTGCAAGGAAGAATGTGGTGAAGAAGCCTTTGGTTTGTGTCTATATAGCCTGACAATGCATCTACAATGGGATGATCCCAACTCTGAATTCATTTTAGGTTGAGGAGCTGTTTTTGAAGGGAAATGGTAAAATACCTGTCCTGACACAGGGAAATCTGGCCTTGAAGTATGGGACTGGCAGTACCATGGGATAAAGCTATTGCTGAGTGTAGAATTTATTTTGGCAATGCTTGGTACATTAAGCCCTGTATCACAGCTTCAACTTTTTTTTTCTTTCTTTCTCTTGTCCTTCTAAGGAGAGCTGTCTGTCATCAGCAGGAATGTCAGATGGGTCAACTGGGAAGCAAACAGTCTGGTAAAACAGGAGAGAGACATGTGGAGTGAGGGGAAATGCTGAATATTTATCTCAGCGTTGGCTCTGGGAATGATTCCAGACCCCAGTTACACAACTTTGTGTCAGTGATGGAAACAGCAGACCCACCGACCATCACTCTGAGCTGCTCCTTGCAGGATTGCCTTCCGTGTTCAGCCCAGCAAATTGATGGCTTAGAAATTTCCTTGGAAAGGGTGGGGGTTTCTTAACACAATTTCTGAATGAAGTTTATAAAATGCCACACTAACATTATCAGGTGTTCCCTAATATCCTCGTGGGAGGAGGAAGGTGTGGATCTGTGTAGATCACATAGTGGGTTATCCCTCAAGATGCTGCTGTTAGCACTCACTGCTTATGGCTGTTGAAAATGAACCCTGTCTCTGTCAGGCTTGAGGAAAGTTGATCCTATTTAGCTGATGTTTATTCAACTATCTGTAAATGGGTCCTTTTCACTTTATTGTCCTTTAAAGACAGCCATGAATTTCTTAGAGCTTTCTTCTGTCACTTACCGCTGTAACATATGAAAGTGCTCCATGCAAAATCAATAGCAACAGCAAATTCCCCAGTGGACTTCAGGGAGTCTCATGTGTGTTTTAAAGCCAGATCTCTGCCTGAGAAAGCTACTTTGACTGGTGACTTTGCTCTCTTTCATCCTGGGAGGAGTGAAAGGAGCTGAGGACTAAATGGGGCATTTTATTTGTTAGTATCACAACTGGAGCAGAGGCTTTCCCTTGGAGGACAGCTTCCTAGCATCAGGCTCAGCTGCCAGTGCTGAGGTGTTTCTCCAGGGGCAAATGGTCTTCCACAAGACTGGGACTTTTCCCACACTATCTCTCTGGCCCTCTCATCCCCACCATCCCCCAGGGTCAGAGCTGCTCACAAATTTTGGCATAGCTGGGGATTGATACACTCATTAACAGATTTGAAAACTGAAGCCAAGGCATCTTCCTGGTGCTGGATGCCAACCGAGACTGGAGCCAGGTTGGGGAGCTCAGAGCAGCCATGGCACGAAGAGAGTGGGCAGTCAGGCTCCCAGCTGGAGGCAGCCTGTGGGTTGGTTTTGGCTTCAGCAAGTTACTGTGTGCCAGCACGGAGGAGACAAATACCATGGCCAAGCCCTTGTCAAGATTAGCAGCAAAGAGGAGATTCAAGAAGGCATTTTTGCAAACTCATTCAACCTCATCACCCACTCTGAGGGGAACCAGAACCCAGAGCCCTGCACCAGTTGGCCAAGTGAGGGTCCAACGCCCTTAGCAGAAACTGGAAAGAAAGCTTTGGTCTTTAAAGACATCTGTTTCTGACCAGCATCACCTGAATCTTGTCTGGTCTCAGCTTCAGCCAATTGCTCTTTTGTAATTTTAATAGGTTTAGCGGCATCAGATGGTATCTCTGTATCTCTATGTCTATATGTCTCTGTATCTATATAATCACTAGATTTTTTTTATATGTATATATACATACATATGTATGATCACCATCATCCCTAAGCACTACAGCATGTTGTCATTTTCTAAGGGGTTCCTGTTGCTTTTGATGAGAAGACAGGATACTTTGAATATTTTTAGGATGTCAACTCTTAGGATAGCTGTTCTTCACTGGCTTTTCTGCCCCAAAACATCCGTTCCAGAGGGTATAGCTCAAATGTTTTTCTGAGTTTTGCAGGTGTGCTAGAAGCAATCTCAGACAGAGACAGCATAGGACAGGATAAAATTGAAGCAACAATCTTCCTTTCTCACTCCTTTTATACTATATTAATATTCAACAATAATTTATCAACAAGCTTGCACAGACTGACATTTTCTTGGAAATGTGATTGTTTCACAGTACCCTTTCAGAGTAGGGAATGATCATCATCAGGCAGCAGCTGGGGAGCAGTACTACCTCAGAGAAGGTGAGTGTCATTCCTGTCACACAGGAAGAAGCCGCAGACAGCAGCAGTGGAAGTCATGCCCCAGCCATCACAAATTCCTTTTTCTTCCAGATCCATGAGGTTTGCATGGTGATGTTCTGACAGGTGCCCAAGCTGCTGTGCAAGTAGATGGGCATAAATGAGAAACTCCCTGCCCTAGCTGTGCCTCTCACAACAGAGCTTCTCCAAGAAGAGTCCTTACCAGCTCGCTCTGCAAAAGGGGGAAAGAAGGCAAGAACAATCCAGCACACAGAAATCTCTAGCTGCAAATGACATTTTTTACTGATTCAGCCAAATAACATTAACATGAATTCAACTACGGGATGAGCTCCTTACTAATAATATTTATGCAAGCAGTTATTTATTGCTTTCAAAAGGCAGCAATTTATTATTTTTCTGTGTTGGACAACTCTATTTTAGTTTTTTAAAAGTGCAAAATATTATGAAAGCACCAATTTTTGGTGCTTTGTGGTATATGGGAATTGTCATCAACTTGTCAGCATGAATCTGAACACTTTTCTCAAGAAATCTGAAAAATCAAAGAGGCCAGACTTCACTGCCACATGCTATGGGAACATGATGACTGGTTTCTAGTCTTCAGTTGACTTTATTGTCAACTATTTTTATTTTCAACTATTTTTATTTTCCATCTTGTGTTAAGGCCAAAAATTATGAGAATAAAGGTTTCAGTCTATGTGACTAGTATTTCTTCTAGTCATAACAGATGTAAAACCCCAGCATCTCTATTAGAGAGTCAATAAGCAATACTCAAAGATGCCTAACACACACGAGCCACCTAAAGAGAAAACAGCATCTAAATCAGTATTTTCCTCAAAATAGCTTTGACTTTTCTCCAGTTCTATTTCACCACACTTCAAACAAAAAATACCAGCTTTTAAGACTACTCTGTAGGCCACAGTCTCTGCATAGGAGTTGGATCCTTTTGCAGCCTCCAGCATGAGCCTCTTCCAAGTGAGAAGTTGATGTTTCCACTGTGTTTTTTAAGTGCCATCCACTTCCTCTTTCACATATCAGTGCCTGTTATAATACTGAATTGTCTAAATGTCTGCTTATGGATTGTTGGTTAGAAATCAGTTTACTATCATTCAACAGATATATCCATACAGTCTGGCCTATGCTTGTAGCTGCACTTCTCCCTTCCTCAATTCAAGGAAACAAGTGAGGGCATGGGGACTATGCACATTGCCTTTCCACTAGCCTATGGCAGCCAAGTTATCCACTGGTAACTTCCCCCCGCCCCACTTTCTCCAGGGCAAATCTTCTAGCTCACTGCTGCTTTTTGGTGTCCAGCTTGGAAAAACAACTCCTCGTGGAGCTGAGCACAAGGCATGGATTCTGCACAGCTCTTGTCTAAGCTACTAGGTCTGAGCACATTTAGGGAAGCTCCTTACCAAGATGTTGTGTTCCTTGCTTGCGTGGTGACCTTATGTCAATCCTACTCGAAATTTATGCCAACACCAAAGTAAACATCCATACAACTGCAAGGGTTACACTTAAGATCTCATTAAAAGAACCATCACAAGTCCTGACCGTGATGACCGTGACAACAACCACACAGTACTCATAAATATAGTGAAGATTTATTTCAGTTTATAAATCATGTGTGCTATAACAGGACACAAATTCCAAATATGGAGCACGTACACAGTCACTAGGCATAGAAGTCATGGAAATCATAGAATGGTTTGGGTTGGAAAAGATCTTAAAGATCATCTAGTTCCAAACCTTGGGCAGGGACGCCTTCCACTAGTGACCAGGTCACTCAAAGCCCCCTCCAACCGGGCCTTGAACTCTTCCAGGGATGGGGCATCCACAACTTCTCTGGGCAACCTGTTCCAGTGTTCCACCACCCTCATAGCCCTATAAACTGATTTTATCATGGCCTAGGAAGCACCCTAATAAGACAATAGAGAAAGGTACAGAGAGAAGGGCAACATCATGAAAAGGATACATTTATACAGGAAAACAAATGCAATGCATCACACTGTATATAAAATATTGATGAAAAACTGGAATAGCTCCATTTAATGTAGTACTATTCAGACAAACACAGTGGTTCAGGTACTCAAGGTATTTAAAACACAAAAATTCTCTCAAGACCCTGTTCTAATGCCTGTACATGTCAGACTTGAGCAAGACAGTCCAGGCAGGCAGGTGAGATCCAGGACTGAGTGGGATGCAGCATTTTGTTGTGGAAGTCTATGAACACATAGCTAAAACTTAGTACCTTACTCCATGTAACATTTCTTCTAAAGACCATCTTGTTTTCCAGTGCAGCTGGGCCAGTGTGACAGACAGTAGAACAAGGTGGGTATATGCAACAAATGAGCAGAGCCTTATAAAAATGCATTGCCTCAAAGAGACTTTAAATGGAGGAAATACTTTCCTTAACTACACCAGATCCTTGCACTCCATCTTTGTTCCGATACAGACCCCCACCGGTATCAGCAGATGTAGGATCAGGCCTTCCCAATACTTCTTTAGCAGCTGTCCACTCATCTTCACAACATCACATTGAAGTCAGACGACATGGGCGGTGCAGTGGTCTCCAGCTGTAAAAGATGCCTGGGCAGTGTCTTTCTGCAGGCGGAGGGCAGACCCAGTCACTGGGCTGGAATACTGGCAGCAGAATCTGCAAAGTCTTCCAGGACCTCAAATTGAGGAAAAGCGGTGCCGCGGGGTGCACACAGACCCAGGAGCAATTTAGTGCAATTGTTTGTCCCCTGCAATAACGTGAGTGAGGAAGCAGAAAGTACTATATCCTGCTAGGGAAACTTTGTTAGGTAGAAGTAATTACATGCTCTGAAGTTAGACCAGAAAACTTAGCCTAATTACACTTGCCGTGAATTGCATGTGAAGTGCATGGTATTTCAAATACCTGACTATTTAAAATGTCTTGATATTTGTGCTGACCAGAACTGGTGAGAAACTCAATTTTACCTTTTTACTGATTCCTGCATTATCATTGTTGTTCTTAATTACTTGTAGTTAAAAAACACCTGAAGATCAGCATTTTATTATATAAATATACATGGTCTATTGTTCCAAGGGCCTGTAGTCACCAAATACCCAGCATCCCTTTGTCTCTGGTGGTAGAAGACTGGGTATTGGGGCAGCCGCAAGGCTGCTGATGCCTCGGCAACTTCTGGCTGCAAAGCACCTTACATTTACCTGTGGGGTGGGATCCACCTCATCCAATGCTGGCTGGCTGTGTCAGCCAGATACCGAGCCCAAGTCTGTCTCTGCAGTTAATGAAGAAAGAGGGATGTTTGGAGGGCAATTTAACTAATCTGTCTCAAAATGCTATTTCCAGATGAAAAGTGACTCTCCACAGGACCATTTATTTCCCTGATGACCACAGAAGGAGTCTAAGGGGAAACCCATCCACCCTCTGTGCCATCAGAAGGACTAAGAAAACCTGCAGGCCTTCCGAGAATGGTCTGCTGGTAAAGAAAATAATTATATCTCTTACTTAGAATCAAGCTGAGATCTTACAAACTCGATTCACACATGAAGCCAGAGCCTATATTCAGCCAATAGCTTTTGGAGCCTTGATTAAAATACAGTAAAATTGCAGTACAGGGACTGAAAAATAGCATTTTGTAATGTTAAAGAGAGATATTAGACGCTGTGGAAATGTCTGCTTAGTCTGGTAATGTAATTTTCTATATGCTGAGCAATTACATAAATGGATCCTTTTGTATCTTACACCTGCTGAGAGATATAAACGCACCTGTGTGGAACTGGGGTTGTCTGTCATTTTGTTCATGTCCTTTGGTTTCCTGGTAGCTTGTAGATGTTACCTTGATAATATGCCCCATTAGACCCATATCATACTCTGCACAGAACAAAATCATACTCATTGTATTTACATAGAATAATCAGCATATAACATTTCTGTCTGAATAAATAAATAACAGATGCATGCAGAGCACACAGTTTTGATGAATGGGACCCTAAAGAGTGATGTTTCTGACTCTAACACTTCAATTGTAGTTTTCTTTGCTTTCCATAGCTGAAACTGTACGTGTTAAGTGTTTCAAAAAGGACACCATCATAAGAGGATAAACCTCCTCCAGAGATTCCCTGAGTAAGCTCTGACACACACATTTGCACAGTACTGCAAATATACGTCTGAAGAATCAGAGATGTTCCCTGTGTCCAGATTAGCAAACAAGCTACTGAAAAATGTGTCCTGTTAATCTTTGGCAGATCACCACTAATCTTCCTCCCACTGTTTTTGAATACTCTGTACTTCTGATTCCTCTGTACCTTGTTGTTAATTATTTGATCAAGCAAATGTAATTCTGCCTGGTCATCACAGCTACTTCTTCATACTTCAAAGAAAAGCCTACATATTCTTCTAGAAAATTATTTTCCAGTATTTCATAGAGTGCTTTATTTTTCTTTAATGAGTGGGTGAACAGAATGTTCTGTACCAGCATGTAAAAGCCATAGACTGCAGAGGTTTCCTTGCTGTTTTAGCAAAGAATAAAAGTGTTTATCAAGCAGTTTGTTTTTCACATTTTCCTGAGTTAAGAATACAGACTGTCAAGCTCTAGTTTCAGGATACGTAGATTAAAAGCTAGCCTTTACATTTTTTTTTTTTTCTTTATAAGAGTGTAAAGAAATAGTACAAGGCCACATCTAAAAAATTCTAGAACACAAAACTTCCTTAAAAGTGCTAGTTCTTGTTTCTTGCAAAGATCTGGTATTATTTTTGTTTCTGAGACAGAATACCTATGGATATTTAAAAAATTGAAACTGTGTGTGATGTTTGAGAGAGGGCATTCTTTCTGCATAGTACTCAGTGACAGGGAAACAAATTGCAAATATGCCTAGAGCTTCTGAATTACCTCTTGGGTTACACACAGAAAAAACATTGTGAGATGAAGTATCAGTGTCTTACGTTATGAGTAAGTATCAGAATATAAAGCATGCGGTCTATTCTTAAAAACAGTGGCAGCAATCCAGCAGTACAGTTATGCATGTGCTCAAAGTTATATATTCAAATATTTCTTATGATTTACAACAAGTGGATGTTTAAGTATTTTTCCAGATCGGGGCCATAACCTCTGCTCATTCCCATTGCAAGAGAGTTGCTATCCCTCCCTGTCCTGTGCTTCCACGCAAGAATTTGTGCCAGGAGTTGCACATTCATGTCTTTCAAGTTCTGAAGATGAGAGGTTAACCAAAATTAAATTGTGCAAATTGAGTCAGATAGGAAGGAGAGAAAATTGTTATTTGAAGCTGACAGACAATGTGACTGCACTTTGGGAATGAAATGCGAGTTTAAATAGGAAGCAGCGAGAGGAGATAAGAGAACACAGGTGTGTTGTGTGTTACCTAGCAATGAGAGCCCTCTGTGATATGAGAACAGAGAATTCATTTGCAAAGGGCAAAAATATCTAGATAGGTACACACTGAACAGTAGCAAAAAAAAAAAAAAAACTTTTCATCACAAATAATCCTGAAGTTCCTTGTGCATTTAACTGGTGAAAACTGGACATCTCCAAATTGGAATCTGGCCATGACAGAATAGTTTTATATAAGTCTATGCAAAATAATATTACATCTCTGGAAAGATAGAAGCTGGGGGTGAAATCCAGCTTCTGCTGAAAGTGGATCTTTCAAGCATTGCCTTTCTCTGGGCCAAAACCTCTCCTTGGGTTTAATGTTACACTTGAAGGACTGTGGCCGTAGCTGGGCAGCAGCCCCTGGAGCTGCGAGAGCATGCTGAACAGCAGGGGATGTGGAGCAGATCCACACAGCTGGGGCTACAGCATCACCATTCGCAAACACATCCTCTGTGGGAGAGCCCATCCTGGGTGAGACTACCCTAAATGAGCTTCTTTTGGCCCCTTGGTGGATGCATCCCTGGTACTCCACATGTGCTGTACTCGGGGCAGCAGTGTAGGGTTTGTTTTGCTGGTTTCTGTTTCCTCTGGTAGTCTCCTCCCAGAAGGATATCAAAGAGAATTACATGTCGAGACTCTGGGGAAGGGACCATATCAGGATAATAAAACAGAAATGCTGTGTTGCATTATTCCCAAATTTATCAACAATAAGTTCCCTTTGGCTTCTTTGGGGCATCTGGGGAGGGACAACAACAGACTGACTTTGGAGATTTCCTTACCACAAGTGGAATGGTTCATTAATCATACCATGGAGTCTTTTTTAGCAAATCTGAGACATGTAAAGTGGTACTGAAAAGGTCATGCTGTTTAATGTAGGATAAATAAATGCGATCTTATTTTAGAAAAAGTCGATCATATTTCGGTGTTGTTCAGCCAAAGACTGTGGCAAATGCCAGCATCCTTAGTAAGCAGGTTTGTTTATTGTTTTATGTATCTCACAGAGAGTAGAGAATGACTTTGCTTGGAAGAAAAGTGCTGATAATCTGTCAAAATAATATTAAAGTCTCTCTCAGATTTACCAGGTTTTCTTATTCCAAGTGACTGAGTTCATAAAAACCAAAGCAAAGATATCAGTAAGAAGGAGTTTGATGTGACGATATTTAAGTCAGAAGAAAAATACTTGAAGTGCAGAAGCAGCAATACAGCTTGGCAATAAGGTACACACATATTTATTTACAGAGATCAATTATGATATATATTATGATATTGTACAGTGAGTTGAAGTGTGCATAGCAGGTAACCAAAAAGGGAGAATTTATTAATAAATTTATAAATTCATTCCTTATTCTCTTTCAAAAATTTAACTGTATGACTGAATATTTAAGGTGGAATATTCAAGGCGCATATGGTACAAACTTTCTAATAAGGTTTTAAAATACTTTGTTAGAATGCCCAGCCTTATTATCAGACTGGTCAGCTCAGTATACCAGCTACTAATTGCTTTTGGTAGTAAGTAGCCAAACTAAACAACTCCAGAAAACCAGAACAGATGCTCTCTGGGATAAACAATCTGGGCCATTTTTGTAATAACATATTTGCATGAAAACCAAATCACTCTGTAGAACACAATATTTTTCGGACAGTGTTCTTTGTTAGTCATTAAGCCAAGAGTCCTGAGTGGCTCTGATGATGGGCTTGTTTGCCTTCCTGTTCTACAATATTTACTTCAGTGGACTCCTTAATTATTCAGTTAACCTGTAAAAGATAAAAAGGGCAAACAAAATGTGATTAGCTCGTATGTAACAGGAATAATGGGGATTATTTTTAAGAAGGTAGGAAGCTTAATGCTCACTTCAACAGGCTAGAAAATGCTCATCTAAAAATTTTATGAGAGCCGGTTTCTCTCAAAATCCACCAAAGGAAAGTAAATAATTCATGCAAAAAATTAAACTGTCCAACAAACAAAAGAACATTAAAGAAAGACTCTACTACTTTGACTATTTTTCCTTCACAAGCATATGTATAACACAGGTAACCACAAATTTCCCTGATCTGCTATACTTAAATTAGCCTGTATTTTTGCCCATATGGTTAAATTCTACAATAAGAAACCAGGGCGTCTTGTACTAGCCAGCAGTAAATTTACTTTCCCATAAATTATCTCTGATATTCTGCTATCTAATGGATAGAGGCAGGAAGATGGCGGAGAGAGAAGAAAAAGGAGATAGGCAAAGAGAAAACATATAGCTGGGGGAGGTAGGATAAACATCTAAACCTAGTGAGGCTTGATATTCACATGAGTTTCTCCTTGTTGATTGCAATCTAAGAAAATGTTTTCCAAATGTTAAAATTTAGGGTCATTTCTACAGCAATGTATTATATAATTGCTAAAAGGCTATAATGTTCTGCTGCTTTCTGTCAAAAACGTGTTATGTGCTTTGCCCCCATGAGACATGCTCAGATGTTTATTCTGTATTGAAATGCTTGCTTTCATCTTTAGTCAATATGACATTAAAAAATACATTCAAATGTTGCAGGTGTTTAGTTTGAGACAGATTTCAAAAAGGCCAATATTCAGAAAGCAGTAAGCATTCGCACTGTTTCATCTGAAAATACTGGGAGAAGCGAATACTCTAAAATTTGGACATTTCTAGAAAAGTAAGTTTCCTGGAGGGAACACTTATATACAAAAACATTGAACAGTTCATTTTGTAGAAGTTATAACAACTCCAGAGTCCAAAGGAATAAAATATTTTAAATTCTATATATTAGACTTAAGAAAAATTTCAAAATTCACAGACATTTAGAGTCATTGCTTCATTCTATGAATCCCTCTCTAATTTTTTATTTGTGTCACACTCCTTGCCCTTCCTGTCCCTGGAGTAAGTGAAAAAATCAAAATTAAAAGAGGAAGAAGAGGAGAAGGAGAAGGAGGAAGGCTTTTCCTTACTTCTTATTAGAAAAAAAAAAGTTAACTTCCATTTTAGGGTTTTAGCATATGCTTGTTGTTAGTGATAGAAAAAGAAAATATTTGAAGATTTTAAATGTTGTTTTTATGAATGCAAAGAGTTCTGCCTTTCATTCATATTTCTATCTGAGAAGGGGGGGGGGTGAGGAGAATGAGGGAACAGAAGTATTTGCCATTATTTCAATATCAAAATGTCAAACATTATAAAAATATTTTCCTGTTTTTTCTAGAAGTAATATTTCCCCACAGAACGCTGATACCACAATCTTTTTGAAATATTCTCATTTAAGATGCTGACCTTTCAGATAACACTTTTAACAAGTTTAAAGGTGTTAGCGTTCATGTGTAACATTCACTGAATTACCACGCTTCAGGATTACATTCACCAAAGATTCAGGGACTTGAAATGAGATTACAATGAAAGTTAAACACTTAAGAGCAGTAGCATGGTCCTGAAGCTCCCAGACAGCTGCTGCCCACCCACTGCTGGACCTTTTCCCCGGCAGCCTTCCGGTGAGCATTGCTCTGTCCGTGCCTGGGGACCTACCCAGGCTGTTGTTACACAGGCTTAAACCGCTTCAGGTTGGTTTAGTTCATGACTCCTGCCTGCAGGGAGATCCACATCACCCTGTATTTCTGGTCAAAAAAAAAAGTCTGAAGTTGGATGTACCTTGGGGGCTTGGGTTTGAAGTGATTTATGGTGGGGGTTTAAACAGGGCTTGCACTGAAGGGGAAGTCAGGCTTGCCCTAAGGTGAGCACTGAAGCAGTCACACCGGAAAGCCCTTCTCTTTCTCCCATTTGAGCTTCATGGGAAGGAAAAATCCCCCACCCCAAACATTTCAGTAATTAATAGAGTCCACCCCCATCTAACCTAGAGACTTCTGCATGCTCAAGGTGAGCATCTTCAGCAGCAAAAGAAATGGGCTCTGTGCCCCCACGACCTGAAATGCAGGCTATCTCCGTGGGAGCCTGTGAGGTCCTGTTGGGCTCTCCCTGGCTAATTCGGCACCTCGCTTCACAAGAAATCCCATGCATCCTTCTGTGCCACAGCACAGTCAGGCTGTGAACCCATCCAGACGGATGTGTGAGGCTATCCTGCAGACTGGCTCTTCAGAGAGCGACACTTGCAGCAGGATGGCCCTGCTGCTAATTTGATCTCTTTTAATAAAGCAGCTCCAGTCATCTTTCCTCTTTCTGTTTATTATTTAATCTGTCAGACTCAGTGGCAGAAGCAGGGCCTGCTAGGAAAGGAGTCTCTGTCGGATTGCTTCTGTTAATTTAGTCCTGAAACAAATTTAAATAAGATTTTTAATGATGTAAAAATCCTCTCTTAGACATACATTAAAAAATATGAAGAACTGCCTCCACCACACACACAGATCAGAGTGTGAAGTATTTTATGAGCTCAGTCAGTTTTAGGTCTGTGTGAAATTATAGCTTTATTCTTGGTGAACTGAGCAGCATAAATAACCAGACTAATTATTCGGGGAGAAGTCTGAAGGCGCAAGCAAAAGAAGCCTGAGAAAAGAAAAGCCATGAAAATATGGGGTATGTCTTTTTAACATCTTCTGTACCTACAGTATCTAGAATATAGAAATAAATATAGCTGCAGTGCATCAGGCAAAAAATCTTTGAAGAAGCTTTCTGCATGAAAAAATTGGAAGGTTAGTGAATGTATATTTCAGTCTTAATTCCTGCCCTTAAAGAAATGAAATCCTTCCAACATCTATCCTCAACATCTTTCCATAAGTTTGATATAAACTTCCTCCCTGCATCTAGACTTCAGAGAACATTGCAGAATTTTCTTCTAACTTCTCTAGTGCTAAAAAAATTTCCAAAAAATTTCCAAGATGCTCTGGAAATCCATTTCTTCCATAGATTTCCTTTTCACCTGCTGTCTTCAGTCTTCAATACACTGAGACAGCAACGCTCTTCAACAGCAAGATTTGAACTCTGTGCCTGCACATCCCTGCAACATGGCATTGCTGGTGCCAGTATCTGGCCATGGGTTTTGTGCTGGGTTTGCCAGACCTCAGGTCTGAAGCCTGTCCAGCTTGCTCACTCTGACATGCCTGCAGCTTCACTGTAACTTGCTTTAGCTGTAACTACAGTTTTTCTGCTGACCAGGTGTCTATGGCTAATTTGTTTTACTTTCCACATCATTGTACAGTGCTACTGCAGTTTTGCTACTGCACAGTAGCGATGCAATAGGATAAATACTGCCTCGGTGGGATAGCAGAGGCTCCGGGAGTTGCAGATGTGGGGTGCGGCGTAGGGGAGTCCCTGCGCCGGGTGACAGGAGATGAGTCACAGGTTTGGCACTGGAGGCCCCACAGCTATAAACAACTCACCAGAGCCAGCAAAAGAAATGCAGACTGGGACCTGGACAAAGAACAAAGAAACAGTATCTAGTGTTTGTAAAAGTCTCAGTACTTAGCAAATTCAGATCTCATGTGGAGCTCAGGCCAATTAAGAAAGAGCAAAGATGTAAAAGCACATTAGCTAACAAGTAAAAATGAACCCAAATAGATCCTAGAGTGAGGAAGAAGAAACTGTCAATGTGAACATCGGATCCCTCCTGGTGAAGGACTACAAATGCCAGCAATTCCCCATAACTCTCCCAACTCCAATTCCCACACAAAAGCAGCAGCTGGGGAGGGGCAGCATGACACCAGGAGAAGAGGAGGAGGCGCAGAAACTAAGGGGTGTGCATGTCACAGTCTTAATTGTATTATTATTACTACCACAATTGAAACTTTTTCTGCATAGACATATTCTTTCTTTTTCTGTAATAATTTTATCTGGCGTAATAATGACTCTTGGATTAAACTGCTAAAGTTTCAACTATACTGTCAATAAATTCCTGTCTTTATATACAAGTTGTATCATCCATAAAACAAGACATTGAGCATAACATCTAGCTTCACTAGCTTTAAGTTGAGCTGTAAAAAAGCTACTCATTAGCAAGACAGAGACAGTGCCTCTTCCTTGTTAGTTTAATAAGAAAAACTGAACACTCTTGCAACTTTTGACCTAAAACTCAAGTTGTATCTGCATTTCTCAAAACTGAAAGGAAATAGAAATTTTCAGATCCTGTAAGCTGGGTTTGCTTTTTGATTGCGTGGAAAAAGTGGATCCGTGATTTCAGGCTCTGGTTCTGGGACACACAGCTTCCTCGAAAACCTACATTCTGGAAGGACAATAGCACTTACCCTAAAGGGAAAATCTTGCTTCCTCTGAAGTCAGTAGGAATTTTGCCACTCACTCATCCAAGGAAATTTCACCCCAAACCAAGCCCTTCACCCAAAAAAGACCAGGAGGTCTTTCACTGCTGCAAGTGAAAGCATTGACACAGGCCACAAAAGTATTATGGTAACACACGGTAAGCTGGAGCTGTTGTCTGTGGGATTTTCCAGCTGTGGTATGGAGATGCATATGAGCACTTTAGATCAGCTGATGCTATAAAGCGTGTGTCCTCATTTCAGCTGGGATGTAGCTGAATTTTTTTTCCCAGTAGCTGTTGTCTTTTGGATTTAGTATTAATTTGTTATGTGAAGAATGTTGGTAATACTGTGGTGTTATTAGTTGTTGCTAAAGAGACCAGGGACTTTTTCCAGCTGCCCAAGTTTTCCTAATGTGCGGGTGCAGGAAGCTGGGAGGGGTATAGCCAGTACACTTGACCCAAAATGGCCACAGGAAATATTCCATGCCATAGACGTCATGCTCATTATGTAAGTAGGGATTGATGGTGGGCAGTTCTCTTGCTCTTTCTCTCACTGCCCGGGATCATTCTGGGATCACTTTTGATTTTGTTCCATGATTGCTGCTTGGGACAGGCTGTATTGGTTGTCAGGTTGCTGGGTGGTTTGAAATTGTGCATTGTTCATTTTGTATATTTTATTATTTCTATACTTTGTTGTTATTATCATCTTCCTTTGCTATCCTAGTAAACTGTCTTCTCAACTCATGAGTTTTCCTTTTTTCCCGATTCTCTCCTCCATCCCACTGGGGACGGGGAGGGTGAGCAGGCACCTGTGTGGTACTCAGTTGCTGACTGGGTTTAAAGCACGACAGTCCTTTGTGTCATGGTTAAACTATGACAGCACATTATAAACAGAAAAACAAACAAAAAAGCCAAAACAACAAACCAAACAAAAAACCCAACCAAGCAACAAAACAAACAAACAAAAAAACCCAGCGAGAGGAATGTATCACACGCAACTGTGATGAAGGAAAATTAGTTTTTATGCTTTGAAATAACATTATTCGAGTTATGACTAACTGGAATGCATGGAAGAGAAAGTATAGATAACTGTCCCACAGCAGAAAAAATCTACTAGGTAGGTATATATACTTATACATCTCTTATTAACTTCCTTTAGCTTGTGTGATATGCAGGACTAACTTCTAATTAAGCTTCAGGTTAAAACATGTATATATGAGTGCACATACATGATACATATATACACATATTGTGTCCAGCTCTGGAGCCCCAAATATAAGGACATGGACCTGCTGGAGCAAGTCCAGAGGAGGATCCATGAAGAGCGAGTCCATGAAGATGACCAGAGGGCTGGAGCACCTTCCCTGTGAGGACAGGCTGAGAGAGTTGGGGCTGTTCAGCCTGGAGAAGAGGAGGCTCCAGGGAGACCTTATAGCAGCCTTCCAGTACCTAAAGGGGGCCTACAGGGAAGACGAGGAGAAACTCTTCAGCAGGGTATGTTGGAATAGGACAAGGGATAACAATTTTAAAACAGAGGGAGATAGATTCAGACTGGACATAAGGAAAAAATTTTTTACAATGAGAGTGGTGGAAGACTGGAACAGGTTGCCCAGAGAGCTGGTAGATGATCCATCCCTGGAAACATTCAGGGCCAGGTTGGATGAGGCTCTGAGCAACCTGATCTGGTTGGAGATGTTCCTGTTTCTTGCAGGGTGGTTGGACTACATGACCCTTAAAGGTTCCTTGCAACCCAAGCCTTTCTATGAATCTATGAGGACACTTAATTATTGACCATAAACATAATCTTTCAGTTCGCATAGAAAATATATGGGGAAGGTTGCTGACTTATTTCAGTCAGGTTACACCATGTAAAGATCTAAGTCTATAAACCAAGAAAGAAGGGAATATGGATGATGTCCTTGAACTCGGTACACTGTATACATCCAGGGAAAGTTCTCAGGTTGTTCTGGGGATAACTGGTGATTTTGATGCCCAAAGTATGTGGCTCCATGCAGTGCTGTCCTCACTCCTGCTCAAGCACACACATGCCCAGCATTACTTTTGTTGCTTTGTCACATTACCCTTTAGGTTTTTGTGTTTATGCACATAAAGTATGGACTCCATCTACTCAAGCTTAAATTTTCTGAGAAATTAAATATCTGGGTCTGAATTATTCACTATTGGATCATTTTACAGTCTGCTGAAAGGCACAGTTATTTCCAGAGGGCAATTCCTCTTCCTCTAAGATAGATCTTTAAGATAAATCATCCTCTAGAAATGCTTGTTCAACTGGGCTTTGAAGGTGATCTGTTCAGACTGAGAGGTCTAAAAGTTTGCTTACTTGGGGCTAAGCAAGATGCAATCCTCTCAGAGTCTGTAGTGGAGGCCCACAACATTTGTCACTTCTTGCCTGTATCTAATCAGGGCACCGTAAAACAATATTATGTGCTGTGTACAACTGTAAAGATGGCTGTGATTGGACTGTTGGGCATTCCATATCTATTAAGTTCTGAATTTTATAGACCGATCACTGAAGTCAGATAATGATTTGGGAAACTAAAACTTTTTTTTTTTTTTTCACAGAAGACTCATGTTCTGAATGATTTTTTCATTACAAACTTTCGATTTTCCGTGAAAATTTTCAAATTTTAAAAAATATTTGGTGATAATTATAAGAAATTAAATTCTAAACAAGGTATACGATATGTTGGAGCCATTTCACAAATAATATTAAAAAACCCCTCTAGCATTTGAGCCTTTCAGTGGAAAACAGATCTGTAGAGCACTGGAACAGGTTGCCCAGAGAGGTGGTGGATGCCCCATCCCTGGAAACGTTCAAGGCCAGGCTGGATGGGGCCCTGAGCAACCTGATCTAGTCAGGGATGTCCCTGCTCCTTGCAGGGGGGTTGGACTAGATGACCTTTGAAGGTCCCTTCCAAATCTAACCATTCTATGATTCTATGATCAATTAGAATTTTAAATCACTATATTGATTTCCATTTAATTATTTTTAAACTGCCTTTTAGTTTTTAAATGAACATATGAATGCTTTCATAATTTTTAAAAATCTAATTAGCTGTACTATGATAAGCATAGAAGGGACACAAACCTTTGCAAATGGTCATTCTAATAACATTTTATTAGCATGTTTTTAACACTCATTCATCTTTGACAAATTTACTATGGAGTCCATTGCATCAGCCACGGGATGATGCCCGTCACTAAGCTAAATGTATTAAAACCATCTTTAAATGCAACAGTGAGCTCACCATAGTGGGAAAACATCGGCATCTCCGATTGGGAAGCTCATTTTATGGAGCAGTTCAGGACAGGGAAGCAGAGCTCAGGAGTAACCTCAGGCCTGCTGCTTCCCTGCCAGATGGAAAATCTCAGAGGTGACATGTTTGGTCCCCGGAAGGAAGGATGCCAGCCCCTTTGACAGCCCATCCACTTCGCATTGACTGCATCCGCCTTGGAGGAGATTACAGCTCTTGCTCTCCCGTCAGAGGAGAGGTTGTTGCAGCAGTAAATGGAGGAAGAGATATCAGGGTCATGTTTGTGCACAACGGGAACACAATGAGCAGTGTTAGGAGCTGCTGAACGCCAGGTCTGTCCAGCAGCCAGGCAGAGCGGGTGATCCCAGCAGGTACAGGCATACAAGTCTATACAACACACACAACACGCATACATATGAAAATGGACAAACAGGCAGCCCAGCATGGACTGAAAGACTCAGCACTCGCACAAATGCAAAGAGCACCAATGACCTCATCCTGCTCCCCTCTCTGGCTGACAAAAGCCAATCAGGGGAAAAGTTCTACACATAGGGATCTTTCTAGTACTCGGTTCTACACAAACACACAAGCACACGAAGACACACGTATGCACTATGGATCCCTTCAGTAATGGGCCCTAGGTATCCAGTGCACCCAGTAGCTGGTCCCTGGTTCCCCTGGTTGCCCCAACGCCTCATGCCCAGACAGACACACACACATGAAAACTGGTCTTTCTGGTAGCTGGTCCGGATTTAGAACTTAGCAGTAGTCAACTCCCAACACCTCACTGTCTCTCCAGTAACCAACTCGGACTCCCTGGCCTCTGCAGTAGCCAACACACAGACCCTCTGGTCTCTCCAGTATCCAGCTCAGACCCATGGCTGCTCCTGTACTTGGCTCCCAAGTCTTTGGCTGACCCATTGGCTAGTCCATCTTGATGTTTATTAGCACTCACACAGTGAGACACGCAACCTCACGTCCTCTACTTGCAGTGGCACAGGCACATGGTTCCTCTGACCCATGGTCCTGCTCCAGTTGCTATGTCTCTCACCCCCTATACACACACTTGCACACAGAATAGAGTGCCCATCACCCAGCAAAATGGTCAGAAATTGAGTTTAATAAAGAGAAAGGCCAGACTGCTCTAATCAGCCCTTGTTGACTTCCAGCTGGCCTCATTTATTCCTTTTCTCTCTACTTTGCCATGTCTTTTCCTCCTCGAACCATGACCCCTCCCTTTCCCACCTTTGGATCCTCCCCTGAACATCCTATAGGTCGTGCACAATCCCCAAACGTTCTTCCCCTGCATCCCACAATGAGTGCTATCCCACCACAGGTAGTGCCCCCTCAGCCTGTACAAAGCTCTGGGGAGCCTTTCCCTTGTCGCATGGTGGTGGATGTCCACTGGACCATGGGGACAGTCATTTCCTCTGACGGCCTGTGGAGGAGTGGGGACTAGGGCCCCTTTCTCTGGTGAGGTTCCTGCCCCCACCCCATGCCTATCTGTGTGCCTCTGTGTTCCTTCATGTGTGGGGAGACAAACCTTTAATCACATAAACCAATAAACACATACCAAATGAATTCCAAATAAATTAAACCACTGGGAGCAACCTTCCAAACAAGCAGGAAGCACTGACACATTGGCATGGTACCTGCTTCACTAAGCAGGGAGACGCTGGGTTAATAGAGACACACACACTAGAGTAAGGATGGTGGAGAAACTCCTTCCCCTCTTTTTCCTCATTTATTTCTTCTTCTTATTTCCTCAGTTGTAATTCTGCTTATGCATTTCCAAAATCTGCATTTTTTCCTTCCTTGCTATTGCTGGCCTTCCAAACCAATGTACCCAAGGCTAGCTCTTGCATTTCAATTTGACCATATACTGACACTGCAAATTCAAGTGCACCTTGGGGTCACAGTTCCTCTTAGTATCCAGTCATGTCTACAATATGACTTGACAGTAGCGGGAAGCTAGCAATTTAAAAAGGTGCAATGCCTGCTAGCAAACCCAAAGTTTACATCTGGAAGTGGACATAGGCATTTGTGGGTTTCTTTACCTCAAAGCATCTCTGATCTGGTCCCTGGGCTGCAAACTTACCTGTAGCTGGAGAGCATCAGTCATGCCACTGGACCCTCTCTTCTTGTGTATTTTTATCCAAAAGAAATCCAGGTTTCATGCTCAAAGACTCATCTCCAATAAGAATCAGAGCACTGTAAGCTAGGACAACCAGGAGACCCACTTGAACACTGCACTCTTGCTAAGGATAGAAATGTGACTGTAGATGTATCTTTAATCAGATCAAATTAAAAAAGAAGATGGTCTCTAATTTTAAACAGAAAAAAAAAAACAAAAAACTAGTGAGAGATCATGGCATTTGGTACACAGGAGCACATTTAATGCATTCCTAATGTTAGAGTTAGTTCAAACAAAATATAAAATACGTATAGCGTGTGTGGCCTACCCCAATTCAAATGGATTTCCTCTGCAGTGAGCACACTGACACACCGCACTACTGTTGTCCCAAATCTGGGTCCATCACCTGGTGTGCAAAGATCCAATCCACACACAGGGTGGAGGTATTTCCTTCTGTTACATATGTGCTCAGGCATGGGTGTCTGTCCCAAGACAGCACACACCAACTCTTCAAATTTACCTTATTTATACACAAAATATTAAGGTATTCAACTGTCTAAGGGAAATCACCAAGGAAGATGATTCTGCCTCTCTGCTCTTGTGAGACCCCACCTGGAGTATTGTGTCCAGTTCTGGAGTCCCCAGCACAAGAAGGATGTGAACCTGTTGGAGCGAGTCCAAAGGAGGCCACGAGGATGATCAGAGTGCTGGAGCATCTCTCCTATGAGCACAGGCTGAGAGAGTTGGGGCTGTTCAGTCTGGAGAAGAGAAGGCTCCAGGAAGACCTTATAGTGGCCTTCCAGTACCTAACGGAGTCTAAAGGAAAGATGGGGAGAAACTCTTAAACAGGGCCTATTGCGACAGGATGAGGGGTAACAGTTTTAAAATAGAGGGAGGTAGATTCAGATTAGACATTAGGAAAAAATTTTTTACAATGCAGGTGGTGGAACACTGGAACAGGCTGCCCAGAGAGGTGGCGGATGCCCCATCCCTGGAAACATTTAAGGCCAGGTTGGATGGGGGGGCTCTGAGCAACATGATCTGGTTGGAGATGTCCCTGTTCCTTGCAGGGGGGTTGAACTAGATAACCTTTAAAGGTCCCTTCCAACTCAAACTATTCTATGATTCTATGATTCTAATACATATGCATTGTTATTTTCTTAAATGATTGGTCAGTCTCTCTCTACCTAGCACGTAAATTAGTACACATGCTTAGTTCTGTTACTCCACCTACTTCTTTTGAGTTGGTGGTATGATTTGGGTAGAAGTTCTGTCAGTCAGTGGTTGCGGTACCCCCTGCCAGAATCACTTTTCCCCTAGTTTCTTCAGTAGTTTGCCAAACCTAAGCAGTTCTTCATGGGTTGCTGATGGAGCTAGCATTTTATCATTTACGCTTTTTGCTTTTAGACAGGTACCTCCTGCATATCAGGAATGCCACATTGTTTTAAACCTTAGTTCCCAAATTTCCATAAATCTAGTAGGTTTAACTTTAAGTTTTAGTATTTCAACACTGCTAACAGACATACCCTGTATAATGCAGAGGCAGCCAAGTCTGGTCCACTCGAGTCTGAGACTGGACTAATACAGATGATTAAAGGACAGAACCTGGAATTGAACTGGGGGGTTAGGTTATTTGATAGCATAGATGTACCGGATGAAGTTAGTACATTTTGAAAAAAAAAAAAAAAATTACTTATTCACCTACATACAAAATCTCATTTCTGTTGAAGAGCTTGTCCAAGTATAGTCCCTTTTCTTTTTTTTTTTTTTCACTTTAAAATAGAAGTATTTAATCTTGTATATTTATTAAGCAACTGTTACAGCAGTTTTAGTGCAATTACGGTTAGTGATGGATTCCATATTAGTTTATAAACAAGGAATGGTATTTGTAAAAGTAGCATACTTTAGACTACCTGAACTAACTGAAAAATCGTAGACCATGCCTATTATGAAGGCAGGCAGGAAAGTTAATCAAGTAAAGGTGGAATGTAAATATGCCTAAACTGCAGGTTGATAAACGCCATATGGGTGCTCTTATGCAGGAATAAAATGGCTTTCATTTTCTGTAGTTTAATTCTGTTTAAATTGCTGCAAACTCCAGCCTCTTTATTCTGAGTGAAAACACATGTCCAAGGAGTTTAACATGCTTGAACTTATGCCTGTTAACTTCACCACTTGATTATCCATAACTTTCCCAAGTCTCCCCACCCAAACTTGCCATTAAAACAAGTTATTGCTCCTACTTCCAGGCAAAGCGTCTAAGCAAGTGTAACAGCATGGTCCATGCCAGCTGCACATCAGCCATGTGGGGCTCTTCTAATGGGTGCTTTCTCCCACGTTTGCATGTGTTTTAAGAAGTTACACTCCCAAAGACAGAAAGGGATCTAATTGAAAGAGTTCAAAGAAATCTGGCCCCTTTCTGTGCACTTTTTCTGAATTTGTCCCAAGGGCACCGGACCCACTTCTTTCTCTTGCAGGAAAAAGATGCAAGAATGGCAATGTATATCAAAAAAGACTGTGGCAGACTAAAGCGGATGTTGAGCATTAGTAAGAGTCCTGCTTTCTGGCCCTCACCTCTGCCAAATTCCTCAGGAAGACAAGCTACAAGTTCTTTTGCATTTTACCTACAAAATGACCTTCAATATTCAGAGGATAAATACTTCTTGGTACACTGCTTATGATTTAATTTTAATGTTTAGCATTGTGTCATATTTCTTACTATTTAAAAATATGGGAAGTAATAAAGAGAGGGGAAAAAAAAAAGGAATAGCAATAAACACAAACTGACTCATAGCCGAGGTACCAGCCTATTGCCCAAACTGTTTGGCATGCGTTTGATGTACGGGATGATGAGAAAAATCTCGTAACAGCTATTTCATTTATGTGCTCCTAAATAGGGCAAGAATATTCAGGGGATGTGCATCATCGCTAAATAATTCACTCATTGCAAGTCTTGTTCTACAGAGCACAAAGGTAATACCGCCTTGATCTATTTTGGTGTGGACTGACATCAGCCGTGGTTCCCCACTTGCGGCAGGAGTGCCGCTGGCATCACACAAACCACTTCCAGCCTTGTAGCTAGGCAGCCTCCCTCTTCCTATATGGATGTTAAGTTGAATCGTCGAGGAACCTCCTGCTCCAAGGCTGTTACGAGCTGTTTATGCAGGCATCCACCCCATGCCTCAGCTCAGGCAATTACTGCCTGCGTGCCCTGACAGATCCCAGCCGCCACCACTGCTCACCCTACTTGCAGACACTTGTGGTTTGAGAGATTGAGGTGGTGGGAGGGTGAGCTGTGGGGCTGATGCCCCAGTGTGAGCGTACATGGTAGGAGAGGATGCGGACAGCAGGGGCAGAGTCAATATTTGGTGTCACCATCAGTGACGCCTGCCCAATCTGAATGTGAGCAGCCCTACCATACAGCAGTGATTTCAGAGTGCCTTTCCATGAATGCTTAGAAAATACTGTACAGGTGAATGATAAAATGTATACCTCTATATGACTGTGCTACACTGCTCCATATTTTCACTGTCTTTAAGGAAGTTTTACATTTGCTGTGTAACCTAGAGGGGAAAAAATTCAAATCTGTTTCCTTAGGATGGAAAAGTCTAAGCTCCATGGATACTGTTGCTATAATACATCTTCATGACTCAGTAGCTGGACTCTAGGCTCCCTATGAAAACAGATCTTTGATGACAAAATCTGACTTTTTTGGAAACTCTAGAATTATATTAAGAAAATTATAGAATATTATAATTACACCAGGAAAAGCACAGAGTGGCTTCACTTTTCCTAAATAATCCCCTAGATTTCATTACTAAATATTTTATCTCATAGTAAGTTTAGATTATTTAACATGAACACATAAAACATCCTAAATTGTGCCAAGATGTTGTGGGTGACCTCAAATTCAACGTCTAAGGAAATACAAATATGCGGGAACTTACGCAAAAAAGGAAGCACCCACTTTCTGAACATTTTATAATCAAAAGGCTGGCAAAGGCAAAAATGTAAAAAAGAGAAGGGGAGCTGGGACAGAACATGAAGATTTAAAAAATATTAGTAGTGATACCAAATATTTGGAAAAAGTAATGACTTGTGAGTGTTGAGAATTGTTGCATCTCTTCTTTATTTTTAGATTTATTTGTGCTTACGAGGATCTGGAAAACTTATAAAAGCTAAGACTACTTGAAAACATACTTACTAGCTACTTAATGTGTACTTGCTGCATACTCTAACTGATACATTGATTGAATGCATACACTTAATTTGTGACAGAATCAAAATTTCTGGGGGGCACTATGTGACCACATCTGCATTTCACCCGAGTAGATGCAACTGCATGCACCTCCCTCCCGACTCCTGGTTCCCTTTTAGCCACAGAGACTTTGATGGGGTGGAAGGGGGCTGCTCAGCAGATGCTTGCTCCTGCATCCCTCGTTGCAGGAGGCTTTCTGCCCTCAGTGCACCGGCGGGCAGCAGCCTTGCCCCCTCGCTCACCCTCTCTGCCCATCAGTAACCCAGGGCATCCTCCTGGGGATATCAGCATTTTGTTAGGGTTCTCACTGTACCAAATCCTGTGAGGTAAAAATCTCTGCAGTGTTGTGGGACACTCTTTTGGGAATGTCTCTGGGAGTTACATGCATTTTTTTTCTGAAATATCCAAAAGGTAAACAAGCCTTGTGGTTATGAGGCTGGGAGCCAGGACTTTGGGGCTGCCAGCTTTGTGTGCTCCACAGGTTGCTTAGCCTTTGTGTGCTGTATTTTCCACCTCTGCAAGAAGAGGATTATAAATATTTCAGAGGAACATAATATGTTTTCTTGTATTAATACTTGTACTGCCTGAGACCCCTGAATGAGAGATGCTATATAAATATGAAGGCAGTAACAGGTGGTTATGTCAAGCACCAGGACAAACAGAGTGGAAAAGATTTTAAAGGCTAATCCCAAATATGCACATGTGCGTGCACGCAGGAAAATAAAATCTCAGCTTGTTCAAGACTTCAATGTACTTCTCGAGAGTTGATGGGATTTAACGGAGTTACCCATATGAATACCATGAAGCAATAAAGACTGGAAACAGTTAAATGAGTCTGCCTGCTCCATTCTGTGGCAGAAACACAAACTACATGCTCTCTGCATTCAAATGTCATGTTAAAAAAATTGCTGCATAAATTTGGATAAGTACTTATGGAAAAAGACTTCTGGAGTACAGGAATGTTAATTCACTGGTTGACCCTTCCCCAAGATAGCATTTTAAAAAAATTAACCTTCCTTCAGTACCAACTTCCTATTGAATATGTGATTGACAGATGCTAATTTTATGAATTTTTTAGCTCTTGTAAACTCCTGTGAGTGCCTTGAATTGTGTGCAAATGTACACAATCCTTTGTGACAGTTGGACATAATTTTCTCTGATGCTTTAAGCTCCTCTAAGTAGCCACTTGACTACAAATTATAACACACTTGACTTTTCATATGTAAAGAGTAAATAGCTTGAGATATTTTGAAGCTTTATTCAAAGTGTGAGCAGTGCACACACTGCAATATCAGTGGAAAATTAATCTTTTTAAAAATCAGTGTTTTCTCATCATAAATGTTCTCTTTCCTCTTTTTACTCTCTGAAAATAAAATAAGATAATAATAAGTAACATTATGGCTATACCACTGTATTTGCACAGTGTTTTGATATATATTTTTCTGTTGCAGCTATTACTTTAGAAAGAGCTGATGTGACTGACAAGAGTCTTCTGACGCATTATGACGAAACAAATTGGCTTTTAGGAGAAAAAGAGCAGAACAATTTATCCTCGTACTATATATCTTTTTCTGGGCAAAAAGGTCATGATGACAAAGTAACAAAATTGAAAAATGATACAACTTTCAAAAATATGGAAAAACCCATTGCTCTTCTCTTTGACAAGCTTGTGACAAAGATGAGACTAAAACAAACCTCTAGATACTCGATATTAATAGGCAGTGACGAATGATGAGGTTCCTGCTCTCTCCTCACGTGCAAGGGTGCTCTGGGGAAAGCAATGTTACCAAAGTCGATACACTAAATTCCGTTTTCCATACACTTCATACTCACTTGCTCAGTGCTTTGAAGATAATGGAGTTATTCTGGAGTTAATTGGGTTTAACTCAGAGGAAATTTGGACCCACTAGAATGAGCACTAACATAAAAGGCTTTGGAAGCAGGTCTGCATTGCTGGCCAGAGAGATTAACAGCATGGAGGAAAAGGACCTCTTAGAAAGAAAGCAGGACGGGAGGGTGATGCAGAGGAAACTTGCCCACTTTTTTGAATCAGCAGCTGTATCACACGCTGTGATGGGAAGGCACTCAGCACCGCTCTCCACTGGTTCCAATCAAATATCTTCTCGATTCTTCATCAAAAAAAGTGATGTGTATGAGGTAGGATGAACAAAGGAGAACTAAGTGGTTAGCACAGGTCTGAGCAGATGTGGGATAATGGTTACAGAGATCAGAATTAGTTAGTCGCATTTGACGCCTTGAATTCATACATGCAATTGCACTGAAAAAATAGATCCAGAAAATACATTTTACTGCATGTTCTTTAAACATTGCTCTCCAAGTTAAAAGATGACATCAATTCTAGCTTCTCACAGTATCATTGGTTCAGTTAGTCGAAGCAATTTTTATGATCTCAAACCAAGAACGATGCCATGAGCTATACCCTAAACTCCTTCAATGGCTACTGTGTGCATTTGCATAGTAATTACATTTACAGCACAGTATGCAAGCCCATATAAAGTGCCCCAAATAAAATTCATCCCTAAGACTTTTATATCCTTCAAATACATGCATATTAACCAGCAAGGTTTTATCTTTCACATACTGACTCATTTCCTTCTTCAGCAAATGATCGCTATGTAACCCACTGAGTTTCTCCATGATTATTGGCAGCTTACACTAACAATAAGACAGTGCCATGGAAATTGGGATACATTCATGTCACTTTATACATTTGTGAAGAATTTAGCCTATAATGACTGGAGATGGTGATGGTAATTTTCTGTAGAGCATAGAAGGACATGTCAGATGTAAAACCTGTTCAACATTTTCCCCTGTTGAGCTGTTATTTTTTCTCTCCTGGAATGAAAGGAAAAAAAATGGGTGATTGGTAATTTTTCAAATACATCACATTGAGTTCATCTTAGATTCATTGCTAGCACTGCCAGCAGGGAGTACATTTCCTCTTGATATGAACAAAGACCACACTTCTGATTGTGTAAGGCATAATGCATGCTCTTGCTTTGCAAATACTACTGCTGGCTGCCTAAGTTCTTTCACCAAAACAAAGATGCATCATGGTCACTCAGACCATGATGATGATTCACGTCATCCTAAATTTATCTCTGAAGGCTGGAGAAGCACTTGCACCTCCTTCTCTACAGACTTTGCCTGTGAAATTATAGAAGCAGCTTTCCTCTTCTGTTTGACACCCAAGTATAACTGCTAGCATGCTACAGCCGCAGGCTAGGTCTAAGTACCTGCAGTGTGAAGGTGGCACATAGTGAGTGGATACAAAACAAGGGGGTTTTAGTGGGCAAGCAAGGATTACAAAGGCTTTTGTCCCTTCTAGTATCACCAGCTGGTACAGTGCGTCACCCGTGTCAAATGATCAGATCTGGTCAGATGGCCATGAAGCTTTGGTAGGTAGACTGCATGTGGTCCTGAAATGTTAATTTCAGGCAAGGGGGTTTCAGGGAGGGTTTTTAGCTATGGAATCATCATGGACTTTTCATTACTATTGGATTTTCCAGTAGTTAAGATTGGTAGAAAAGTATTTTTCATCTGGGGATGGTAGGAGACTCAGTCCATGGCTGCCATTATGCCAACTTGGTTCTGAGCATTGTTGACTTCCAGAGTGGACAGATGCAATCCAGTCAACTTAGAAACAACCTCACCTCTTGAGAGTAAAATGTAAAATTCAGGCTAGTTCAAGACACAGCAGCTGATCCTCAAAGAAAGGGAAAGCGTACAAATAAATCATTGTGGTGCCTCCAGACTCTGACCTTGACCTTCAGCAGCCCAAATAGACTCATTCCAGATGGTTTGCAAGATGACTTTTTTCTAAAAGCCATATCACCACATTTGCACAATAGGAATTCACATCAGTGTCATGCATTATGCAAGCTCTGACACAGATGCATGCACAGATGCAAGGCAAGTCTTAAATCTGATGCTATTCCATTTGGGGTATGCAACCATGTACAGTGCAGCAGTGCAAACACTAGTATGCACCTATGCCACATACTTGCAAATGAAAAGCTATTTGAACAAATCTGGATACGCTAGTGCAAAGCTCTCCAGTGCTGTTCAATACCATGAGAGGAAATTTCTCTCTGGGACTCCCTCCTTTGAGAGACTAGAAAAGCCACAGATATTGATGCCCTCTGGCTAAAATGCGGGACTCCTTTTGATCATTGCTTTCCCACTGTAATAACTTAAATAATTAAACTAGATGAATTATATGCCTTCTCCTCCTGCCCATGTTGAGCAAGAAGAGAACCAAAGATCGATATTAATTAGATTATGTAGTAGACTCATTTAATTCTCTAAAATGCTCAGAATACTACAGAGAAGAGCACAATGGGAATGCCTCGGAAGATTAGATTAGATAGGTGTGATACCTGGCTGTCACTGGGATTTATAGAGTTTTTAAAATGGAGATGGTTAGAGAGATCTGAAGTGAGTCTGTGGCTTGCATTTTTGCTGAGCAATTATTCAAACAGCAACTGAGAGCTTTGGCAAAGTTTCTGATCTGTGACTATTTCCTGACTTCCCAGCACTCATCTTTGCCAACTACAGAAACGAAAGCTTCAGGAGACTGCAGGTTTGGGGCAGCACTCATGATTATGTTTTTCATCTTGAAAAACTACTAAACCATGTTTTTCAGGACATGGTTTAGTAGGCATGGTGGTGTTAGGTTGATGGTTGGACTTGATGATCTTGGAGGTATTTTCCAATCTTAAAGATTCTATAATTCTATGAATAACATTAGACTATCTGAGTAGGAGGATGGCCAGCTTTCAGGTGGGACTTTGAGGCTGTGAAGTTAGAGTGAGCTAACAAATGAGAGAAATTTTTTTAATCATCTGTAGTGTGGTATTTACTATTTAGCCTTATTCCCTACTTTGTCAAGGACTGGTGTTGAGGGGTGCCTTGTGGGAAAGTAAGCTGTTGTGATCCTTCAAGTTGATTATAAATTGTTTCCTTGAGACCATGCTTAGATCACCTCCTCAGGTCATCTCCAGGGCACCCTCAAGTGTTGGTTGTCAAAGAATAGGGATTGGGTGACCAGCTGGAGACTGTCGAGGCCCCTGTCCAGCCCTGGCTTCACCTTTGTGGGGGACGGATGCTCCCTGCTCTAGTCTGACACTGCCACTCAAGTCAGAGCACAGCAGAGCATGAACCTAGATCTGGTTCATGTGTGGTATGAATGTAGGCTCCGTCCTTAGGTCCCCAGCAGTAAATCAATCAAGGCCTTGGAATATTCCCATGCATGAGAACGTTTGTGCTACCAAACTGTTCAAATGTTCCCTGGCACAGCTTTGGGCTATGCCAGCAAACCTCTCCCAGACAAGTCCCAAGGACTGTTTGGGTGTTAGCACAGCCGGAAACCATTTAAAACAAGCAGCCTGCATGTAGCCGCTTAGTTTTGGAGGTAAAGGCTATTTAATGCTACAGACATGAGCCATTCTGCAGTAGCTGAGGCCAGTGCTAGAGAATGAGCCAGGCACGTTTAACTCAGCAGAGTTCAATTTGTTATCTCTAGTCCACCAAGGAACAAGAAAAATAACAATGAAAAAGCTTTTGTTTAGCACTTGATCTTGGTATGTTTTGTGAGAGACTTTCTTGCTTCTCTGATTAATTAAAGTTATTTTGACTCTTTCCCTGTGGCTGAATTCCTGCTGAGTCATTTTCAGTGTTTCAAACCCACCTTCTTCAATTTACTTGCCTTCCTAAAATCCTTTTCTTCTAAAACCTGTCCATGTTTTGGATCTTTTGGCTTTAATGATAATATACTTGCATTTTCTCCTTTTTTCCCCTCTCAATTTCAATACTCTTCCTTATCTTCTCACTTCACTGCTTTCTCCCTCTTTTTAACCCTCCCCCCCCTTAATTCCAACTGTACCTCCAGATTGGTCCATACCTACTTTTCCTTTCATTTCCTCTTACTCTCCTTGTTTTTCCCGACGCCTTGTAATATTTTCTTCTGATACTGTAGTGTATTCTCTGTTGTTCCACTTTACTCCTTTTTATGCCACCTTTTCATCTTGATCCATCATTTCTTTCTGTACTGATACTTTTCCTTCATTATTACTGTTCTTGAACACAAGAACAGTTCCTTGCAAAAATACTCCTCATGTTTCCCTTTCATAAAACAATATTCCTTTGCCTTGTCCATGTTTCTTATGCTTTAACCAGGTCTGGCTGTAAACAGTAAAACAAAAAGAACATTAATGACATGGTGGCATAGAAAAGTCCAAACTATGGCACTGCTGTGATATCTGAACACTTTATGTATTTAATTTAGTCTAACACGTACTCTGGTTAATACTGATCAGCAGGCGTCCTTTGATTTGACCGTCAGCCTCCCTGTGATTCCAATGTGACACCATACGGACGGACCTTTAGGTCTACGTACAGGCCCAGTACAGCTCCAGGGAGAATGCGGGGACTGGGAAGGGGGACGCAAAGGAGCAGGACCTTCGGTCACAAATTTCTCAAGCTGTAAACACAATGCTTCATTTAGATGCGTGAAATCTCAAATAACTTCTAGTCACAGTAATATCAGAGCACAACAGGGCGTTTGTAACTGTAACACAGATAATGCGGCTTTATACCAGGAATATTTGAAAATATGTGTCTTTTTTCCTTTTCCCATGAAATATGCTTGAAAGTAGTAAATGCTTCTTACTGGAAGCTGGAAAATTCGGGACCATTTCCATAACAATAGCTTCTCGAGAAAGTTGTCAGACCTGAGAAATAAAGCAAAACTGTCAGGTTTTCCTGATCATTAGGAGCCAAATTGCTCCTGCCCACTTCATCCACAAAAGTCGGCTGATATAAAGTCTTGTGGCACTGGAAGATTTATACTCTCTTCAATTCATTCGGAATAAATGCCATCCACGCGGGATGGAGCCTGCACAGTGCAAACAAGGAACACACTACATTTACGAGGCCATGTCTGACTTTGAAGACATATGGCAATGCTTCCTGAAGTCAGAAATAAAATGTAATACTTGTAATATGGCATGTTAATACTTTCTGTACTCCACCAAATTACCAGGGAGACAGATTGTGCTTTTCTGAGTATACTGACAAATGTCCCTTCTCATTATGGTTTTGCCCTTTTTATATTACCATATCATCATTCTTTTTCTTTCATGCACTGGTGTGCAGTTTAGGTGACTATACTCTTCAGCAGTTCTAGAATGTTGTTTTATTTTCAGGACTGCTTAGAAAATTATCAGATATTTATTATTCTTTCGCTAATACAAATTCATCAGTAAAAATACATACCTCGAGGGAAGCCACCTATTGCATTTAGCCAAGCCACCCAACGATTCTGAAAGTAATAAAATAGCATTTATAACCAGGAATAAACTGTGACATTTCTTTCTAATGAGATTTCCGAGCTGATTCTTTTTGGCAGCCATTTTACATTTGTGATGCTAATAATGAGTGGGAATCTGATGTTAATAATTAGTAGCTGTTTTCTTTTATAATTTTTTCCTAATAATTTTAGCACAGAAGCACACTTCCCTTGGGTTTCTTATTGTGTCGTGGTAGCATAAATGCAGCCTTAGCCTAGCACGGGAGCTGAACAAACAAACAGCCTCCTCGAGTTCGTGCCTAAAAAAAGAAAACATAATACCACCTATGTGTATTTATTTTCACAAAGGAACAGAAAACTGTTCTTTCGAGATGGCAGCTCCCCCCACACCTCCAACTGGCTGGCTAACGCTCCTGAAAAGCCCTCTGCATCTGCAGGCACATGTCCACCACTTCTCCACTGCTGGCTCGCACCTTCCCCATGGCAGCATCGCACTGAGCTGAAGCTGCACCCAGAGCCTTGGCCAGGAGCAGCCGTGGGATGCAGGAAGAGAAGAGCCCGTTGCATTGCCAGGGATTCCTGTTCTTTTCGGTGACAGAATGAACCAGCCGCTTGACTCCATATGGGAGGAAATGAGAAATGGATACAATTTGGTGCGGAGAAGAGATACGATCAGAGAAAAGATATAACAGATATAACCCCTCACTGTGGGAAAGGCTGGGTGAAATTCTTTGGCTGGCGTCAATGTAGGAGGACACGTCAGATGGTCCGGGTGGTCCCTCCTGATCTTAAAAATCTATTAAGCCTTTGCACTTCCCCACAAACCTGGGGAACAGGGAGGTCTCAGCAGGCAATTACTTGAGTCCACTGTTCAAGAAAGGCAGTGGAACTCAAATTGTGTACGGAGTGGTTTCTTTTTTTTTTATTTTAAATGAAGAAACCTAATTAAAATGTTAGGAATTTCCTGGGGAAATTCTCAGCCTGTTCATTTTTTAAGAGCCTTTGTATTACAAGAGGTGTTTGAAGTCCTTTAATTTTTACCCTTTAGCCACCTTTAATCTAACTTTTAATACCTTAATAGCCTTAACTGAGTTCTGAATACTCTAAATTATTAAACATCTTTGGGGGATTATGATTTGTATTTCTGATTATACAAAAACAATATCAGTAGCACAACTGCCCCCCACCTCTATTTATGTCAAATTAAACCATCAGGGATGCAAAGCGTATACTTTAAGGGCAAGATATTTAGCTTTGAAATACCATTTAAAAACACTTGTGCTTTCAGGCTGGTTGAAGGACATGAGCAGTGAGAAATGAGGAAACAGTGAGATCTCAGTGTAGCTCCCAAATTCATTGGGTGTCATCATCTTTTTGGCCTCTTTGTTGGATGGGTAGAGGCTGTGGGTCACACAGCCCGGAGCAGCACAGGCAGGAGAGATGCCTGCTCCTCTCAGCCGGGATGGACCTCCTCCCCACCCCAGGGCCGATGCCAGGGACAAGTGGTCAGGGCAGTGCATCCCTCTGAGTTGGCTTGGGTTTCCAACTCCATCTAAGGATATTATTAGACATACTTAAACTATTTAGTGGTATTATTTACAATTTGTATTGGTGTAGCAGCTATGGTGGCCACTTGAACTCTAGGGAGTTTTGGTTTTGAAAAGGTACCAGGACAGAAAGGCAACAGCTTCTCCTGTGAGCTTGCAGGCCGAGGTGCTGATCCAGGAGGTGCACATGCCCAAACTTACCTGTTGGGGCTGTCCGTCCACGTCCATGGATGTTTGGAGAATGGATATTTAAGTAGATATATATTCTACACTGCTGGGTTCAGGCTTGAACTTCAGTTGTAAACTCATCCCTGTTCTTTTTATTTTTCTCTCAGTAACGAATTTTACTGTGTACTTACTTTACATTTACAACCTAATGGAGACTTACCTAACAAGGACATGTATATTTAGATATATATTTTTTAAACACAGTAATTTTAATGCACTGTATGGATCAGAGTAATTATAAAAGATGAGTTAGGGCATAATTCTGCAGCTCAGCATCTGTGCAGAAGCCTGTCCCATACGCTTTACATAAAAGGCCTGACTCATGCAGGTGTGACAGCAAGATGAGGGCCACTAAACTGGAAGATGAATACAGCCAACAGACTTTAGTTAAGGCATTTTGACTGAGACACTTTAGTTTAAGAAGGTCAGCATGAAAAGTCATTCAGCTCTCCTTTTGACTTCTTACCCTAGAAAGAGAGAACAATAATAAAATCAGGCAGCAATAAATTTAGAGCAAATTAAAAAAAAATACTTTTTATGTAGCACATGTCCTGACTATAGAATTCATTGCTGTAATAGGTCACCAAGTTAAATACCATGGCTGGATAATTTTATCATCACTCATAACAAGCCAAAGCCTCCCTGCCATAGCCAAGCCAACACTCTTCAGTGAGACTGAAAGGAGAATATATACCTGAGTAAAATAGTGGGATTTACCCCAGTATTTATGAGATGGCTATGCTCTATGAGAAGAACAATAAAGACAAGGGGATCCCATGCTCCACACATCATCTGTTGACTGAAGTGGGGAAGTAAGCTCCCTTTTACCATTCTGTAATTTCCTAAAACCACTATGAAGGGCCTTTAAAAGTAACAGATATCGAGCACTGGGACAGTGCTGGGTCACAGATGCTTTACAAAAAACTTGTTCTAGCTGCAAATTACCCTAGCGAGCCATAGGGATCCCAGTGCGTTCTGTAATTACGAACTATAGGACTTCATACAAATATACTGAGAACTTACTTGCCCTCTCCTCACCCGTGAAGAACTTTCCAGCACAATGAGAATTACACAATGGTGTTACAAATTACATGCCAGGTCTCAGTCTGATCTTGGGTATTTACTTCCGAAGCTTTCAAACAACTGGTTTCTAATTAAAATTATGACACGCTCTTTCAACAACAATAACCCAGTATGTAAAGATCCTGCATACCTTTCAAACCTTTCATAAGGAAAAGAAGTCAGCCTTAACTTGCAAGCGAGGTTTATTGTTTCAGTGGCTTCAGGTAACACAACCTCTTCAGAGGCAGACTGCTTTGTCCGTGCGCTGGTAGGAATGTGACACAGGAGACACCTCTAGAGGCAAACTTGAGGAAAGTTATGGTGTGTAAGCCCCAGTTTTCAGTAAATTGAAGTTTCTTCTTGAGGATAAGTACAACCTTTAAAGTGAGGGGCAAGCCTAGCTAACGTTGTCAGGGAGACCCTTCTTGGGTCTCCAACAAGAGGTGTCACCAACCCTGGGAGTGCCGTACTGGCCCTCATGGCCAGTGCTTCAACTCCATGTACCGACACGGGAGAGCCTCTGAGGCAGCACGTGCAGTGCAAAGGGGATTCCTTCGTCACTGCCACTTCGGGGCTGAGGGAATCCTCTTTTTTCCTCACGTACAGGCAGATATTAAATGTCAGGGCCAGCAGCTGGTGTTCAGCAGCCAACGCCATCAGAGGGAACGCATCTCCATGGCCCTCACTTCAGCCTCAGCTTTGGCGGGAGAAGTGAGGCAAATGGCAGCGCAGGCAGAGCTGTGACCGGCCAACTCACCAGCGGGAAAACAACCTGTGGCGGTGTTTATTTATCCTTCGGTGTTTATCCTCCGCCTGCAGCCCGGGGGTGGGGGGGGGAGCGGGAGGGGGGTCTGGCCACCTCCTCAGAGCACAGGCTCCTAGGAAGGGCGTCTGAGAAGCACCCGCGGCCGTCCCGGGAGGAATCGCTCGGCGCGTGGGAGGGACTCTCCGAAGAGGCACTGTGGCAGAGGGGCTGTGAGAACGGCCACCCTTGGGGGACGACACAGCCGCGGGGGGCGGGGGGGGGGTGTGCCACAGAGCCAGGAGAAGACGGAACAGCTCCCGCGGTGATGCTCCCCGGCAGGGACGGGGGATTTTTCCACCCGCAGCCCCTGATGCAACGCAGGGGGCAGCGCGGGCAGGGGCGGTTGCCCAGTGCCCACTCTAATTCTGCCGGTCGGCCGCGCTCCGTTTTGCCCCGTTACCGCACCCTCGGGGCGACACCGTCCATCACAGCCATCTTACAGTCGGGCTTTCCTCAAAAAAAAAAAAA
>WHYT01017160.1:301233-352838 GCA_009806455.1 Tetrax tetrax
CCCAGCCCCCTCCTACTGCCGGGCCGAGGGCACCCACGCGTGGAGGGGTCGCGGTCCCCGTCCCCCGGGGCCGACATTTAAAGATCCGTCGTTCACAGTAACCGGGAGGAGTCGGCTGGGCTGACCTGGGTTTGTGCTGCTGCTCTGCCTCTCCCGCTCCCTCACCTGTCCTGCCCCGAAATAAAGCCTGAAGAATAAAATTTGCGCTTTCTGTAAATGCTTTTCTGTTATTCGGCGTGCACCGATATGGCTTTAACACTGTCGTTTAGAAAGGTCTTCTTGTGGTGTGAGGTTTTTTTTTTTTTTGTTATTACCTTTAACTTAGCCTGCAGCTGTGTTTTGAGTAAATCACCATCGAGTGTTATGTATCTTTTTATAAAGATAGAATGACCGGATGGGTACAACTTTTGAACAACTGCTACATTGTGGGAGTTCTTTATAACATGCTGCGTGCTACTAATGTGACAGTTTCATCATCCTTAAAATTTCAGGCATATAGCATATGTTTTCAGTTATTCAATCCTGGCATTTATAGCTGTAGAGTTCTAATTACATTCAGTAACATACATAGGTTTGGTGTTTCTGAAGCATTCTCAATCCATGGAATAATAAGAATTAAAAAACAATAATGTGATACTTCAGATCCTAAGAAATTAGTAAATATGAATAAAAAAACTTGAAGGAGCTGCAGATGATCAGTATTAAAAGCAAACCTTTCAACTTCAAAGTGTTTTATTGCAGCTATTTAGCTTCCAACATTTTTACTTCTCAAGAAAAAAAAAAGATTGTGTAGGAGTTTTTTTTTCAAATCAGTGTCTGAGATACCTCCCTCATATTTTGGGAATGCAGAAAAAATAATGAATTTGCAGATACTGCATTTTAAAAACACTTCAGAAATGTAATACTTTTCATAAATGACAGGTGAAGAACATTGCATACTCTGCTTCTGTGTTGCATCAATATAAAATCAGATATTTAAAAACAGCAAGCTGACTAAATGATAACAGTAAAGATTGTGAGGCTGGATAAAGGTTTGTGGTTAGAAACACAGAGCTGCAGATCTGTTTTTAAAATTAATTATGTGAACTTTACCAAAAAAAGGCAGTTACTGCTAATGTGCCTGCTTTATGGATTGTGAAGCTTGCTTTTTAGTGTTTAACCTGTTTATTTTGGTGTGGCTGCTCAACTGTTTCTCTGGAGTTCTTTCATTTCTACTGAGCAAACACATAGATGTTGCTTCAAGCTTTCATGTCTTCATTTTGTAGTCTGAATTGCAGATGAACCTTCATTTAGAGAGGTGCAAAGAAGTGAAGCACCTGCCTTTGACTGGCACTATTCGAGGAAAACCACCTAGGTAGCCCCTCTAGTTTCAGAAGTTGAGCCTGGAAATGAGTAAGACCAGCAGCTGTGGGCAGGCCTGGTCCTAGCTGATGGGTCACAGCTTGCAGAGTTTGGAGGAAGGACAGTAGTGGATAAGGGCAAGTAGTCTTGGCTGCCACAGCTTCATTTTCCTCACCTATCATTTGTCATGTTGCAAACATCATTACTGAAATCTGGGTGACAATATGTTCTTCTAATGCTTTAAACGCCCTGCTTCCAAAAAATTACATTTCTGAAAGTCTCTGTGTTTTAAGAGGTACCCAGGACAGTTCAATGAGTAAAACACGAACACTGCGTTAGCGGTCTTTGCATTAGTGGCAGTCAGGTCTGGTTTGCATAAATTACATTAAAGTTCAAGACGCGAGAATATTTTGCTGACTTACTGGGGTTATTTTACAGAATTATAGATGCTGAACTGGGTTTTAACCTCTTCCTTTAAGTAAGTGCCCTGCTATGTAATATGTCTGCGTGGAGCAGCTCTGTTCTTCAAAATAGATTTCAATGTTCAAAGCAAAACCTTTCCTCAAAAAGGAAAAAAACACTGTTTAACATTGTTTACAGTTATCTGAAAGTAAGGGGAAATGAAACACTTTAGATTTTATTGCTCTCAGTGTTTTTGTGATGGTCTTGCTGGTATGACCTGAACGTTTGCAATAAAAAGCCCTGTCTGGAATTCTTTATTTAGGCAAAAGAGCCATTGCCTCAGTGGCATTTTGTTCAGGGCAGTGATAAAGCATCGGGCCAAATATTAAAGATCTGAGAAATGAAGACAGGGAAAGTATTCCCACTTGAAAGTGTTACATAAAAGTGCCGAGCTCTGGGCTGGATGGCTGGATAGGGAGCAGGCTTGAGACCATGGGTATTGACAGCATAAATACAGTCTCTCCAATGTCCTCTTGTTTTTTAACTCCTTGATACACAGGGTTAATTTATGGATCCTTTGATGGCCTGTGGACTCTAACACTGCTGAGATAGAGAGTTGTACCTGGAATTGGTTGTGCAGACAAGTGACTACTTAAATTTCGACCTATAAAAATGTGTGCATTGAGAAGTTGTGGATCAAAGTACCAGTTAAAACTTGGCAAATAAAAAGGACAAAAGGAGCAGAGCCCGTGTCAGCATATGAGTTTTTGCACGGTTTAAAATGAACCCACCAGCAGAAGATTAACCGTCATAGAGCTGGAAAAAGAGCAGATGGATTAGCTCATCTCTCCCACAGGATGTCATATTGTATGTGGAGGATAAAATGAATATTTAAATTGATTCAAACTCTGTATTATTTTGCTTTTCATCTATTTAGAACTAATTTTAAAGGCCCTACATGGATCAGTGAGCTGAAACTGTGTCAATCACCTCCTCTGCCTTCCCTTTGGAGGATGTGTGTGGATTCCACTGCCGCGTGGCAAGACGTTGACACGTTGCATAGGCGAGTGCCGTTGAGCGTCATGGCTTTCACTGACTCAGGAAGAGAACATGTCAGATGTGTTTTAGATTTCTGAGGTGCTGAGAAAACTCAAAAGACATGCAATTATTTTCCAAACGTCAGGACGTTTTTAACTGGGTCTTGTAATTTAACTTCTTTTGCCTGAGGTTGTTTATAATGGCTGTAGTTTGATGAGGACTTGCTGCTTTTGACAATACTCTAGTTTTAATTCAGTACCAATCTCTCAATGGCAGAATCCGTTCAAAAAGGCAATCCACCTGGAAAAATCGATATTACTTTATCTATCAAAGCTTAAATATTTATTATTTTTTTTTTTGCTGAATGACTGCTCATAGAGCTTTTACTAAGCTTGTACAGCTTAAACTGTTGTAATGGTAGTCATGCTCAAGAAGCTGACATCTGATTTGCCCTAAGGCTTCCTGTGCTAAGGAATGGGGGCTTGTTACCTCTCTGAAGTCTGCTCTGCCAGCCTTTAGAAGGATGTGAATATTTAAAAGGACTGGGGGAAAAGAAGGAGAAACAGGAATGTGCTGGCAAAATGAAAGCAGAGTTCCAAAGTTCCACATTTGGATGATTTAATATTACAAGGATTTAAGAACTGAGTTTCTGTCTGCTCTTCACGTACAGAGGTTTATGTCCATTTTCAGTAGTGTGTGTGTTTGCACGGAGCCGTCATGGGCTGCGGATGACTGTGCTCCCCTTGGTATAAATGGGAATTATGTGTTACTCATCAAGAATATGCAAGAGTTTGGGAATGCTCTGAAATGAAAGACTCTAACAGTTAATAATGATTTAAAAAAAAAAAAAAAAAAGTTGCTGTGGGGATCCTTTTACTGCTGTTCCTACACGTGCAAAGCCCCAGAACTTCCAACACCCAGGTCCTGCTGTGGTTCCTGAACCATCAGGTAGCAGCAGGGAAGGTCATCGGTGAAGGCACAAACCCTTTTGCAGCACTGGGTTCTAGAAAATGGCTTTAGGCTTTACAGACAGTAAGGATGACTCCTGTATTCAGGATCTCTACCAGACCTACATGAAAAGCTCATTTTTTTTTTTTTTTGCCTTGGCTTTCTCTGAAGAAGCCTGTGTTCTGGACAGGCTTTAGGAGAGAGCTTTTTCTGGAGTGTAGACTGGACTAGAGTGCCACAGAGGCCTGTGGGCCTTTACGGTAGAGAGGGGGTGTGCTTGCACTTATGTATGTGCCTCATTTCAGCCTTTCAATTTTGTCCGTCTTCTAGGTTTTCAATGGTTTATCGAATCAAAGGTGCTTTCTTATGCTATTTCCATTCATATTACTTATGGTAGCACCCCTAACAAATGTGAGCATTAGAAATAATATGGAAAAGGATGAGTTGTCTCAGGGAAACAAAAGCTGGATTTTTAAGGGTATGAAAAATGATTGCATTCTGAAATTTTAGTTGCTCGTGAAGCTTGCGCAGATGACTGATGGGCTGCAGAATAGTTGTCAACTTGGATAGTCAATGCTAAGTGCCATGTGTGGAACAGATCAGGTGTTTTACAATTTGTCAGCATTAAAACTTTTGCGTTTTTCTCCCAAGAAAAGCAAACTGAAACTTTGCAGTGTCAGAGGGTACATATACTACTCCATTAGCTTTGAAGTGATGCTGTTAAATGGAGTTATGACTTTTCCTGTAATGCCTAGCAAGAAAAGCTGTAGAAAAACATGAAATAGTGCCATAGTTGAAGCACAATTAGGATGAACTCCTGAACTTTTTGATTTATAGATAGTTACTCTATTTGTGAGAAAGTAATAAGAATCTTAGTAAGACAAGTTGGGGGTCGTTTTGGAGAGGGGAGTTTGTAAAAAGACTGATAGTCAAGAGTCAAACTGCGCTATTCCAAACTTTAGTTTTAAGGACTTCAGCTTTAAACCGGTCCTAACAGCAGGGCTGGAAGATCTCCCTCTTCAGCTTGTTTATTTTTCCAGTGGATCTCTCTCTTTTTGCTTGCCCTTCTGACATGAGGAGTTTTAGCAGTATCAGTGGCCACCACATCAGTCACGGCGATGTGTTTTAGAGCATCTTGGTTTGTGATTAGAAAACCTCTCCTGCCATTGTTTATCAGCAGAAAATGAAACTGCAATTGCAACTGGGATGTGACAAAGCCTAACAGCCCCAGTGTTGCCATAGCAAAGGCAATGTTACATAAGCAGCCACTCTGCAAATAATTCATGCAGCCAAATTTTAGGCATAACATGAGAATTCATTTCTAAATTAATTATCTTTTCGAGAAGGAGCTTTCCTGGATGAGGTCATCTCACTCGCTACCGAAATTAATGTGCTAGTTGTGAAGCTCTTTTAACACTGCCCGTTTACACCTTTATTTTGTTTGAACATATTGTTCTGTTTCTGAAACATCTGTTAGTTTAAATATGGCCTCACAATATGTTTTCTCAAGTGTTTTTTTTTTTGCAACAGTTCAGCAAAGCTCTGCATTCTGATCTTATTCAGATTTATTTGCACACTGCAGTACTAAACGAAGCAATTTACAAATGCGTTTTCTGGTTAACGGGTGTCAAGAATTTTGTAAGGCAGCGATATAAACCAGATCACTTTTCAGATGAGAGTTTTGAAATGTGTATACAGATGTATTTTTAGAATCTTTGCAAGCAGTTGTTTTTTAGTGCTCCACCAATAATAAAACAGGCAGTTTTATCTTGTAAAACCCAAACTGGCAAATGGTCTAACCTGTCTGGCTGATCCTGAGAAGCGTAGATAAGCATTTAATCTCAGTAAAGTTGCTGTAACATTTGATTGTACTGTATTTCTCAGAGTCAAGTAGTAATACTTGTTACCGATTTCAAGAGGAACAGGGAAAAGCTGTTTCCTGAGAAAATTCTTCATGTATAGGCTTCTGTTCAGACGTATGCAACCAGGAGAAAGAGAAAGCTCATTTCTCAGACTTCCTTGCTATGTAGATGCTGGGTTTTTGTGTTGTGTTTTTGGCTCTTTTTTTTTTTTTTCCCCAAGAAGTTACCATTGCCTCATTAAATGACAGGATAACTATATCAATGATCACCTGTAGCAAGTACTTACCTTTAGCAGGATAACTTTGCTTTAGATTTCTAGATCCAAATAAGACAAAACTGTCACACTTATTGCTTAAAAATTTGCTTAATGAAACCTTTAAACCTTCAGTTTAGAAGCTGAATAATTATCAAGACAAATGCTGTAGGGTAAGGGTTCCCAAATACCTTACTAAAAAAAAAAAATCCAATTCTGGAAGGACTGTGTTTCTTCATTCGTCTCTTCCAGCTTTTCAAACACATCCACTTTTTCTGGAAAGGTGAAACAGAGAGAGATGAGTTGTATTGTTCAAGAAGAAAAATTTGGGGGGCCCACTATTAGCCCCATATTATAGTCAAAATGCTGAGGAAAGCAACTGCCACGTGAACCTACTTGCAGCCCTGTGCAAGGAGATTAATTTCTTCTTGAGGACAGTTGGACCTAGCTCTTCAATTTAAAATAGCTGACTGTCCAAGAGCAAGTGTCTGCTGCTCCTCATAATGCTCCTTTGCTGCAACTGGAGGTTGAAGGGCTCGAAGAAACAGGTCCATCGGTCTGGTGCACTGAAGATCTGAAATGATACATGAGCATCCACTCATACGCATGTTTCACCCTCACCGTATACGGGGGTTAGCAGGTGTCTGGTAGATGGAAACTAATTTTTCCTTGAGGTTTTCAGTGCAGACATTTCTCTTATGCAAAGGGAATTCAGTATATCAAGTCATTTTAAAGCACTGGAAGCTTGAAAATCTAGCTCTTTTTGCTCTGTTTATCTGCCAAATAATAATATCTTTGAGAAAATAGCTGAGAGTGTGATCTTGTAGGGTGCTTGGCATTTCCAGTTTATCCTTTAAGTAGAAATTTAGGGCACTTGGTACCTCAGATAAATTGCCTACAACAGTAATTTCGAAGTGTTTGGCCTTACATGATTAACATCTGCTACAGTACCATATGGCAGGAATTTCCAAGTAAACTGTTAATTAATATATGAGTGTACCAAAGTAAGCCGTAATTAAACTATATTAATCTGAAGTGTATTATTTTAATATAGTGGGATGCAAAGTGCTCTGCTTTTGTATTATACCTTTTTTGTGGTGTAAAGAAGACGGCAAAAAGTTGATGAGAATTATCCGAGCCTTTAAATTAAAGGTTCAAGTAGCTTTTTTTTTAATAAACAGTTTAAGAATTGCATCAGCATCAAACATCTATTGATTTAAGTGTAACAGTGTCTCTGTTTGGTAATGCTGAATTTTTGATTGTGAGTGCTGTGGAGACTCCTCTGATAGGATTTTACTGGTGTCTGCCGTGGTTGGTCAGTGGATGTCCAGCTGAGCTGTGGAAGCACATGAGCCATTTTCACATAACTTCTGATATTGCTAATGGGGACATGCCTGTGTCTAGTACCACCAGTGGAATGGAATCTTCCTGTGTGAGCTGGCCAAAATGGTCTGGAGGAGTGTTGGGGTGGATGTACATGAGCAGTGGTGATGCTGGGACCTCCTCCTTGACCCTCTTGTATTTCAAAGGATGAGCATACCTGTGGATATTGCTGACCAGCTGCTAGGTCGCCAATAAAGAGCTCTTGCCTCCCTCAGAGGATGATCATTGCTGTGTGGAAGTTTATAATATTGTTGGTTTTGTTAAAGTGTAGAAATTATTTTTAGTTTGGCCGCATCCACCAGTTGTTACCAGTAGCTACAGCTATAAATGACCTATTTTAAAATAGATTCTTCTTCCTTGGCCTCTCTTCTTTTTCTCTTTCCTTTCTCCCCTGATAATCTTGATCTCAGTAAGAAGGTGAAGAAAACCTTCCTCTGCATAGTGGGGCCAGGTAAATATAGGTGGGACATGCCAGTGCTGTTGGAGTAATTCACTGGATGGCATTCTTCCCTCTGAGTCAACGCTGAAACTGTTCATGGGAATGACAAGAGATCTCACTGTTTTTAGTGAGACGTAGTCTTGGCCAGATGTGGTTGCTGAAGGCTTGCTGGCATTCTTTGTAATAGTGGGAAAGTTAACTCTAGCACCCTGATTAAATTCCATGTTAATAATTAAAATCTTTGTAACTAGACTCCTCTCATTTATATCCATGACTGAGATGTGCCTTCCTTACTTTCTTTAATTGCTTTATAGTTTTGTTGGTTGCTTTCATACAGCTGATATTTTGACTTACATGGTGCAGTGCCGTTTCTGTCCTCATTTTGTTTCAGATTTTAAAAAAATAGTGGTGGAGGGACCTGTTAAATGCAAAGGAGGAGCTGCTCTGTGAAAAAATAACTTACTTTGTGTTGTGTACCATCAACTATTGTGAATTTTCACTTGTCCTGCTTTGTGTACACCCTTTTAAACACCAAACAAATAACAATTTTCTTCTTCTCTTTTTCTGATCAAAGTGTGACTGAAGTATGAAGTGAAGTATCCAAAAAGTACCTCGTTGAGTGTCCAGCACTGGTTGACTTCTGGCTTGCTTGTTTATTGCCTTTTTAATGGTCATGAACAGAGCCATGTGCCCTTTGTCTCCATTTCTCTTCAGAGGTCAAGCACAGCTCTTTTTGGTAGACATTGTTTTATTACTGCTAATAGGAAAAAACTGCGCATCTGTTAGTGTGTTTTTATTTTTGTAGTCTGCTTCTACTTGTTTCTAAAACTTTCTGTAAGGGCACATTGATGAAGTGGTCATAATTGCTTTTCAGAGGGGTGTTTATTGCCCTTTTGAAATATTGCAGTCTTTGTATTTTCAAATAAAGCTAACCATATGCTAGTTTAACCTAGAGTGGGGAGGCTTCTTGTTTCTTAAATTTCTCTTTATGTTTTTTAGTATAGTCTTGAGTGTTTTGCCCCCAAGTCCTCTTGAAAATACCTGTGATCAGTAATTTTGTTGTTGGGTACTGGACTCAAAATCAGATATAGTTTTCATTACTTTAGCCGTTAGTTCACTGTAAGTTTTAAACCACGTGGATCTTAGCTGTTTAATGTAGTCTGTAGTCAAAAGCCTATTTCTGGAGCCCTGATAATTGAGTCCAAGAGCACAGTGTAGTGTGAATGATTTGTCATGCTCTGCATGTGGATTTGAGAAAGAGAGAGGTTCAGCCGGTACGTGTTATCATTGCACATAAGGAATTTCCATATAAGTGTCAATCTGAATGTTTGAAGAAAGGAGGATAGTTCATCATTAGAAAAATAAGAAAGTTACGTATACGACAGGAGAGAGGAACTACACTGATTTTTTTTAAAAGGACTGGATGTTTCATAACCTTCAAAGGATTGTTTTAAATGTCTGCTTTAGCAAATTACATTACTGGCATAGCATTTGATTGCCTGCGTGAGTTGTGATGAAGCTGCCCTTAGCAACTACAGAAAGTAAAATGGCGCATATGCAATTATGAAACTTTGGTGTTTCTAAGATTGTGTGGTTTTTTTTTTGTTTTTTTTTTTTTCCTTTTGAATAAAGGATTTGATGTTTCTGGTAACCACCTTGGCTTGAATAAGGCAGTTGAAGAGTCGTGGCAAAGCTAATGAAGGAGTGCGAGCCATCTCCCTGATGGAAATGTCACTGTTTGAAAATACTTACTGGCTTACCAACCCAAGGTCTTGGGAAAAACAAAACACTTGGTGCAAGACAAAAAAATAACTTTTCTATGAAAATGTACTATGTAGTATTCACTAGATGAACGAAAGATGAAATTTGTTGTGGAAGGCTAACGTTTTCAAAGTTTATATACCAGGAGCTCAGTGGTTCTTTGCTTGTTCTATCTTGGTCAATTAGCCCATTTTCTGTTACTTATTGGACACCATCTAGTGTCTCTCTTCCATCCTAACCATTGTCCCTCATCTCACTGCAAGCCACACTGGACTATTCAATTATGAACTGGAGATAACTAATGCTAATGAGATATGAATGAGTAAACCGGAACAGACTGGACAATTAGTGACTGCCTCCAACGGTGTTATCAGATCATAGGGTGTTATCCATCTTTCTGAAATTATGGCTTTCTGAAGCAGGCTGCAGTGGTGTAGGTGGCTGGCTGGGCATCCAAATGCCAGAGAATGTGGAACGGGAGCTTAAGTTTGCAGGACACCACGACCTGAATGTTTTTCACCTCTGCAGATCTGCACATACTCCCGTTTAGGGGAGTGAGTGCTGTCTGTGTAACAGAATGAGATACGATGCATTCCTTAAAAAAAAAAACCACCAAAATTAACCAAAAATTTGTTTTCTACCTGAAAAGAAGATAAAGCTGAATAAAAACTTTGCTGCCCAGTCCCTTGGTTAAAAAAGATATTTAAAGGACCCTTATCTTAGAAAATGTTTGTTTTTCAGTTGATAATACATTGCAGGCTGCGGTGAGAATGGTGACATTTGAGATCCAAAGGAAAAATGAACGTGCTCATAGCTCCTCAGTTGCATATATATGAAATTAATTCAACTAGCAGGCAGAATTAAATAGCATCTAGGAATTGTAGTGTTGTCTTGTCATTTCATTAGGTTTCCTTACTTTGTATATGTTCAGTAATGTGATCTACCTCATACAAGGTAATTGACTTCTATTTATCCTAAGAATTAAAACTGTAAATCTTAAGCCTGTACCATCTTGTTTAGTGCTCTCAAATACTGTAAGGAGTTTCCTGCAGAGTACTGTTTTGATAAATCTTACTAAATGAAAATTCATCTCAAGACCTCTGAAGGAAAAGATTGATGTATATCAGGATTTAGTTTCAGTCGATGATAAAATTGTTTCTAAAATTACAGATCTATCTAATTTACTTTTCTTTTAATAGAATCTTTGAAAGTTCTATGGCAGTTTACAAAGTTGTAGCTCAAAGTTTTTGAGTTTAAAGCATCCCAGTAATGTCAAATGTTACGACTTTACTCCCTAGAAAGAAAATGACTTCCAGATTAGTGTAATTTATAAATAAGCGAATAGATAGAAAAAGCTTCCTTGTGGCATGATTAGGTACTTAAATCTCAAGAGGTCATTTGTTTATGTTTACTGCTCACTATTTTAGATTTTTTTGTGTCACTGTGGAACAGCACTAAATGGCAAATTGTAAATAGCTTAATGGTAAAAATCAACCATCAGTGTTGAGAAAAAACAAATCTGTGTAGCTCCTCTAGAAGAACAAACCCTTCTTGCATGTAATCAAGCACCATAAGAACAATTGACTTGAATGAACTTCTGATGAGTTCTTAAATGTGCTCCGTTTAAAGTTATTATGGTGTGACAGATGGGAGGTAAACTAGCTTGGAGTTCAGAAAGGTCGGATAAGGGCAGCTATAAAGAGTTATCTGCTTGTATTTTTTTACCCTTTTCCCCCCCTTCCCTTAATGACTTTTTGCTGTGGCATATGTGACTTTATTTAAGTTTGCTCCACGTGCTCTAATCCAATTGCTTTGTTGAGTCCAATTAATGTGTTTTTTTTTGTTTTGTTTTGAATTTTAGCTTTTGTTTTTAGCATTAAATGTGCATATTTAATTAGGACATGTTATTAAAGATTAGATTCTCACAATGGGATGTGTGCCAGCTCTTGAAATGAAGTCATGCTTGTCAGGAGATAGTAAATAATAAGCTTAGTAAGGTTTAAAAGATGTGTCTTGCAAAACATTAGCCCCTGTAATGAGTGCAAAGTGGCAACAGCACATAAATATCAATTGTTTTTCTCCAGTGGAGCTGTTTGAATATGAGTTTTCTTAATTTGAATTAAATTTTCTTTTGGCAGTTTAATGAAACAAGCAAGAAGGGATGTTTGTCTTTTGAGAAACCACAGTTGCCCATCCCAGAACAATTACTTGTTTTGAACTAAAGAGGAACAATCCGACATTCATACAATATCTTGTAATCTCTGTTCCCAAAACCATGTTAAAAATAAACTGCTGTCCAACGAATCCCTATTTAGCTGCAAGGGGGAGTCTTGGATTCCCAGCTTTGCGTTCAGGACTGTCTATATTTTGTTCTTCATTTTATCCGGAATCTTGTAAAAATCCTGGGAACAAGGGCTTGGAGCATAAGGTTCCCTGTGCTCTTAAATACCTTGAGCATCCTGGCTGGCGTGTGTGTGCGCATGTGGCTGGTGTGCTCAGGGTGGCATTGGCAAGAGCAAGGTTTGGAGACAAGGATGTGTCTGTATCCGTCCTAATTTGATCAGACAAAACTGTCTGCAATCATGTCCTGAAAGATTAAGAGTGCCTTTTGATGACTGTGGTCTTAAATTCAGGCATCTAATTTCTGTATTTGAGTGCATGAGTCTCTCCGTGGGTCTGGGCAGAGTAACACCTCTGATAATCTGTGCTGTGGATTTTGGGTTTTTCATTGATGTTTCTGATGTGTCCGCTGGCCCCTGCAGAAGAGGGAGCTGACATAGCCCTTCTTTGGAGTCTACCTCTTGCCCCCAGCAAGGGGAAAGTGGGAACATGATGTTGGGATAGATATCTATGATGTGGAAAGCACAGTAATTTAAGTGGAGAAGAGAAAAAAGGGATGCTATGCATACAGACATATTTTCAAGTCACTTTTGGTTTATGTTCAATTCTTTTTGCTTATTTGAAGTTGTATCCGTAGCATTTTTGAAACTGTGTGTATAAAATATGTGCTTGACTCAGGAGCCCTGTGGTATGAGATGTTACCCTGGGAAAAAGAAATTGCCATTGCTAATGAGCAGGTATTTCACTTAGACTAGTAAAAGGAAAACAAAACCAAACAAGTAAGGAAGAAAATTCCCCTTAGGTAATACTGGGATGGATGCTGAGTAACCAAAACCTGTAGTATCTGGTGCCGGAACTAAATAGCCATTAGGCAAAGTAACAGCATATTGCTGCTGGAGGCATCACTTTTTGCTAAAATGCAAAACTTCTGCATTTGGTACTGGAAGGCTTTAAAAATCTTACATTTCATTTTGTAAGAAACTCTTATCCCACGTGTCTGAACAAAATTGCAGGGAATGGTTCTTTATGCCGCTGATTTTTCCTATCCTCCCGTATTGCTGGACTCTCTGTGTTGCTCACATTCCTTGGGAGTTACCAGTATTTCAGCGGCAGGTGAAGAGGCTGCTCATCACCCGCTCTGTCCCAAGTCCTCTGTCTCCTCCTCATTACAGATGAGGGAGGAGGTTAAATGGCTTGTGTCGTCTTTACTTGAAGTGCACTGAAGCATTTCTAACTGACTGGCTGCTTTTTTTTAATGAAAGAAATTTGTCTTGTAACAGCTTTATATGCCCAGCTAATTAAACCCACTCCATTATATTACTCTCCATGTATCCTGTTTGGTAGGCAGAAATTGTTTGCTCTTTGACAGATTAATTTCTTGCTGATGTTGGTTTTGTAGGATGCTCCTGTCTTGGACTTGTATAACTTAGAAATAATAAGGCATTAAGGCATTTTATATATTGGAAAATATAAAGATTTGTTCATCATTAAAACAAAAAGCATTTTCAGTCTTGTTTAGCATCATAAGATAGAGTTTGTTCTGTGTGTGTAAATGCCTCAGCTTTACAGCAAGATAGAGTTAAGGGACAGTTAGTTTGATACATGGGAATGTGTTTTAAATAAATCATTACATCACACGGTATGCCTTTGCTAGCAACCTTTTTAAGAGCTATCAGGCAGAAAGAATGCCTTTTTTTTTTTTTAGTGAAGAGGCAAGATTGTCTGTGCTTTCTCAGGCTCTTGGTGTTGGTTGATGCCCTTCAGATTATATGAAGCCTTCTGTATTTTTTCCAGTGATCTCCTAATTGCAGTGCTTTGATTTCTTCCACACAGATCTGAGTGTGCACAGGTGGGACTTGAAGGCTGCCATCCCACCTGTCACTCCTGATTTGAGAGCTGGAAGTCTGAGGAACTTCACCCAGCTGGGAAGCCAGCTTGGCTGTTGAGATGGAGCCACCTTCTAAACAAATCATGCATACTCTGCTTTTCCTCCTATCTTTTTCTCGTGCCAAAAGCTGTGGGGTGGACTGAGGATGAGCAATCCCATTAAGTTTTGTTCGAGCTGTCAAGCAGTCCCTTGACAAATCTTTGGTGTTCATGTTGGGTGCAGATTCTGTAGCACAGTGCAGAGGGAAAAATTAATTATTATGGGCTTAAAATTTCACAAATGAGGTTTCTATTCAATATGTTGTTGCAGAGCCTGTTGACTGAACAAGTTGGTTTCTTTTTGCAAATACAAGAGTCTTGGAAATGAAGACCAACCACTCCCACCTTCCCAAAAGGAAGGGGTGGAGAGGGGCTGCTGTGGGCACCTTTCTTCATCCCTAAGTAGAGAGTCATGCGCCAAGGACGTTACAGCCCAAGTGACATGACAGAAAAGGTGAAGTGAACGATTGCATAGATTATTTGGAGGGATAGATCTGGTAACCAAACAATAATTGTGCTCACTTCTGGCTGAGCAGTAGAAGCCATCACAGTTTGCCATCTGGTTCAGTATTATTCTCACTGAATGTAGGAGGGGAGAGAATGTGTGTAATTCATAATGCGTTATTTTGGGAGAGGCTTGGTGCCGGAAACCAATCAGATGGGTGCGTCTTGTCCTAGGCTCTGAAAGATGTAGGCCCTGTATAACCTTGTTTGTCATATGTGAAAGGAGAGAGGCAATGTATGAATAGAAGGAGAAAGAAGAGTACTGCAAGTTTTTTTTGTTTCATACAGATTATCTTAATAAATGACTTTGAGCAGGAGGAAGCCCTTCGGTGTAAAATTCCTGCCTGCTATAAACCGTAGGTCTGCTTTGATTTTGCACAGTGCTTATCACTGTTATACTGATAAGTGAGACTCTATGCAACAAGTTTGTGCTGATGAGAAATAAACAAAACCACCATCAGAACCTGTTTCTGAGGCTCCTTGAAGCTGTATGAGAAATAGCAGAGCTTTGGCAAAATACTGATATAGGGTGTTGCTATGGATATGAGCTGGATCTGCATCCTGTTTCTTATAAGGGCGGGAGGGGCTTTGGTACATATTGCTCAGTAGGTTACCAGTTATGAGTCAGGTCACAATAGGACTTAAAGGATTTTTAAAAGTGCTCTTCAGATAAGACTACTAGATCATTTAGTGAGTCTATGTAGTACATTCATGTGTTAAAACAAGCTCAAAATCTCAGCTGAGGTCCTAAAGAGTGAGTACTCATTATTAATGCTGACATTCTCGTAAGCTCTAGCTTTTATTTGCATCAGTATTTGTGATGGCTTTTAAAGGAATATTTTCATGGTTATTTATGGACTTTCTCAAGGAAAATTTGAAACTAGATCATCTTACAGTTTGAGGCTAAGCCGTTTCTGTTTCTGAGTTTGCATAAAAAATTGGTGGTGATATTAAAATATCAAGACTGGTAGGAAAAGAAATGTAACATAGAAATTATAGAAAACCAAAATAACTAATTTAATGTGTCTTGAATAAAGTATGCACTGTTTTTCTTGTTTTATTTCATAATGGTAAAATATTATGACAAATGCTTATGGCATTTACCATACGCCAAGGCGGATCACAGGGAAGAGGAGGTGGAGATGCTTTTATACTTTTGGTAGAGGAACTGAAAAAAAAAAAAGATTTTCCCTGGCTCTCGCTTCGGCTGTTACTCATGCAGTTACTGGTGTGGGCACCAAGCTCCTGATGTACCGGCACCAGGGTCACTGCTGGCGGCTCTGCGGCCATGCTGGGCCAGCGCTGCTGCGGAGCTGCTGGATGACAGAGCAGGCATCACTTCTTGACGTAGTTCTGCACCGCCCTGCAGCGTTTGTGGATTATTAATGTGCTCACCGGCAGTGAAACTGCCTGGCACGTGAGACAGGCCTGTGTCCAAAGAAAGTATGCAGTGAACTCTCATGGCTAACAAAGAAACCTCTTTTAGGTTGGTTGATCTGTAGGAGGCAAAAGGGGGTTTAATATTTTTAATCAGAATTAGGTTTCTGAAGTTGATTGCTGCCCTTGTACAAAAGCATGGACTGTGTGGAGCAGAGGGAAATCAGCAAAGCCTCCTTAGTAGGTAGGCGTGAGCTGAGACATCTGTGAAGTCCTCTGAGAAAGTCCTACAGAAAGTAACTCTGTGTAACCAGTGCTTAAGCTACCAGGTCTGCCATGTTCTGATTCTGACTCAAGCAAAACAAAAAAAGTCAGATTTATTCATCGCTCTACGGTGTAGCGAGAAGCTTGGCAACAATTGACGTTTTTGTCATGTTTTGAACACCCATTAGCACTTCTGATTAGCTATTAAAGGACATGAAACGTTTAATCACCATGTCTTTTCTTGTTAGCAGTAGTCACTAGTGCAATGGTTTTTAAAAAATAATTGTAAGTAAGTGAAAAAATTTACTTGAGATGCAGCAGTTTCAAGTGTTGAGATTACTGGCCTAAGCAAACTACATATTCTTCTACCTGAAATAATGTTTTTAAAGTCTTGAAATAGTAATAAAATAATTTTAAATGTCATACAGAAGCCTGGAAGATCCTCTTTTACTGCCTCTAAATGTTTGGGCATTTTTAGCGTTTAGTGCAAAGGTGAATACTTTTACTCATGACTGAAACTAATGATTTCTCATTTTCTAAAGGTCTGCTATTTAATGAAATATTATAAGCATGATATAACATTGATTCTGTCACAGTGACACATGCATCAAATTGCTTTTTTTCTTCTCTAATACTAGTTAGCTATTTAAAAAGCTGCTTCGAATAGACTTCTGACTAACTTTAAAAAAGCTCTGTCAATTTTAAAGTAAAGGAAAATTTATAAGCCTCAGAAATCCTCAGATACTGAAACGCAGTCTTTTATTATGTTTTCAGCCTGATATTCATAGGAATAAAACAGTTAATTCCTTCTGGTGTCCATAACTGTAGGACCTTTTTCTTAAATAAAGATCATAGAATCATAGAATCATAGAATGGTTAGAGTTGGAAGGGACCTTCAAAGGTCATCTAGTCCAACCCACCTGCAAGGAGCAGGGACATCCCTGATTAGGTCAGGTTGCTCAGAGCCTCATCCAGCCTGGCCTTGAATGTTTCCAGGGATGGGGCATCAACCATCTATTCCTCTGCGCAAAACTGGCATTTAAAAAAGAATTTTCATGTAACTTTGTATTCTAGAAATATAAAATGTGTGAAAGATTAAAAGCAAACACTCATTTTTGATAGCATATTCCAGGGAACTCTGGAGGGAATGTCATGGAAGATGTCAGTGACAGTTTGCTAATCAACTCCTGTCCTTCCCTTTGCTATTCTAAATGGCCAAGGCCTGCCCCAAGCTGTGGTGGGAGAAGTCTTCGCGATGAATTCATGCTGTGAGGAATTCTGCCAGCTTTGCTAATCACAAGTGCACAGGCAGCTCTGTCCCCATGGCAATGCTCTGACAATACGTGGAGAGGTGGCACATGGCATCCCGCGGGGAGAGGAGGAGGCATGCTCAAATGTTGAGTGGGAGCAATAAGATGAGGGGCCGTGACTTTTCATAGCTTCTTCCCCAGCCTTGCGGGGAGTGGGTCATTGGCTGTCCAGCTGTCCACCTGGGGGAGCTCTGAGCAGAGATCAGATCGGTCTTGGGTATAGGTAGAGGGGAAGCTGGACCTAAATCTTTCCAAACTGGAATGGATGCAGTGAGGGGCCCACACTGCTAGGAGTGGGTGGGGAGGAATACAGGTGGATTTGTACATGGGAATTAGGGATGAGGGAGAGAAGACTTTTGTGGTTTATGGGTTGCCGTTGTTCCCGCTTGCATTGATGAGCTGGGACTGGGTTGAGACACACTTCTTTCTCCTCACTTCAGCCACTCATGGAGAAAGACAGTGGACGACAGGTGATGACTGCTGCAGTCAGAGGTCTTGGGAAGAACTGAGATGCAGAAAAATAGACTTATTTCCCCACATGCTGAAGGGTAAAGTTTTCTTTCAGAAGTAACTGCAAAAACCTGACCAAGAAAAACAATACCATGTAATGTTTTTCCTGCATGCCAATGGGGTAGATTTTCCTATTGGCATTTAGAGGATGCTGAGTGATGAGGCTTGGGTTTGAAGAAGAAAATCTTCTACCTCTCTCTGGAGCTTAGCTTCTTTCATTCAGTGAGGGGAAAAAATAACCTCTCTGCAGGCCTGGCTGAAGTGTAACCTTGATGGTAAGCAGTGGGGAAGGTGAAATTGAAGAGTAAGATGCAAACAGAAAAAGGTCTGTTATTGCTAGAACTAAATATATTTTTGTGGGCTTGACAGTTCAGAAAGTATTTCTTTAAAAAAGGGAAGAGGACTGTATATACTTCACAGTTTGTTGAATACTAAAAATATGTTTATCTTTGGCAAAGTGTCTTAAGGTTTCAGAAACCATACGATGTTACAAGCACCTCATGAGGAGATATCTGGGACCCGGCCTCTTGAGATTTCACTTCAGGGTTTGAGCAGAGAGTTGGGTTTTGAGGTTCTGCACAGAGATTAAGTCCTTGAAGTTTGATCACTAGCATGTTCAAAACACTTGCTGATTTGGTGTGGTTTTTTTTTTTTTCCTAATACATAGCATGGGAAATTGTTGACCAAATTCAGAGAAAATGGGAATCATGTTACTCTACTAATATTGAAGCATTTCTGGATTAAAAAAAACAAAAATTAAGGAAGAAATCAGTAGGCCTTATGGTTGTATAAAACTGTATTAGAATTAATTTTGGAAGATGTTCTATACATTACACTGGCTAATACTATGTGTTTCATGGGAAAGCTTTTTCTTTAATATCTCCAAATGGTAAAGTTTTTGAGATTTTCACAATATTCTAAGGTAATTCCATTAATTTCTGAGAGAGACTGTAAAGGACATACTTAGGTCTGACATTTGTAGCTTCCATAATGTCAATGAAATTGTTTAGTCTCTGCCTGCTAACAGCTGAGAGGACATGAGTAACTCGGCAACTTTCTACTGGAACTAAAGCTTCGTCACCTAACAAGATGTACAAGCTCACACTTACATAAAGCACCAGTGTGATCTGCTCTAGTTTTGGTACGAGTACTCACATGCTCGAACTTAAAATCATGGGTGATCTCAGAAATGAGGCTCATATTTGAGAGCTCCAGTGTAGCTGAGCTACAAATACCTCAGAAACCTTACTCTGGGGATTTTCTGATTTTGACTTTTTTTTTTCGTTCTGTAGCGTTAATATTGCATTCGTGCTAGCAGCTAGCATTCAGTTTGCAGGTAGTTAGTCCTTAGTTACTTTATTGAGAATGGTATGTTTTGGGGTTGCCAGTAGCTGTGAAAATAATGTAATAGTGAATAGTCCTGCAAAAGTACTTGTGTACTGACACTGTTCCTCTGTTTTATCTGGGATGAAAGGTTTACTTTCTGCAAAGCTAAAAAAAGCAGGTGATGATTTTTATGTCTGTACCGTCAGAAAATATTGCTAGTTGTTCTCATCCAAGGCATTTTTAAAACATTACTTTCTCATTGCTTTCGTTTAATTGCTTTTAATTGTTTTAAAAGGTTTGGGCATTCACAGGACATTTTTTTCCTCAATATGAGAATAGGCCTTCTTGAGATGATTTAGAAAGTACTGTTGCTACCAACTGTCTTAGATATAAATTTAAACTTGCTAGTTTACTTAGTAAAATTCTTTCAAAACTCAAAAATGTTAGTATCTACTCATTTAAGTGGGGCTGATAAAGTCTCTAATCCACTGCGTCCAAATTAGCCTTCCTCATCCTACGCGCAGAAAGGAGGGGAGAGACGTTTTGGGATGGAGTTCAATAGCATCAGGCCAAACATTGAAAGATTGTTTGCACAGCTGTGTCTAAGCAGTGACCAAACTGTTAAACAACCTAGCCGAGGGAAAATGAATAGAAACTCCTGTTGGCCAGGGGACTGAGTTTCCTGGACACTGCTCAGGGTGTTATGAAGTCATTGCACATGCTGGGTCAAGGCTTTTACCCGTATTTTCCTCTTGCCCTTGGGAATAGTTCATACTTTGCTTTTTCATAATAATATAATTGGCTTAAAGCGTCTGAACAACATTCTGTATTGACAAATGATGCACTGTGGTGTGCTTACCTATAACTTCAATTAGGGAGCCATTCCCTTCCAGTGAACTGATGTGAGAGGAGACGGTGCCTGTAGATCTGTCTTGCTTCCTTGCAAATTGTAGATTATGAAACTGGACTACTGAGCAATAATTTAATCAGTGGCATCAGAAGAGCATTAAGCTCCATTAAATGTTGGGTCACCATCAATGTCAGACGAGTATTAAATTATGGCTTGCAACTTAGCAATACTCATCAAAAGGCAGTGCTTAGGTTCTTGGCAAGCGTATAACGGTTCATTATGGAACAGATGCTTCCGAGCTTAACATATGACTGAAGTGTCAAGTTGTGTCAGAGAAGATGGGCCAAACACTCACGGGGTGCTCAGACTTTGTGAGACACATGTTAGGGAATCACTCCCTACCTGAACGATGCAGGTTAAAGGTGTTTCGTTAATAGGATCTCCTGTTGAATGCTTGGAAGTCAAAGCACTGCTCTGTCTGCCAAAGACTGGCTTGCAATGTGAACAGGTTATAATAAAATTCTCTCTGCGAATGGTGGAGATGCAGTTCTCCTGATAAAGAAGGAGGATCTCTGCAGGCTGCTCAGAGTTTGAATTTTTATGTAAAAGAAACATCATTTTCTTTCTGGTTCTGGCGCACCATAATATTGCCAGCCTGATATCTGCGGGATGACTTTGATACCTTTGTTGCTGGGTCTCAGGTTTTCCAAGTACCATCAGTAAGGTGCAACTAGTAATGCTCTTTCAGGGTGGCTTCACTGATGTTAGCAGCAGCTCTCATGCAGCAGCTGAATCACTGTGGCCCTTGTTGGTCTGTTGTACGGCTCCTGCCACTTAGGAAAGCGGCGTGCTGCAGGAAATGCTGACCTTGGAGTTGTTCAGGGAGAGAGAGGAGGATGAAAAAAAGATGCTAGAATAAAATGGTTTTCCCATTCCTGTTTAGGTGCGAAGTGTATAAGGAGGAGATAAAGAAGATAGGGAGTGTATTGGACTGGTAGAGTAACAGATGTGCTGAGGAAAATTTTTGCTGGTGCTGCTGGGAAATTAATAAATGAGAGTGACATCGAAATAGGTAAAGCTTACTTGGTCTTTATGCAGCCTCTAGTTTGGTGGTAAGATGGGTTCTCCAAGGGGAATCCTAATGAGATTTCCCTGCTCATCTGCTGAAGATGGTGGTTAGCTTTCTCACAAAAATCTTGCCCATGATTAAGATTTTCTTATCTGATTGTAACCACAAGTTGGCCACATAGTCTTACAGGAACAATGTCATGTTTTAAGCCATATTACAGGTTTTCATTTATTAAGGATTGGATCACTGGTGCTCAGATGTTGCCAACTAAATTCTTGCTCCTGTGCAGAAACCATAGTACTTCTGTTTTGTGGCAGCGGGCTGCAAATGGGAATGCTGCAGTTTCAGCTGAAGGAGCCTAGGACAGCTGGGCAGAAGACGATGGTCTTCAGCGAGAAGTCCTGTCGTCCGGCTGCAGGATAGGCTGACTGAGGTGATAGGCCAGTGTGTTGCAAAATCACTCCAGTCAAAAGTCTCCAGAAGCTCCTTCTGCCCATAATTTTCACCCCCAAATTTGGTGTTCATTTGCTTGTTAAAAAGTTCTGTTCCAGAAATCTCCATGTCCTATATTGTTATACTGTTATTTTTCTTTTAAAAAATACACCAACAACTTTTTGAAATTTTAATACTAAGCTATCAATGTTAAAGCTTCAGAATTGTTTTCCATTTTCCACTTTTCTCCCTGTTATAGGTGTGAAACTGGCCATTATGCAGAGAACCAGCTCCAAAGAGGACTCTAGCAGAGCAGAACTTGTCGTGAGAAGGACGATTGCGCTTTATCTTTATAGGCATTAGAATTGCCATTTCCTATCTACCAGTGCTTAACTTCATGTCTGCTTTATTGTTAAAAGCCCTGTTATTTCTGAAATAGTTCAAGTTAGCAAAAAGATTCTGAAAGAACTGGAGAGTGATAAGGTATTACTGTTTCTTAACAGAAGGCTAAAATAATACATAAGCACTGGGATGCATGTGATTCAGTGCAAGATCAGAATACAGCCGATAAATACGTGTTTAACAGACTGGTTGGCATTTGGAAATGACAGTGGAAATGATGCCCCTGATACCTTAGAGCAGGTACTTGGAAATAAAGATGTCTTTATGTCATCTTGGAAACAAAGATGTTTTTCTGTCTCTGTCTTTTAGAAAAACACACTCTTTAAGTCTCACTCCGTTTCAGAAAGTTTATTTTTAATGAGACCAAAGGAGATTGCGGCTGGTAACAAGGACAAGTCTTTTTCTTCAGTCTTTAGCGACAAGGAGGAATGCATGCAAGGTCATCCAGAATTATTATGATCAAAAGAGTAATTATTATTAATTCATTAACAAGTCTTCTTAAACTCTGCAAAATTAAAATTCAGATATTTTCTTGTACTTTTTGGATATTTTTTTTTCCCCAGCTTTTGATTAGTTCTGGATGACCTAATAGTAGAAATACATAGTATTTTCTAATGCTAAGCTAACTGAAATACTTAATATTGTTATACTGATACACCATCTCGATCACTTTTCAATAAAAAGTAAAAAATGCCTAAATGGGCATGAGATAATGGAGCAAGACCATGAAGTATATTGCAGTTGACTATATACAGCTAGCACAGAAAGCATTAAACAGCATTTACCTCCTGGTGATGTCTTGTGGAAATAGGTAGGAATATCCATAATTGGGACACTTTATCTCACGCTGAATACTACAAGTATTCTACCAGCCAGGGATATTGCGGAGTAAAGGATGAAGATCACACAAAGGAAACCCAAGCTCAAAACTAGTTCAGTGGTAAAACTTTGTATGTATTTTTTTTCCTTTTTTTCTGATAAGCTATGGCAACCATATACTAAAGCTTGTGGAACTGCAGCCTTGGTTAAACCTCGGCTCTGGTTTAGTTTGCCATGCCTTCCACCTGACTTGGGGCAAGGCTGTTTGTAAGTGAGCATCTTCCACCTCCCCATGGACTATTCTCCATGTTGCCTGCAACAGTGGCAAAGTGTGGGAATGTCAGGTTTTTCTTTGGGCTTCCCAGCATTAGTCCTCCTAATTGGTTAAGTAAACGTGTGTATATGTGTGCATTATAAAACATTAGTAGCACTATCCTGCAGCATTTTGCACAAACGTGTGTAGTGTGTAATACTAATATTTAATGAAATACCTCATCCTCTCTTCGGAAAAGAGCTTCAGGGACAGGTTTCATACCGTTAATTTAGTGCTATGAAGTTAATAGTTAAAACAATTTGTTACTACTTTTGTGTGACGCGTGCACACATTACTTTCCATGTGAATGTTCATTTCTCTTTCCTGAGGATATAACATTGACAAGACTTGAAAGAGACTAATATGTCGCTGTAGATTAATTCAGTCTTTGAAGGGTCTAATTCCTAGTTACTGCTTTTTGCTCATATGGATAAATTGAGCAAGTGATTATGCAAAATGAGAAACTAGCTAAAGTGTAACTTAGGTGGTCACTTCAACAGATTTTTAATTTTTTAAAATGTATTTACAACTTATGCAAAGCTGACAACATTATTTTAAAAAAATATATTGCCAAAGAAAAGAAAAAAACTAACACATGTATTTTGCCATGATCCAGTTGTGTGGGTTGCACTCTCACTTTACAGGCTTACGGTTCATATTGTAGATTTTACATTATGGAATATATTCTCTTTTAACGAGCGAGAGGGAGAGTGGGGAAGAGCAGACATGTTAAGTTGTCCTCGCTCTTATGTAAAGCTCTCTACTTTGAATATAATTTGAAGCAGATTGTCTTAGCCAAGAAGCTTAAAACTGATTTTTTTTTTTTACTTCTTAACATACACTGGATCTGTGCATATCAGAATATAATAAAGCTGTACTTGTAGGACTTTTGTCAAGTTGTTTGATCATATTCTGTCCAATTATGGGTGATGTCATTAGGATCCTCGCTTAATTATGAAATCCTTCCTGAGAAAAGGCAGGTGTAGCTGGTGAATGCTGGATGATTTTGCTGGTATTAAAAGCAAAATCAAATGTAGAGGAAGGAAGAATAATTTGGAGCATGGACAGAAATTGTCGTAGAAGCATTTCCAACCGAGCCTAGCATCTTGTCCCCTGTTGCCGCAGGGCTGCATGAAATCCACAGACGCCGTGTCATGGCATCACTAAATAAATCTTGAAGTCTTATCTGACCCATTAACAGATTTCTCCAGTGGTGGGAGACAGTGTAAAGTACTGAGGTAAAGGAAAGCTTTAACAACTGTTGTATTATTTATTCGGGAACAAGATGTTCCAGCTTGCTCTGAAAGGATACCTTCTGACATAATAAATTCTTGGCATCAAAGCTGTTTTGTTTTGGTTTTTTTTTTTTTTTTTTTGTTGAAAAACTATAATAAAGACTGTGGCAGAGCTTATTTGACTATTTTGCGTAATAGCATATATTAGCCCATGTGAGGGAGGGAAAAGAGGAGGACCCTTCTTGTGACAGCAACAGTGTTTAATGTGGCTGCTGTGGAGCTTGCTGTGAAAATGCAAACATGGGAAGGCATTTGAAAGAACAACCAGTACTTATTTACTTACTTGGTTAATGTCAGGGATGTGCTTGGCTTACATAAACATCTTCTGACTGTCTTACATATTGTACTTGGTTTTTCCCTTTAATATATGATTCATTTATATTTTGCAGAGGGGGGGGATAGGTACTGAGATATCGTATGCGAAGTGATGGAAGTGATGAATATTAGAAGCGCAGCTTTCCCTTTCTTCTTCAAGACACTCCTACATATATCAAAGTATTTCACTAGTGATTTTAAGTTACAGATGTTTCTTTGTTATGTGGAGGGGGTTGTACAGCTTTTTCTGCCCACAACTCTAAAACCGTCCCAAATCTCACACTATGCTGAATTGTGTGAACTTCTGCTAAAGAGAGCTTCAAGCTTGGGAATTGCATGGGCGTTGCAAGAAGGAATAATGAATGGGAGGGGGTTCACTCAGAATTTGAAAAAACTTTCCCTCCTGCCTATTTGCTGTAGGCTTGGACATTTGATGGCTTTGCACTTCCTATAGTCACACATTCTAGTGTGAAGCACAGCTGCAAATAATCATGGGAGACAGTGAAACGCTATGGAAAATGAGGACTTTAGTATCTTAAGTCCTGTGGGAGTGTTTCAGCCTTATAGTCCCTTCTGAACTGTCGAAGAAGCCACAATACCACACCTATTTAGACAAACCCTCCCATCCTTAGGGAATATGGTGGTTGTGTTTCAATGCTTACAGTCACGTTTGGGAATTTGGTAGCTCATCATTGCTGCACGGTGCAAAACTGTTTGGAGGGCAGGTGCTGCACATGAGTGTAATTGCAGTCGGTCGGAGATGCGTAGCCATAGCCCCAGGACTGGGACTGATGGAGGGCTGGTTTGCTTTGGGTGGACTGCGCCCTCGCTAGCTCTTTGCAGCGCTGTCACTGTTTTGTTGGTGGTGTGCTTGAACCTGATGGTACTCACTTCAGCCTCTTTGAATATCATTAGTGCTCACTGCTTACTTGAGAGATGTGTTGGAGAAGTAATGAAATCACGCGCTGTTGTTAGATGGACAGTTGTTCTCCCCATGTAAACCAGTGGTATAGCCTTTTTGTTTGCAGATGCCAGAATATTGTCTCAATTAGGAATCAATCATTTTAGAGGAGAAAAATGGTAGCGTTTGAAATTTTAAAAAATGATCTGATTAAACACAAATCAAATAGATATTAGTTAACGGTATTTAGAACTCTAATTTTGTAATGTTGATTGAAAAATGCCTGTATGCTAAGGTAGCTGAATGTATTCTAGTTTATATGTGATAATTGGAGCAGAAATGTAGTACTTTGAGGAAGAAGTTAAACACTGATTGGACCCAAGAAGACTTCCCTCTCCTGAGGTACTCTGCAAACTGGAGTACATGTGAAAAATGGGAAGGAGAATGATTGTGAGAGTGTGAAAACGGCAAAACAAAACAGAGTAGAAATAAAAGTAGCTGTTGCGGGTTCTGCCTTTATTAGCTAGGCAGCCTGATTTTCACGGAGAAGGAGAAGTTGATCAAATGTCTTGGATCTGGGCCATGTCTCCTTCTATATTACTTTGTACAGATTCTAGCATCACGGGGCCTTGAATAAGACAAGGCTGGCTGGATTCTTGTGTATCACAAAAATACATTGTTTCATGTAAAGTGATAATGACACTTTCTCCTCTTGCTTTTTGCAGAGCTTTGATGGTACATTCCATGTCCTCAAAGCTGCTTCAAAAATCATGAGGGCATAGATTTAAGTAGGAAAAAAATTGAGACAATAATGGCATTTCGTTTTTGACATTTTAGGGGAGTATTTAATTCAGTGTTTATAGTCCTATTATCTTGATAATACATGGACACCTTATTGGAGAACTTCTGGTTTTGGTAGAATACAATATTTAAACGAACACTCCCCCACCCCCATTAGCCTATCTGGTCTTTGTTCAGAATACATGTAGGATTCCTTGGGGAGGGGGGTGAAAAAAAGAAAAAAAAAGTAAAGAAAAATATCATTACAGTTCAGATATTTCTAGTTTATCTCTAGAAGCCTCCCAAATTGTGCTGAACTTCTAACCCTGAGCTTAAAATCTGTCATTTTATATATTGAATTATGAGAGTGAATGCACACTTTCTCATCCCATCCCCATTGCAGCTGCCCTCGGCCCCTGCAGTTGGGTGTAGTAGTGTTTATCAGGAGTAAATGGATGCATTCCTTTGATTAGCTTCATTTGAGGGATTCCTGATATTTAATGATGCTGTGGGTTGTTTGGCTCCTCTCCCTTCCACTAGCAAAGAGATTTCCGCAGCTATTATCAGCCACACTAACTTTTTAGCATGCTTCAGCATTTCTCATGTGCAAAGACCACAGCTGTATTTGAACAATGTGGTCGTTGTAGTCCAATAATAAGAGTCCTAAATATAACAATAATTATAACCTCTTACGTTCAGAACAATAGTGATAATCAGAGATAGTAATCCTTGAATTTTGTAGAAGTAGAGCTTGACACTGGTTGTTGCAGTGTTATCCACTTTTAAAGATTTCAGATACTTTGCAAAACTTGTATGTTCCTGTGTAAAGATTTGGTTTTGCTATACAGATGGACATCATGGAAACAAAAAGCACTCAGAGAAATATGAATGATTACATTTATCAGCAGCTAACAAGAACACGTTGGATATTACTCTTGTAATTAACAAGTCTAACTTGCCATAATAAGCCCTCATATAAGTAGTCTAACAGCAAGGACTGATTTTATTGAAAATATGTCCTATTAGACACTGCACCCAGTTTGATCTTATATATCTTTAAATCATGCTTGTAGCTAGACTATGTGTATCCTTTCTGTCTCTCTGTCTCCTTTTTAAAATTTCATTTTCTTCTTTTCAAGAAAACCGTTTTAAAATTTGGTTAGTGTGAAACTCTTTGTAAAGGAGAGCTGTTGATAAGCCCTGTACAATCCACTCAATCTTGATGTTTCTGCAATTGTACGGGCAACAAAATTGCCGTTTATTGCCAACGTGGTCATACAATTCATATATCTAGGTCTTGTGAGAGTTCACGATCATGAAAAGAGAGTGCATTTGTAGGCACTGAAACAGCAGACATGTCAGAGTTACATTCCTCAAACAGGATTAGATTTTTAGTTACAGAATTTGTAGTGACTTGAGAGACTTCTTTCACCTGAGACATCTGTTTTCAACCCACTGCTGTTGCAAGTACAGTCTTCGACTCCTAGGTTCTCACCTGGCATAATGTCATCTCCTCGTTCTCTGGTGGCTTTTCCTTTGACCAACCGCAAACCCCTCTCCTGGCAAGGACCTTAAAAAATATGCTTCTATTTCAGTTCCTCATTTTGTGCATCTCTTCAGGAGCCCAGTGTGGCACCTTCCTTATTTACCTCATTGCAGCACCTGGTACCTCTGTCTTTTGAATTCTTCATTCTACAAACTTAATACGCTTTTCTGGATGTACTAGTATATATCCAGTGGATATCAAGTGGTTTGGTTTATGTATTGTGTTTCTCTTTCATTGTTTAAAAATGTAGGTTTTAGTTAGTAGTACATCTCAGCTGATGTTTTGACTATGAACAGTTGAAGGTTCCTAGGAAAAAAATATATCTATCCTAAACTGCACATGGAAAACATGTAGTTGTGTACTATATTCTATGAATACAGATGTTGCACCACAAGAAATAATCATTTGGATCATCTCAGTCATTTTTAATGTTCGCTTTTATTGCTTTTGGAATTTTCTTTGACTCAGATATATACAGAGAGGGAGTGAGAGAGAATAATTCTATAGAATGAAGGACAAATATGTTACGTAGTTAGAGGGCTTTTGCCTGAAATTGCAGATAATAGGTGCACAAAGTGATTGTCCTGCTCTTTTGCAAATGCTGCTGTAATCCATGCATTTGGCAATTCTTTTTTTCATTAGTCCTGTACCCATTCATAAATCCAGGGTCTGCAATTAAATTTTTTTCCACCAGTTTTAAATATATTGTAATGTTTTTCCAATCTGTAATTAAAGCTGCTTCTGGTGTTTCTTTTGCCATCCTACCTGCGGTGCTTCTCTGGGATGGGGCCATCCTGTCCACAGTAGGCATTTGCCATCTTCTGCACTTAAAACATTCTGTTCTTAGCACTGTCTTTTGGCACTGATAACTGTGACATCTGTTCATCACATGTGAAGCCCAGGAGGTGCTGAAGACCCTGAAGCAGTGAGCATCCTTTACGTGAGCATTTCTTACGTGGGCAGGGGAGAACTGTCTTTGCCTCTGTGGTGGGGAAGCAGCTGGCTTGGCTTGCTCCCGGTTTCTGTGGTGACATTCAGGCTGAGGGACATGGAGAGTTTCCAAATGCCCATCTCCCACGTACAGATTGTGGAGGAACCTGCCTTTCCTAGTCTCCCCTCTTCTGCTCCAGTTCTCCTAGGGAGGACATGTGAGTGTCTACCCCAAATAGGAGCTGATGTGGCGAGGAGAATTGCTCGCTCTGGGCTGCCTGCAGTGTCAGTAACCAGGAGCAGCTCTCTGGTTGAGGTTGAAGAGAGGGAGAAGTTTTGTTGGTTGTCTTGCTCTTTGAGATGAACAAAGCTTGGATTTTTGTATAGTTAAAGTGAATAGGTTAGTAGCCTACCAGCTCTGGATTAATAAAGCCTGGGTAAAAATGCATCAGTCATAGCACAATGTTTTAACTGATCAGGAGCTGAGTTGAGCATTTAAGTTTGAAACATATGTAGACTCACGTGCAGTTTCAAACGTGGTCCGTCTGTAAGAACAGTTGGCTTAAATTTAATGCATATTTAGTGGTGAGCAGGGGGAAAACAACCATAATTTTTTTCTTCGCATTTAATGTTTTGGTAGTCCCTTACTTCATGCTGGTTTAGATAAAAATTTTGCAAATCATAGTTTACAATCTGAAAAGGCATTGGATAGTGCTACATAAATGCCCAGCTTATATTAAACTCTAGTTTAGATTTTTTAAAATGACTTGTAAATTCTGTGCTATAGTCCATTGCTTGAATTTGTATTTGTTAAGGTGTAAAACTGATGGAGTTCAAGTAGGACATACTTTCTGTTCAGATTCTGATATTTAAAGAAAAAGGAAAACCTCAAACCTGTAATTTGGTTTTTGAGAAAGCTATGTGTCTTTCGCTCCCATGCAAAATTATTCCATATATGGTCTGTATGATATTCCTTTTAAGTAAATGCTGGGTTTACAGAACCAGGACTTGCTGAGGGAAGTTGTCAGTTTGCATCCTCATTCTGATTTACCAGGGGAGCATAAAAATATACTCTCTTGTCAAAGTTTCAGGTATGATAGTTAACCCTGTAATGTTCATCATCTTTCCCTTAACCCCAAGCTGAAAAGAAGGCTTGTAAGGACACCAGCTCTGTTATTTTAACTGTAGTTTTTCAGTCTTAAGGAAATATTATTTTGCTACCAATTTAGGGAAGAATATTCTACCAAGTTGCCACTATTTTTAGAACTGTATTTTCTCATGTAGCTGAACAGCTTTTTTTCTTGTTTGTTTGGGGTTTTTTTTCAAATTTTAGTTCAGATCTAGCCATAGAAAAAGTCTGGTTTAATACATTTTAGTCTCTTTGAGGTGAGAGGAAAGACTGAACTGCTTGCAGAGGAGGAGCAGACTGTGGAATCAGAACCTCAGGATATATTTGATGGAGAGGGGCATACCACAGATATGCATAACCTGTTCTGACACTGAATTACAGGGCGATTTGTCTGTTTGCTTGTTTCAAAAGATAACCTGTTACACACATCAAAATAAGACAGTATCTCCAGAGAGATCATGAAGTGTGCAGTTGTGTTATTAGTTAGGAGATTGCAAGCGTGGAAGATTTCCCTGGAGAGTAGCGCTGCATCTTGCAATCTTATTCCAGAAAATCATACGAGTAAAAAAAATGAAATTAAATATTTCTTGAGCAGTTTCTGCTGTGCCGTTGTAATAAAAGGAATTAATTGCATAGAAATCTGCCCATTTTTGCATCTGTGAGCCATTAAAATTTTTTTATGATTTGATGAACTCTCACTTGGCCCACACGAGGTAGAACTTAATGACGGAGTAGGGGAAAAAACCCAGCTCCCACATATTCTACTTGCAAGAAAAACTTTTCTAGAGAAATATTTTTAAATATTAAAAGCACTGACTCTTCTGAGAAATTTATTTTAGAGGAGCTTTCTTTACTTTTGCTATTGTTTTTATTTGTTTAGTCCCACAGATGATGCAGAGCTTGCTTTAAACTTAATGAAAAGAGTTACCTCTTTTCTCTTAATGCACAGAATGGTCCATCTGTGTATATAACACCTCAGGGGTATGCCAGCTGGCAAAGATGTGCAATGTATTAATTTAACATCTTAAATGCTCTTCTAGGCCCCAATCAGACTACCTAGGTAATGAGTATATAGTGAGATTTGGACAGTGTTGCCGGATTCTGTGGTTGATAAGCTCAGTGGGAAAGAGTGTGGGGCAGGAGAGCGCTTCTTGAGTAGTTAGCATCCTTGGAGGTCTGTGTTACTTTTGGAGCACGAGACGAGGAATCTTTCAAGAAAAAAAAGAAATAAAAAGTTACATTATGTAGTATTTCCTTCAAAAAGTAGGTCTAAAAGGAAGAGGAGTACCATCATACAGTTTTACTTGGAACTGTTTTATTTTTGGAACATCTGTGCCTTTACATATACCCAAAAAATCCTGGAGTTATTTTGAATGAGGAGCAGAGTTGTTGATCATGGGACTGTTACTTGTGTATTGACATCACAAAACTTGTTTGATATACTATAGGGCCTTGTGCATCCAGAATAGATTAATGAACCTGATTTGCAGACAGAGACCACTGTTCTTCATGTATCTAGGACAACTAGATGCTTGGCAACCTTAATTGCACCCATGGCCAGGAACAGGGAACAGTGCATCAAATTGAGTTATTTACTGGGATTCCTGTGGTAGGTGTGTTGTCTGACATCCTCTGATATGAGGGCATCTGGGGGTAGAAATGGAGCAGACCTTGACAGCTAGAAAAATTTCTTACTGTATTGAAGTTGAGTGGACACTGGACTTGCAGGAATATCGTAAAAGACAGTGCTCTTAAGAAAGCTGTGCTCTCCCCCTTAGCTTCCAGGATGTTTCCCTGGACCCCAGGCACCTGATGTTTTTTTGGTACATCGTGTCCTGTCCCAAGTTAAATGGCATTATCAGCCAGGAATGCCAGTTCCCTGCAGCTCCCCTCCTGTTTCTCTGAACGCAGCAGTGGCTCGCTGGCTGCTTGCTGGCAAACAGGGCCGTCTGCTGTGGCTCCGGGGACAAAAGGTGTGGATGAGGAATGCTATGGGCCTTTTTGTATTATTATTATTTCCTATCTGTGCACAGTTTAGTTTACAAAAAGAATTGCTACTTTTTAATTAAGAAATATAACCACAGAAATAAATTGCTTTAAAAGTATGTTCTGTTTAGGGAATGAGGGGAAGTAATTGTGGCAAGCTATTCTGAAAATGTCACGCAATCTATGGTTAAATTATTTTGTTCCTTCCTGGCTGTAGTTTTTATGAAATTGGTGAGTCAAGCAATTGTCAGTATTATTTTTGTTGTCTTAAATTTTTTCTTACCCTGTATGAACTAGATGCATCCGTCTAGATTACGTCTGAATGACAAAAATACACGGATAGCAGGAGGAGGAAGAGTAATGGCTTTATTTAGAATTAACTGTCAGTAAGTGTTTGTTAAGTGCATCTGTCATGTCTTACTCTGGTTTTATGTTGCTAGTCTCTTAGCTGGGAATTCATTTTTTGATACCTCATGACGCTGAACATGTTAATGTTATTATTCTCATTCAGCAGTCTATGTAAGCAGTATGAGACATGAGTGTAGGAATAGCAGAAGTACTTAATGCCTTCTTTTTTAGTCCTTTAGCAAAAGGACATCTATGGCCTATTTTTAATACTTTTTTAGATGAAATGTTTTATGTATTGTCAAGAATATTTGATTACTTTCAAAAATAAATGCCGTTATACATATGCTTGTAAAACAGTTCATGCAATTTATATATCAGATGGAAAACCTGGGCTAAGAACGGCTTTGGGAAAAAATATGTACAAATATGGATAAATGAAGAAGACTCACATCAGATAATTCAATATAATGGAATCTTGTGAGTGTGTGAACAAGTAAAGTGGATTCCAGAAGATTTGAGAAAAATTATATCCTTTTGCAACCTAAATTTAAGTGTCTAAATGAGTTCTTACAGCACTGGAACTTGGCAAATGGCCTTACTTTCAGGTGTCAGGCAGAGAAGAAGATCTGATTTTTATTGCTGCTTGTTGGTTTCCTAATAATGATGAGCATTGCCTAGAATGTAAGAGAGAGAGATGGCAGCATTTGGATACATTGAGGGCTCCCATTGAAATGTTTTGGGAATGTGCAGGACTTGTGCTCTTTGACATGTTCTGAAGCAATGATGTCTAAGAAAGAGAGAAATTAAGATCTTCCCCTTGTACATCACACTGACACATGCGTGTATTGTGTTGTTTTCCACTGAAACATTACTTTTGATTAACAAGCAATTTTAAGGCCAAAGGCAGAGTATTCCTTATTTAAGTACAAAGGGAAAAAATATAAAAAATACAGCAGGGCATCCCACAAAGCAGCAGGCTGTATTGTTTTGACTTTAGTAAGTATTCCTGTCTTCTTTTCCATACATATGTGTGGCAATCAAGTCATTCTACGGATTAGTCTTGATGCTTCTGATAATTGAGTTTCCTCTGCTGTAGGGGAATGAAACCTAGCAGAACAAAAGCTTTAGTAGATCATTACTCTAACTGAAAGTTTAACCATTTGTCTTTTCTTTGTTGGAAAATTAGGGAACAATTTTTAGCTCTTGGCAAGCCAGTCAAGCACATCTGAGAATCAGGCTATGTGGCAAGATGTGATATGTGATCAGCCTAGGACCACCATTTTTGTTCTCTGTTAATATGTTGTAATAAAGTGTATGACCGATTTGAGCAACTATTTGATTAGAAAGGGAAATGAATGGAAGGCATAGCTCCAAATGCTTAATTAACCAAGACCTTTAAGTGGCTTTGTTTCAGAGGCAGGAAATCAGGCAACAGGCTCTGGAAGGACGTGGTGGAGGCTGCTGGAATTGTGTCTTGGGCCTAGAGTATAGCGTGTTTGTGTGTGGTTTAGTTTTGGTGTGTGAATTCTAGACTTTAAAGCCATGTGAAGATTGCACTGGTGTGTTTTAGTAAAGACAGAGCATGGGTGATCCTTGCCCAAGCACTGAGCCAGGAATGGCAGGCTGGCCTGGCACTGGGGCATCCCTGCCTGCAGTACCAACATGTTCCTCCTGTGAGTCTCTGGAGGTGTGGCTATACACTAAAAGAGGTGAATGAGAACCAAAAATGCAACAAAACCAGTTTCAGAGAAGCTTTATGCTATAAGCAGGGGCTCTTATGAGATAGCTGGGGCTCAACAGTCTGATCAATCTTTTCTCTATGTATTTTCAGAATTTTCAGACATTTTGATTAGCAAGTAAAAATATTCTCACTTCCTTGTAAACTAACGAGCAGATGTCTTTTCAATAGTAGGGATTGTTTGAAGACAATCAGAAAGGTGGTATCTCTCAAGAAGCAGTTAAATTAATGCATTCAGGTTTTGTCAAATCCTGCTACTTGGTAGCAGTCATGGTGATCCATCAGAAGGTATTCAGACACAAATTTTAGATGGACCACCAAATACCCAAGAGTCTTCCTTATCCCCTTGACAATAGGGATGCACACGCTGCAGAGCTTGCCCGTACTGGTCTGGCCCTCTTATGCAAAGATTGATGGGGAAGAGATGCATGATGGATTACCTCAAGTTCTGCAGTGCTCTTTGCTCTAGGCAAAAACATGTTGTCAGCTACATGTCATTAGACTGATAATCAAACTAAATAGCTAGAATAGGGGTGGCTTCCAAAGCTGGACCTGATCCTGTACAACCCTGCACTCATCTCCATGTCCTGAGCAAATGTGTTGCATGCACTTCTAGGATCTTTTTTAGCCCAACAGGTCTGTTTCCAGTCCTTGATTACTCTGTTCTGGGGAGCACACCCAGATCTTGATTTTAGTGGGTTTTCATGCTCAGTAAGCATTTATGTGCTATGAGTGACTCCATAGAGCTTCTGAACAGAGGTAGATTGAGCTGGATCTGCTGCTGCAATTGGGGCCCAGTTTACTCATTCACAGTGCTACTGCCTGCCTTGTTCTCTAGAGCTCTTTGCAGCTTGTTTTAGGAGTTGACATGATCTGTGAAGTGTCAGGGAGCTCAGCAGGATACAAATGGTGTTGGGGTAGGAGAGGCACTGCTGTTTTGTCTGTCGCTTCCTGGGGCACTGTAGTCAAGTGTCGTGTGAAGAGATGGGTTCCTAGCTTAAGGCATCTCCAGCAGCCCCTTCTCGTCATGCAACCTACCATGGCAGAGGTACGCTGGGAGGGAGGTTAAGAGGCACTGGTAGCTAATCGCTCCTGGATGTATGTCGTTAAGCATATTCATGCTCCCATTATTCCCTTAGAATTTGTCTCTGGCACAAATGCTTTCCCTTGTTTCAGTCTCTTACAGTGCTTTAATAACTAACAGCATCTGTTGGTATGCTGCACCCCGAGAAGGGGTAAGTCTTCCTCCCTTCCCTTGTTCCCTCTCCTCGCTGCTCGCAGATGTAATAGAGGCATTGCTAACATACCTGTTATTTGTGACTGTCAGATATGCATTCATAGTAGAGTGTACTGCAAGAATTCAGAGCTCTGTTTGAGGTTCAGGAATGGCTGGTATCGTCCACAGGTAGAAAAGCCATAGCTGCTATACCTCTCCAAATCTTAAGATTTCTGGGTAGCATAAAATTATTGGTGATGTTGAAACATTTATCTTAAAGACACAGCAAGTATCCTCCATTGGCTTGATTTTTGCTTCCAGCTGTGTGACAGCACAAAATGTTGCTAACTTTTGTCTTCCCTTCTTCCATCCTGTTTCCGCAGGTCTGGATGATTGCCTGCAGCAATACATAAAGAACTTTGAGAGAGAGAAGATTAGTGGTGACCAGCTACTACGTATTACCCATCAAGAACTGGAAGATCTTGGAGTCACACGAATTGGCCATCAGGAGCTTATCTTGGAAGCAGTAGACTTGCTCTGCGCACTGGTAAACTTCTTGGGGCACAAAGGAGGGGATTGAACAGTGTTTGCATATTCCCAGTTTCTGTGTGGAAATTTCTAGTCCTAAAGACTATCTGAGTAGTTCAAGGAACTCTTGACATGTATGAACAGTTTAGCATTTTAAACCAGAGGCAAGATAAAGAGCAATATCTACTGATAGGATGGTGCTTGTTAAATAAATTAGTGTTGGAGATTTAAGGCTTGCATATCTGTCTTTGTAGAGAAAAGCTTAACTGATATCACGAAAGGGCTAGACTGGGTTTGGTTTGGAATGTCAAACAGGTATATATGTGAATGCAGTAACTGAGTGCCAGTTGCCCTTTACAAACAAAATGTTCTGATATTAACCCCGTCATTTTTCATGGATCCTTTCATGCAAATAATGTTTTAGATGATTATTCAAGCTTGCTGAAACATAGCTGCAGTATTTCACAGTAGAAAGGATTAAATATTGACATAATTATCTTATGTGTAAATAATACATACATCTTTGATGGAGTACACAGAGGGGTTTTGGTAATGGTCTTTTTGCTCAGGTCTCGTCATGCAAAACTGGGATTATCCCCTTGGTGAGGGGTGTGGTGCTGACTTCACCCTTCTTATGAACTTTTTGTGTATGCCTGTAAAGATTAGTGATGGATTGGGCACGTTGTCCGCATTCTCCACTGTAGGAAGGATTGTGAACAGCTCTGCTAAGATATACTTGACTGCCTGAAGTGGTGTTTTGTGGATTTTTAAATGCGTACTACTTTTCCAAGCCTCAAAAGCAGCTTTAAGGAAGCTGAATCCCAGTAGAGACAATCAAAGATGGTAGGCTGAAAGGCTCTTCAGAAGGGCATGTGGATTCTCAATACGTAGCAGCTTTTCTGACTATCCTGTTGTTGCATCTTTGGGAGATAGATGTGAGGGAAAATGAAGAGATCAGAGTGAAGAAAAACAAAAAATGCAAAAGGAAAACAGGAAGACATTTGGTTTTAAACACGTTTTAGATTCTTCTCTTTAGAGCAGCATTTCTAGTAATGGTGCAGAGTGGCTCTGTGCAATAAGTTAACTCATCTATTTGTTTTTCAAACAGTGAAAAGAATGCAATCCTGAAAAAAAATTGCTACTGATATACAAGGGAACGTAAAGAGTTATTCACAAAGTACTCTTTTCATCAGACAGTGCAAAAGGAAACAAGAAAGTAAATACTTTAATAAACTGAGACAAAATCTAAGTTAGGGTGAACACGAATGACTGTTCTTCCCAGGCACACAGGGAGAGAGACTGTGGCTTTTTCAAAAATAACCTATTTTCACTGAAAGAACCTTGTTTATTAGCTGTGTTGTTTTTTTTTCTGGATATGTAATTACAGATGTTATCTTTAGACAAGCAAACACAACTTGTCTTTGTAGCTCCCTTATCTTAGGCACAAGTGTATGGAACTAAGTTGAATATAAAATAAGGAATTTGTAGCAAAAGCTAACACTGCATCCTTAATTCATGCATCAAATATCTACCTTCCTGGTCCTTGTTGTGCATACATTGTTGCCTGCTTTTCCGAGTTTGTCTTAAAGAAAACCTCATCACTGAAACACAATAGCATGCATTCAGATCACAACTTCTACTTTAAGTTGAAGATTTTCCAGTCTCACAGTTGGCTCCTTGTGGCTCCTCAGGGATGCAAAATGTGATTGTTATATTGATTTTAGTGGACCTAATTTGAATTTATTGTTCACCAATCAGATAAACCTCTTAGGAAATTTAATTCAGAGGCAATCCTTCTGGCTATACTGGTCCTGTACTTACAGGCTTTCCTTTTTTTTATTGCATCAGTAAGTATCTGTCCTGGTTAGTGCTTGCCCATTCTTCCAAGTAGCCTCTAATGTTGACTGTATTGTTTAGGAGAACTTCAAGCCTATGACTCTCCAACACAGGATAACTGCTAGTGCAGATAGTCACTGTGCAAGGTTTTTTTAAATGAAAATTATCTGATTATTTTTTCTGTTTTGTTGGAGTTTGACAGAGGTTTCATGATAGAATTTGACATGAATTACAAGTGTATGATCCAAATGAGTTAAGATCTGTTTGGAGGCTGGAGCATAATGGTTAGCATAATGAGGTAGGAATAGTAATGTTAATTTTACCTGCAAGCATAATCTCTGATTGACTTGAAACTAATCATAAAAATAAAAGGATTGTAACTTCTGATTCTCCTTCCCATTCTCTCTGAGGTAGTGAGTGACCACCTAAACAGTTTTTGGGATTGAGGACAATTGAGGGGGACAGAACCACCTCCCACTGTTCATTCCTGCTCCCACTTTGTATGGGAGAGTTTCCATGGCAGAGTTGCCATGAATGAGGAAAGCTTCTGCAATGCTGATAGCTGATATATTTTAGAAGCTGCTTTCTTCCTATCCCTCTTCCCAATATTTTTTGGGGGTAAACTCCTACTTGCGGTTTCTGCTCTGTCAGCTGTGGATATGGCAGATGGCAAACCAGCTGCTTGTGTTGCATGCCTGTAGGTCACGGGACATTTTCTTCCTGGAGTGGAGTGGAGAGCCTGAACAAGCGTGTTTGGCTGGCATGGGAACCTAAGCCAGGCAGAGGCTATTGAACAGCACTAAACAGACAAACTGCCTGTTGCAGTAATAGTTTGGAACCAGTTATGATTGATAGCACTATTTAAAGGATGCTCTTTATTGATTTTTGACAGAAGGTGGGTGGGTGGCTGTGGTCTCTCTCAGTATTCCCCTCCTGTCATAAGCACTTGCAACAAATGGATCCTCCAGCGTTCGTTAGCTAATCAGAGAGCAAATGGTGGCCTGTGCTATCTATATTAGTAGAGCCTGTCTTGGCTGCCAGCCTGCCATACTGTGCTCTTGACAGGAGAGCAAGCATCCTGGGGGTGAGATTCACAAGTTTTCTTTTCCTGTGGTGTTTCAAAGAAGGAGGAAGAAAGATTTTGCCCAGCTGCTACTGCTGTTATAGGTCATGCTTGCTGATAATGGTGGGGGTGTACGTAGCGCATACCATCACTGAAGCTGAACGTGCTCCAGGAGAGAGCGGGCAACTTAACTAATGTGGTTTGCTTCTTCACTCTCTCCTTCAGTCTGTGAAGGTGGGAGCATGTTCAGTAGATTATCTTGCCTTGGTGCGGTCTTGTGTTTTATAAAATCTATATGTCAGAAAGGGCAAGATAAAAGGAGCATTCTCTGTGCTTAAAAGAAAGAAGTAGTAAGATCTGTGATGGTGTTTCATTGTTGCATGATTTTTGATCAGTCCCTGAGAAACCACCGTGACGGATATACGACTGTAGAGTTGTTCTGTGTCCGACAAGGCACATCTCTTGTCCTTCCCTTTCTGTTCAAACCAAACTGGGACATGAAACTGAGATCACACTGGTGGCACCAACAGGTACATTCCTGCTTAATGTGGATATGTGTGTTTATTCATAACGACAGAATCTCAAAAAATAAGTGACATCTCAAAACTGATTGAAAAATGGTGAACTAAGAAACTGCATGTCCTGCTCTAGAGATATGGGAAAAACTGTACTGAGTTAAGTACCATGGTACTTTTTCTCCAGGCTACTCCCAGGTAATAAAACATACACTTGTTCATCAGTTATAAAAATTACCACCCGGATCCAGCCTCAACACTAAGCAGTCTTATCAATAAACAAACAATAGTGTGGCAGACATTCATCCACACATAAGATGTGATGAGCCTTGTTTCTCTGATGGTTGCTTTAAGAACTGGATGTGAATGAACAATATCAACTGAAAGTAAATTGAGGAAAGATGGAGGTTATGCTTATGAAAAGACAAAATGCATACTGAAAAGCAGATTACTTAAATAATGCCATCAGATCACTTCAGGTCTGGAGTGCATCTGGAGATTTTGTATGTCCTGAAATCTAACTGTGCTGCAGAAGGCAAAGAAATGCCTAGAATTCTTTTTCCATCATCTTTTTGTCAGGAGATAGTGTTTCATTTATTAAAACTTGGTATGACCATATTTTACTGAGTGTCCATGGACTCTAAATTTTATATCTCCTTGGTATCATATTTTTCCCAGAAAATGCTACCCTTTGCCTCGCTGTTGGGAGAGTACAAAGACTGCAGACTGCACAGCCAAAGATTTCTTCTTTCATCTTTAAGAAAATGTTCTAGTTTGCCTGACATATCATCACAATGCCTTGATGCATGAGGATTTGGTTTTTTTGCTTTACTTCTCCAAAATATCATGTACATTTTGTTCAAATGAAGATTAAATAAGTTTCATTTGATTTTGAACATTTTAAAGTATTTTTTTTGAAAGGAGACCTTAAAGTAGGAAATATTTTGTTCTGGGAAGATAAGAATTTTCAGAAAACTTCACAAATAACTTTTAGATGCTTTAAAGTTTTCCTTAAACAAAGAACTCAGTAAAATCCCTGTAAATTTGTAGACTACTTCTTCAGGGAATCTGTATTTCTGTAGAATAGAATTTGGTTAAAATCCAAAACAAACCAGTTCTTGCTTTGTACAACATACTGGTTTAATGCTAGTTACTTAAATCTGCTAGGCCTGCACAGGAATTTATTATACACTGTATATTTGAATCTGTAAAGCTAGAAGATTGCAGCAGATGAAATAGCGTTATTGTTTGGCAGAGAAAACATTGGTGTGCACTAACAGCATGAAATTACTTATCATTTACCACTAACACAAAACATTTATATGCAAATGAATGTAAAAAATAGACCTACTTTACCCATGAATGATTCGATTCCTCTTAAGAATTATGCCTTTTATCTTAATTTCATCTTCTTGCCATTTCTTACACAGAAATTCCTTCGTTTGCTCTTATCACTAGTCAGATCTTAAAACTGTTTTTGTCAGTAATAGTGAATATTAGTCTTAATCACTGTAGTGCTAAATGAGGAAGACTTCATTTCAAAATGGAGATTTGTATGTACCAAAGTTGGCATTTATTGCTAATATTCTGCATGCTCATAGCAGAAGAATGATTTACCATTTTTACTATTGCCCTTTCCAAGTTAAAGTTCTGCCTATGCATCATCTGCCTTCCTGTCTTCAGCCTCAGCTAACTTAACTCCAGAGAAGGAAATCCTGAAGTCTATCACCAGATCAATAAAGCTGAGGAGATAAAGGGTTTCTGATAGCTCATGTAGATCGTGTTGAATGTGTTTGTTGCTGTTGTTAGTATATCTTTTATACAGAACTACAGTAAACCCTGTGGTATGCCAAAGACAGTAAATGTCTATATGCAAAGGGTGAATGTCCTTCCTCCTAGCTGCCTCAAGAATCACTTATGGTTTTTCTTAGTTACTTTTTCTTTGGACTGTTTGGAGTTTTGGCTAATTGCAAAATATATGACCTGGTTCATATACTCATTGCATGATTTGGTTTGGAAGAGAGACGTAAAGATCATCTACTCCAACTCTGTAGTTAAAAGCAGACTGGGTAAAAAGTGCTGTTACCATGTAAAATGTAAAATGTTTTAAAGAGATAGGGTATTCATAACAATCTACTTATTTCCTTTTTTTTTTTCTTTTTTTTTTGAAACTGATGATTAGCTTGTTAAGAATTTGTGAAATGCATGTAACTGAAAATGCAAGTGGTAGTTTGAAGTCTAGAGAAATAAGAGCACTTGGCTGGCTAGGAACAAAATGACATAAAAAAGTAGAAAAACAAAAAAAAAATAATGAGCACTTGGTCTTGCAGAATCTGCTGAGTGAATAAGAGTAAAAAGAATAGTTATATAATTGCTCTATTAGTGCTACAAAGCATAACCAGGGCTTGGTTTTTTGATGTGTTGCTTGATTGTGCTATGGGAAAAGAATAGCATTTTTCAGGAAAGGGAATGATGATGATGATTATGAATCTTTTGTGGGTTCTGTAGGGCTAGAAGTATCGTGCACCTGAGTTTTTTTATGACTGCAAACATTTAGAACACATATTTATTCTGTTTGAAATAATTTGCCTTTTAATCAGTATATGTTTAATAATTGCCTTGAATGGTAAGTGTCATTTGAGCTATCTGGCTTTTTCTCCTTATCTACTTATTCTGATTCTGCGTTTATGAAACAGATGTGTAAGGATTACGTCTTGTGCACTTCTAAATTACCCCATATGTCAGTGCTATTTGAAGGAGAGATAACCCTTAGTGTTGGCATTTCATGACGCTGGAAGAAGGGTTGTTAGAAATATATATTGTAGGCAGATCTGGTGAGGTATAAAGTTACATAAGGCACCTTCTATATGACAAGCTGTGCTCTCAGTTGCTCACAAGTTTGGGCTGGTAAGCTATCTGCCTCGTACTTTATGGGATGCATTCAGCTAAGTGTATTGAAGAATGAAGTTTGGATGCATTTTGTTAATTTTTAAAAACAAGTTTGGCAACAAAGTTTGGAATTTTTCCTGGTGAATTTTTGGCAGCCCCAAATTTTGAGGTGTGGTGTTGAAATGGCTGCCATGTGCTGTAGTATCCATGTGTTCTTGTTTTGATTATTCATTTTAAAACTTCCCCAGGCTTCCTGAGAACTGAGGACTGTATGAACTTTACAGTTTTCAAGTTGCTTGTTTAAAAGCAATAAATATTACATGCAGAAATGATGCTCAAGAATTAAATGCAAAATAAGAAAGCCTGAGAAATAGTGAGGAGCAGAATTAAGCTTGCCTGAGGTTACCTTAAGTCCGTTTCTTAGCAGTCACATGCTATTCTTACCTAAGATTCCTGCATTCAGTCTGTGAATAAGTGGAAAAGGACTTTTTTAAAAGTCGCCTTTGAGAGAAAACTTATGATTTCATCCTTGTTATCAGTCCTTATTATCCATGTTACTGAGATGTATCAGGCATAACAGAGAAGATACATTTCTTTAGACATAATTTATTATACATTGCACGTTATTTATTACACAGTACAGTGATCTAGACTATAATATTTGTCTTTTCAAAATGCTGCCATTTTTTCATTTCTTTAAAAAATAATGTTTGTGTGTATGGCAACAAATATTTGCCAAAGAAAAATAAACCTTTGCCTTCTGTAATTTATACAGTTATGGTTGCCTTCTCCAGAGGGGCAGCAGAAATTAATCGATGTAAGCACTGCTATCTGCTCTGCCTGCCGGGAAAAACTGGTTTTATTTTCCTTTTGTCCCCAAGCACCAGTGTTACCGTAGTGTCTTCGGTTCCCATCTCGTGTCCCTTCAGTAAGAGTTAGCACTGGTTGCTGCATGCCTTCTGCTCCACATGGTTTCCAGCAGCTTTCTGGGCTGAAAGAGAAGAAATGGTTATTTAGGGAGATAAACAGAGGGGCCATATGCTCATTTATCTACCTTGAATTATTTCTAGGAGTCAAAAGATGTCCTTGAACTTAATGTGGCCTTTGTGCTTGGGGATGTATGGACATTTGTGGTTGCATAAAAGTTGTGATCAAGACATCTGTTTCTAAGGGATTTCTGGATTTGTTAATGGGACTGTGGCTATGTCTATATTGCATATTGTCATGTTTTTAAATCTGGACTTCTTTTGGTTTCTCAGCTTGGCTTTTTTACTTAGCTGAGATGTCTTTGCCCTTGCAGCAGACAACATAAAAACACCCTAAACTAAGTGTCTCAGCAGCTTCTAGATGCCCTGTCTGATCCAGCAGAGATAGTTAGCACTATGTAAGTTAGGAACACTTCACTTTTTAGCCTGTGCTGGCAGTGTGAGGTTCACTTCCCTGCCAGCAAGGGTTAAGTGAATTTAACACAGGAAAGAGATGAAATGAGCTCTGATATTTTATTTTATTTTATTTTATTTTATTTTATTTTATTTTATTTTATTTTATTTTATTTTATTTTATTTTATTTTATTTTATTTTATTTTATTTTATTTTCAAATGAGGGGTAGGGGCGGGCACAACTAATAAGCACTGATCAAGCTAATCCAAAAAAAAAAGTTAACTTTACTTCCAAAGTTTGGTTCCTGAACTCTCTTCCTACCCTGTGGTGCTGCTGGCAAGGATGGGCTGGCAGAGGAACTAGGCTGGCTCCCCTCACCAAAAAAAAAAAAGGCAAAACTCGTCAGTGTGATTAGAGCTGCTGCTTGTCAGCATGTGAAGAAAAGAGCTACAATTCATCACTCACACTGTCATGTGAAGCTACAGAAGAGTAATTAGCAGGTAAAATGTCTATTAATAGCTCTCACCACCTTTAGTTTGAACACCTGCTGACAAGCTATTACTCTGTGTAGCTTGGCTTCATCAAGTTCTTGTTTTGTGATTGCCAGAAGAGACTCCATTAAAGCCGTTTCTGTTGAGGCGGGGTGTCTCTGAAGAGACTCTTGGTCTGTGGCCTTTCGTTGAGAAAGTGGATCTGTAGACTTCCTTTGCTTCTCGTAATCTCTACAAGCATGCAGAGATTTCTTTGTGGTTCTTTCAGTTACTGTAAATTTATTTTGGCTAATGAAAGCATAACTTGTGTTAGTGCTGGCTAAATGCAAAGTAGGGAAAGACAAAGAATTTTCTCCTTTGCCTGCAATTATCTTCTTATGTTGCTTGAAAATAAAAGCAGTGCATTTCTAAGAAAACCATATTGTTAATAGTATATTATCACAGATAAAGTATGATTAAACTTGGCAGTTATTATATAAGCAAGCTTTTTTCCAATACTAGAACATGCAACTCTTTGTTCATTTTTAATATGGGCCAGAAATATTAGTGATAAACAAAGCGGGGATTTTGTTAGCTTGGTTGCTGTTTTAGGATCTTGCTACTTGAAGGCTTCAATAAACACAGCTGTCCAAAAATATATTCTGCCTGAAATTTATGTCTGTGTTTTCCATCCCTGGCTTTATCTGTCTCATATTACAGGTGGAGACACCGAAATTGGTACCTTTCCTCATGTAAGACCGAATTTCTTATGTAGCTTAGATGTTACATTTTGTCCCTCAGTTTTTTATGGTAAAGAACACATACACATTTGATGAATATGTGTGAAAATAGACTTTGTATCTGTTAACATAGTCTCTTCCTTTCCACGTATCTGACGGTGAAAAGAGACATCTGAAAAAGAGTGTGGCTGCAGGTGGCCATCCCTTGAAATGTTGACAAGAGGCCACTAAGCTTTGATAGGAGTTGATTTTCTAAAGAAGCATATACATAAATGCAATTTTCTTGTCATGGAATCAATTTTTGAGTATTGTTTTGCTTGGCTCACAGTGTTCAATACTGCAAGTTATCTTTTTGCTGGTGCTCTACTTTCTGGTGGGACTGGAGGCCTGCATGTTGCCTGTCGGGGTTCCCCTGTGGTGGCCATGGTACACCAGCACCAACTGGTACCTAACACCCGCCTTACTAGGCTTATGAGGTACAGACAAGGTGACAAAGCAGGGGATGGAGAAAGAGAGGGAGGTGAAATAATTTGGAGTTGTTGAGGAGGAGCACTGGGATCTGGTCTGGGCCTCAGCGTGGTCTCCCCCAGCCATAGGCCGTGCATGTGGCCTGGCTGGGGAAGTGAGCAGATGCCCAGGCCTAGCTGGCTCCTTCCCCGCGCCCGCCCCACCATAGTTGACCTCACATGGTTTGAAGGTGAGCACTCAGATTCTTAGGAACAGCACCCGGAATTGAGAAGTTCAACAGTTCAGTGTGTCAGAAAGAAGGAAACGCTGTGAGGAGCCCTGTGGCCAGCCTGTGGTTTGTGGTCGTTCCCCCTGTGTTTGCGGGAGGTGAGCGCCATGTTGCGTGGGTGTCACAGGGCTCACTTGTGGTGGGGTTTTGGTTTGGCAGATCTGTAACACGTTTTGTGTGATGTATCTTTCATCCAGAATATCTTTCATTTGTTTCTTCCCCCATTAATTTTGCCAAAATGAACTACATGGTCAAGAAGCAGGATGAAATAAGAACAAACCTGGTATTTTTTTCTAACTTACTTTTTACCCAGTCCTCAGTCTCCATCATGCTCTTTCAGCCACAGCCACAGCAACAGAAAACTGTAGCAAAACCAGTTTTATTTTTATCTGATGTTTATCTCTTTAATTTGGACTGATTTAATAAGTTATTAGTTATGAACTGTTTAGCTGCATAATACAGTATGTTTTACTTTTCCATCCCAATTTATTGTTTTCATCTTGTAATTTTTTATTTATAACCTAACTCTATCTATTTTATCATTGCTATTGAATATTTGCATGGTGGAAAAGTCAGTGCCCAAACATGTAATTTGTCTAATTGGGAACAGAATGTGGTGGCGGAGGAGCCTGTGCAGAAACTGTGCAGTTGAGAAACATGCTCGCAAAGCCTTCCTTGCCCAAAATATGGATATTCACAGAAGTTACAATAGCCATACTTCCCCCTTAACTCGTGTCCCAAAGTGCATCCTCTGCTGTGGAAGATGGCTGTCATTAGAGCGGCTCCCTTGTGAAGTGTGTTTGGTTTACAAGCATGAAGAGGGGCTGGCTGGGAGACAGCAGACATACTGTGTGCTGAAGTCTCTCCTTTCCATGATGATCTCCCATTTGCTTGGGAGTGGATGTTGTGGAAGGGCTGGAGGCTCACTGAGGCTAGCTTCAGTGTAATCTTCCTGCAGTCCCTGTGTAATTAAAGAGGAGATTAAGTTCATTTAGTAGATGGTTTGGATTAGGAGCATGACAACTGCTGTAAATAATCACACAGACACTCCCCTTACCTCCCCCCATTTCCTATAGAAAAAAGACTAAGGTAAATAAGCTTCAGCGGTCTTAAATTAGCATTGGCAAATATATCCTTTCTCCCATCTCTTCTCCTTGTGGACAGATTAGCATGGGGACTAGAACAGGGGGTCTGGGAAGAGAGCTACTGAGGACAGGGGGTGTTGTTAGGAGGTAGATTTTTCTGTGTGCAGCTGAAGGGCTTTCTGCATCCTACTTTATCATCGTTTGTGGTAGGAAATGGTCCACCTTCGATAGTAAGTAGCCCTTTCCATCCTCAGTTGAACAAATTGTGAGCATCCCATGTTATAACCCTGTGATGTGGTTAAGGCAAGGAGTGCCTTCAGAAATCTCATTTTCTTTTACAGGAATAATAAGCTCAAGTCTATGTGATTGCTTATTCTTTTACAAAAGCAAAATAAGATATCTTTAGAAATAACTCTAGTATTCTTCGTATTTGTGAGGAAAACAAATCCATTATAGAAATAACAAATCACTGATGTTACTATACTATATTGTAAATGAATGTTAAATAAGGGCATTCTCTAGTGCTGTTTCAGCAACATTTGTATATTTGAAGGATTTTCAAGTACTATTTCTTAGTATTTTTGCATAATTATTTCTGCCTGTGCTGCACAGCTGAGGAATGTAAGCTTAAGTTTAAGGGATTGACTCTTAAATGGAAGAAAAATTTACACCTTGACTTTAAAAGGGCAACATAGACATTGAGCCCAGTAGCACTGTATTCTCTGGTCTGCGATTCTGGTGGTCCTTTACTGCTAACAAGAATAAAAATAAGGTAATGAATGTCCTTCCTTCCCTGAAACCAACAAAAACTATTTTGTGTCACACTGGGTCCATACTGCATAATTCTGCAAGTTGCAAGCCCTCTTGTCTAATGTGATCTTAGGAATCAGTACTGATGCAAGGGACTGATCCCTAACTATCAGATGTACTGAGAGAACCGTCTGGTCTACTGGAGTGATTCACTGCTTTGAAAATCAATCTTCCAGACTAGTTTTTTCTTAATTTTGAGATGTTTTTTCTCGGCGCACTTAAAACCAGCTAAAAGATCACTCATAATTTTGCTCTTCTTTTGTTCTATTTTTATGCACTTTAGAAACAGAACATGCCATACATTTGAAAACTAATGAGTGGGTGTATTTCTACCTTAATTATTAGGAATGGTTAAGTTTTGAAGCCAAAGAGCAGTCTTGTTATTCTCAGTACTTCATGTTCAGCTGAAAAGCTAACTTTCTTTTCTTTGTCTTTTTTTCAATGCAGAACTATGGTTTGGAAACAGAAAATCTAAAAACCCTTTCTCACAAACTGAATGCATCTGCCAAAAATCTGCAGAACTTCATCACTGGGAGGAGGAGGAGTGGTCACTATGATGGAAGGACCAGCCGCAAATTACCGAATGATTTTCTGACATCGGTAGTGGATCTGATTGGAGCAGCTAAAAGTCTACTGGCTTGGTTGGACAGGTAAAGTCTCCCAAATGTGTCGCAGGTAACCAGATCATGCACATGCACAAACCTCAGCTTCTTTACAAAATGTAATGTAGACATTGAAAGGGAAGCAGAATTCATTTACGAATTCTGAGAGGATGTTTGTAGCAATTTTTTCTTGTTAAGTCAGCACGCAATTCAGATAGCACTGCAGTACAATACTTCTGAATGCTCTGCAACCCTACACATATCTGGAAATACAATATAGCAATGGGATTACATCATTACGTTATATATGCATTTTGTTATTAATGTAGAACAGCACTTCGATCTGCATAACTTATATTCCTTGCTCTGATAGTACAAAATTCACAAAACTGTGATATTTTTCATTATATAGATGTCAATATATACGTCCTCTGTGTGTGTGAACATGCATGTTGCATTTTATTTTTTTTTAATGGCAGTGAAGTACTTCTGAAACTGTAGATACAATTAGACCTGTCTGATACTTTTACCTCTATTACCTAGGAAGTACGTGGGACCAAGACTTAAGTGCTCTCCTTTACTGTATCCATAGTGGCATTTTTCTAATGATAACAAAAGTAATACACAGTATTTCAGATGATCATTGAAACTCATGAAGTGGTTAAAAGTCTATCTATATGTCTTTATAAAATGCATCACACTGCATTTTTATCAGCAAAAATAAAATGCTTATCTTGATTTAAGGGTATATCTTATTTTGTATCCAGCAGCTGAAGTTTTGTTCAGAGTATGATCTTTGCACAATTCTTAAAATCCAACAGAATTATTTGGATTTGCTGCCATGAGTTTAGTTGTGTTTAATTTTCCTGTGGAAAACTGGCTTCTGTCCCATAAATATTTCAATATGAAAGGTTTAGGTGAGGTACGAATCTTTTCCATTTCTTAAGCTGAACTGGAAACTTTTTCTTCTATTCAATAGACTGCAGCCACCACTGCTGCTTCTTTTCTCCTCCCTTTCTAGCCTTTCTCCAAGGTCCAAAACTAGAGTACCTAAAGTTGCACTCCTAAGTTTCTATTCAGATGTTTAACATTAGATGCACAGAGAAGCAATACGATCTCATGGAAAGAGTTTAATATTGAGACTTGAAAGATTGGAAATAATATTTTTAGCTCTGTCTCTAGCCTGTTGTTGTTACTTGAAAGACCTGTAGGCTTCACTTTTTCTCCCTGCAAATCACTTTTGGCAGAGAACAGCATATCGTTCTGGGCTTTAAAAAAAAAAAGGAAGAGTAGAAAACCATGTTTATTTGCATAGACAGATCAGTGTTTGCCACTTCTTTCTATTTAGAAATAACCTTGATTTTTTTTTCTCATTGAAATTGTGGTGACTGGATAAAGACTCTTAGTTGCAATGTTGAGGGTTTTTGTTTGTTTGTTTGTTTTTTTTCACAAAATAGTCTGGTATTAAAAGTAAACTTTCACATGTATATACATTTAGCACATTGAAAAACAATGTGGTTTTGGCATCTTGATATGAATTCAGTAGTTGAACTTTAGGAAGAAAGCCCTTGTTGATGCTAGGAAATACCTGCATCTCAGCATTAATGTGTCACTGTAGTACTGTGCACTGTACCCAAATTATGCACTTTCAGTATTAAAAGACAAATCCAGTCTGTAAAATTTGTTTGTAGCTCAGAAGTGTGATGAGAATTACTTCTTAGTAATTCATGTTTATAAAGGCAGCTATACTATATTTGTCAGAGATAATTCTGTTAGCAGGTTTTAGTGTTGGTGGGAGAAGATCTCTAAAATGATTTCTAAAAAGCTGTGTATCAATTCTACTCCCAGTAAAATGCAGAATTACTTTTGCATTTATCTGAAATTATAGCTGATCAGACCCAGGAGTTCCAAGAAGTTAAAAATGGGCAGCCATGGTGGTAGCTTGCTTTTAGCAATGCTATCTTTAGTGTCCAAATAAAGCTTCAGAAGTTGTATTTTAATTTCTTTCAGATTTCTGGAAAAGTCCTTTTGATGATGTGCATAACTTAAACACTTGGTTCTAGCATATGTTTTCTGTAACATTTTAAGACTTGTCTTATTTATGAGCATGTGGGTATTTCGGTTAGGTTTGTTCTTCCTTCTTTGTGAAGCCCCCAAATTAGGATGAAGGCAGGCCAATGATTGCATTTTTCTCAGAAAGTGGGAACATCTGGAGATCAATAGGATTCTGCTTATTATATTCCTTCTAAGAAGCTATTGGGTCCACTAGGGGGAGATAGAAAGATTTTAAAAATAAAGTATTTAAAGTCAGGAACATGGATTTCATTTTATTCTGCGTAGCTGTTAGTGTTATATTTGGGCCCTAAATCTTGTTTTCCAGTTGGTTTCTAACACCACTCCCATCTCTGTGGTGCGAGAGAGGGGAGAGCAAATGATTAGGGGGAATAAAGTGGCTATTAGGGTTATCCACCCCGCTGAAGGATCCAAACTGGGCTGTCCCTATGCAGAATTTTTCAGATCACATCTGGAAAAAGCAGCTAGCAGCAGCTCCAACTTGCATGGAAATGCAATGATGTGATTTTATGTGTAAGGAATGGTGATGACTCCATACAACTTGTGCTTCACATGCTGCTCTTGCGAACTCTCTTTTTATGATGTTTCTGTAAGACACTTAAAATCTACAAGGACCCCCGTTAGGCCAGGCACAATTATCAAATGGACTGCAAGAGTTGTGGTTTGCTGAGTTATTTTCACTGTGCCTTTTGTAGTGCCCTTGTGCAGGGCAAGTCCAAGGATGCTTTGTTCCACGTCTCTGCCTGGAGCAGTCCTGCTTCCAGATGTATGTCAGAGATTGAGTTTTAATGAAAATTAGGGTAGCTTTTATTGCAGGCTTTAAGAGTCTTCTGGTTTAGTTTCATTTAAGAACTGGAAAACTTAGTAGAGAATTCTAGCTATTTTCAAAAGACTTGGCTGATGATTCTGAGGAGCATGAAATAGCTCTTCAGTAACATCCTGTAAATCCTGTCATCACACTAATAGATTATGTACTTAAACTTTTTAGACTAATTTTAACTTCCTGCTACTTTCTCAGACCACAACATCTATCTTCTCTTCCAGAAGACTTAAAAAAAAATTAGCTTAATAATGTTTTATTTTATACTCTTTCCCTAATCTTCACATTTTCCCAAGCCAATTTGCTGATGAGATTGGCGCTTTCTTGTAAAGCGACGAGTCTTTTGTGAAAGTATGATGCGTTTCCATGTGACAATTAACTTGGCTATTAGGCTGACGGAAAACCACACTTTAGGCTATTGCAACAAACTACTTATCTGATATCCAAAGCAACTTGGCATCAAAATGTCTCCAGTGATACTTCTGAAGAATCAGAGAATAATATATACAGTCATCCAGGTGTTCTAGACTTCCAGTTAGATCATTGGTGTTATTTTCAGTCTTTATTCCTGTAATTCATGAAAATTGTATCCTTTGGAATAGTAATCTAAGCCGTCTTTCTGAATCCTCCTTCTCTGATGTGTCAGGTTCCTGGAAATTCGCCTGCCTTTTACAGGGCTGACGCACTCCATCCTGGGGACGAAACCTTGGTGCTTTCTGCGCAATGTCTCTTCTTTGCTAAGATTATGTATAACAGTTCTGATAAATGTATTTCTCAATGTTTCTTTTCAATTACAGTGAAAACACACACAACCTTGCCTTCAAATTTTGGGCAAGTAATTTTATGCAAATTTATTGTTTGGTAGCAAAGCAGGAGGGAGATAAGTACTGTTAAGCAGCACTCTGGTCAAGCAAGGAAAACTCTCTGCTTTATACTTCTGACCACAAAGTATGCTACAGTCTGGAAGCCAAGTGGCAAATACAATGAATACAGATCTCCTTTTT
>WHYT01017160.1:352858-458108 GCA_009806455.1 Tetrax tetrax
TTTTTTTTTTTTTTTTTTTTTTTTTTTTATACAGTGTTCAAAAACATAAAATAGTCAAAGATCTAGGAAAACTGAAATGCTGACAATCAAAAAATGTAGTTGAAGATAAACTGAATAGTTAAAGAAAACTGTTAGAGTGAATGATGAAAAAACACAATTGAAAAATGTATGCAGCTGATCTAAAAATAAAAATTGAGATAAAAAGTTTTATGTTCCTCAAACTAAACATAAGGTATAACAGAGATAATTTTTTAAAATGTAGGATTACTGTTTTGAGTTCACTACTGTGGATCTGCAACATTAATGCGTTGCAATTTTGAGGCATAAAGCTATCTCTAACCTTATAAAAGTATTTTTTTTTCTGTACAATAGTATGTTCAGTAGTATCTGCACATTTAATTGAAATTGAAATTAGACATGTTTATTTGTTAATTGTAAATTGTTATATGTTAATCCTAGGTAAGGTTTTGTTCTTACAGCACGCATTAACAGTCCACCTGAGAACCACTTTGTAAAAGTATTAATTTGTGTCTGGATATGTTGGTGTTCACTGCCTCTCTGTGATTTCTGAATTAAATATACATCATCCATCCATGGCTTTCTTGCTTTAAAAGCACCTTGAACTCACAGAGGATTTTGAAGATCAAACTACTTTTTTTCATCCTTAGCAAAATTATGTTAGGATTTTACCATGTTACTTGTGTCTTCAGTGACACCAGTAAACACTTCCCAGTTTTTTTCTAGAGGCAAATATGAACTGAAAAGCGATGATATTATAGGGATCTCAGAAAATTCTTCTGAGCTCCAAGTTTAGAGCATTGAGCAGTACATATAACTAACTTTCTCTCTGGTTAAAACACAGCCAGCTCTTGCACTGTACTCACATCTCATTCCTTTTCTACTAATTTGCTACTAACTATTGGCTGTACTACTGAAATTGTGATGAGTCCTGAGTGAAGGGTGCTCAGATTCATCCAACACTTTTTCTCCCAGAACTTACCAAACCATCTGACAGACAGACAGAAGGTTGCATTTTCATCAGAAGCTGGCACAACATTGAATGTTGAATTTGTCTCCTGAGGAGTCAGAGGCTGCTGCAAAGTGAAGGCAGCCTTGGGAGCAAAAGCATCTTTTAAGCACACCATTTTCCCCTCTTCAAGTCCCACTGTACATCATATGTTTTTCTTTCATGAGACAGCTATATTTAACCAGTGGAGCTCATTACTATAGTCTTAACTGGAAAGAACTGTAATGTTCTGTGTGGAAGAGGAAGGATCCTGAGGGAACCTGAGCTGGGGTGACATTTACCAAATGAAGCAGGCAGCTGCATGAGTTCTGTCTCTTCCCATCTTGTCTCCTTGCTCTGCCAGCACACAGCTTGTTTGCATCCCTCGCTTCTGTGGTGCCATCTTCCATTTTGGTCTTGGTTTGTTTGATATGTCGTCTTCATTCACTTCCACCACACTTCTATCTTCTTTGCCAACCAAGCAGTCTGGAAATCTGTATTTCCTGCTGACTGCACTAAGCAAGAAAAACTTCTTAGCTATGCTTCTGGGCTTTGTGTTCCTTCCTGCTCTATATAGTGCTCGAGCCATGTTATCTGAAGTAATGACTTCTCATACCACATAACTTGTGCAGCATCAAGAAGAATGTTTTGGATCTGTATAAAATATAAACCTGGACTTAGAGACTGGTGGTGACAAAGGGATGGTTTTTCTTAGGGCTTTAATTGATCCTACATTAAAGACACAACTAAGATAATGCAGTAGTTTATTTTTCAGTTAAAAATTTAAGACAATATAATCACCTTCCCATGACATAACTACCACAGCATTTTGCGTCAGTTGTGTCACAGATTTTAATGGTCCTGAATTCAGATTTGTCAGGGAATGCTGGATTTTTTAGTGTACAGTTTGACTCATCCATCTGTGTGGGCAGTGATTCAAGATATTTCACAGCAACTCTCCTGTATCCCTTGTTTTTCACCCTAGCACTATCCCCCTTTTGGAAATAAAAAACTTAAACTGCTACTGCAGATTACATTGAAGTCTAAGTAGTAGGAACAAAGAGATCTTGTGGAGATAGATTTTGTATTCCAGACTTTCAGTCTGTGCCCAGAGAAAAGCTAGCAGGCTGACAAATGTGCACCAGTCTGACTAATTTACCACTGCTGTCTGGATACATGATACATGAACAAAATGGAACAAGGAGATGAACAAAAAGCCCAACTGTAAATAGAATTTGTTGGTCATATAAAAGATAAGGGTCAAATTGCTGACAGTAGTAACAAAATGTGAAATTTCAGAATAAAAGGTCTGCAGGCGTGCAGCTCATTTTGGCATGAGCTTAAATGTGCTAATATTCTGCAATATATATATTTATCTATACACACACACACATATGTTGTAGTTCAGCCCCGATCGGGACCAGACTACGCAGTCTCTCTCTCACTCCCCCCACCCTCTGAGAGAACAGGGGGAGATGATAAAAGAAAAATGGCTCGATAAGGACGGAGAGAAAATCCTTAAAGTTACCATTACGGGCAAAAGAGACTCGACCTGGGGAAAACTATTCATTTATTGCTAAAAACAACAGGATAATGAGACAGAGAATGAGATAACCTCCCTCCACCGCTCCCTCTGCCTGAGCTTAACATTATCTCTACTACCCCCCCCTCCCCCCCGAGTGGCACGGGGGGGAAGAGGGAATGGGGGTCGCGGTCAGTTCATCACGCGTTGTTTTACGCTGCTGCTTCATAGTTGGGGAAAGAACTCCTCGCATCCCTCCCCTGCTCCAGTGTGGGGTCCCACCCATACGCCACAGTCCTTTGTGAAACTGCTCTGGCGTGGGTCATCTCTTCCACGGGGTGCAGTCTCTCCAGAACAGCTGTCCCAGCGGGCCCTCCACGGGCCACAGCCTCCTTCAGGCATCCACCTCCCCCGGTGTGGGGTCCTCCATGGGATGCAGGTGGATCCCTGCTCCTGCGTGGGCCTCCATGGGCTGCAGGGGGACAACCTGCTCCACCATGGTCGTCACCACAGGCTGCAGGGGAATCTTGGCCAGGAGCCGCATTACTCCTCCCCCTCCTTCTTCACTGACCTTGGCGTCTGCAGCTGTTTCTCTCACAAGAAAAGTTCTTCACAACAGGCTGGCAGAAGCCTCTCAGGATCTCTTCACATCATCCATCCCATCTCATCTCCTCTCCACCTCTTGCAGCCGGACCGGGCTGAGTTGGGCCCAGTCGGCCGCCTGGCGAGAGGCCAGAGGGTGAGGCCTGCAAGACCCTGGAGGCCTGCGCCTCCCCCTCTGTGCCTCTGCCCCCGCTCAGCTTCTTCACATCTTCTCTTCTTTTTTTTTTTCTGTTTTCCCCTTCTTAAATACGTTATCACAGAGGCGTTATCAGGGAACATTCTGCTACCTTGGCCAGCAGTGGGTCTGCCCTAGGCCTGGTTGAGTCCACTGAACAAAGGAGAGCAACTTCTAGCAGTTTCCTACAGAAGCTACCACCTTACGCCCCCCCTCACTAAACAAAACCACAACAATAAATCCTATTAAGTAAGACTAAAATATGTGCCTAAAGTTAAGGACATTTAAGTCTGGACAGCAGAACAGGACCTCTAAGCCTCACTGTGGGCTGTGTAAACTTTTTTGGGTGATTTTCCATTGCCTACAGAGAAGTGCAGCCTGCAGTGATGTAAACACTCTTGTTTATATATGAGCAATTCTAGGTGTTCTGCTTCAGGGCACCCTTTAAGCCTGCTTTGTATGAAAGCACTGTGGTAGCAGAACACATTACCCACTCAAAAATGAATCTCCCTCTTTTCACCATGGTGACGTACACAAGGCATGCATTTTCTTCCAGTGTAGGTAAAATGTGTTCAGCTGGATTTCTTTATCTCATTGTTTTCAGTGAATGAGCCTTGGTGATGTTTATGGTATGACTGTTTTGTAGTTTTAAGTAAAAAGGAGCATTCATTGGGAAAATTATCCTTGAATGTTTGCAAGCCAATAACTTCTTACTTACAAAGAAAATGTTACTGGTTTAGCGTCTCCTTTATAAGAGACTTCATACAGTCCTATTAGCTGTGCTTGGTTATTGCTTGTCCTGACAGGGTAGGTCTGGTTTGCACACAAGATGGTGGTGGAAAACAAATGAAAACTCAAACAAAAAGAAACTGCGATTCTTTACTACCCACACAAATAATGCACTTTCTGTTAATTGGTTTTCAGTCTTAAATCTGTGAATCTTATGTTTCCTTTATGCATTTCCCTTTATGCTTGTTTGAATGGTATGCCAAACTTGTCAGTAAGTGCTGCCTAAGAATGCTATGGTACTTAACTGTATTGTGCTACTGGAACAGCTGTAAATGTTTAACAGAGCACTCGTTTAAAAAATTCCTTTATCCCCTGTGAATTTTACTGCACTTCTCCCTGATTCTACATAAAGCAGTTCCATTAGAAATACAAATAAAATGTTTGTTTCATGAAACCCTAGAACTATGAATCTTAGACAGATTTGGCACAAATATATATGCAACAATATTATACGATTTTTATTTGAGCTTAATGTGTTACGTTTGAAGACTGAGTTATATTACTGATTTGGTTACTTCTCTCTTTAAAAGATTTTGGACTAGTATGTTTAATCAAACTGCTGAGGATGTTTTCCCTTGTTAGGATGCTAAAATAAGTATCATATTGGTTTTAAACCCCTCACAATGTCTATTGTTATAAAATAGCTCAGTACTACAGCTAATGTTGAAATATGATTAACTTTTATTTTGAGGCCATGCTTTTACTAACAACAGTCTGATTTGTCCAAATTGCAACTTTTAAAAGTGAAATAGTTGTTTCTATATATGATTTTCCCCTATCCAAATATTATATGAAGAAGACAGGTGAGGCTAAAGCATATAAGGCTGAAAATGTTGGTAATGCAGAAATACTGAGTGTATGCATCTCCTTCTCAATATACATATTTTTTTTAATTGTTTAGGAAGGATTTTCCTTCATGTGCAATCAGTAATTGTTAGTATCAACAGCTGTTGAATCTTATTATTTCTTAATTCTGTGAGGGAATTAGCTGTGCTATATTGATGTACCTGGCCTTTTACCAGTCCTTCAGGGTGGCTTAATTAATTAGTGTTAGATAATATAATTTTATTTCATTCTGAAAGATGCTGGTAGTGCTAAAGATTTTATTTAGGTCTCAGTTCATGAAAGTATATATATATGCACATGTGTGTTACAGCCTGCATTCATGTTTCAGAGTTGTTTTATTATTTATCTCAAGCACTGGTTTAAAAATCATTAAAAGAACCAGTAGCTCTGTTGTGCCTGCTGTTAGGGGAACTTTATTTCCTATAGATTAGGGTCTTGAAGTTGGTTGACTTTAATGTTAAAAAAAAAAGTAAGCACCAACTGTAAGTTTTTTGTTTTTTTTTTTTTTCCCTGCGAATGAGGTATTTAGAAGCTCTTCTTCTCTCTGGAATCTATAGTGTCTAATAAGGTGCAGGCTCACAAAGTGGGTTTGCACAGTGGAAAAATTAAGAGGCTCCCACTTTTCCAGCTGCATGTATGATCATAAAACATGTATGAACTTAAATTATCCTTGAAAAACATTACCTGAGGAGTCTCAAACCTTTGTGAAAGTGGTTTGAAAATGGCTAATGGCTTCAGATGTTGGAAAGGAGAGGTGTGAGAAAAGGCGAGAACGACAAAAACACCCTGCACAAAGCAGGGTGTGCAGAAGCATTGGTGTGATTGCATAAATGTCCTTTCTTTGAGATATCGAGTGTAGAAGGGGTAGACAAAGAATGGAAAGGAGAAACCAGCAGAGATCTGGAAGATGAAATGAATGGAAAGGGCATGTAGTCAAGTAGGTGCTCTGTGGAGCTCCAAAGGTGTTTTATATGGGTGTTGCAAAGGAAGAGAATCACAAGGAGGTTTTAAAGGGAGAACAAATGAATTACAAGAGAAAATGAGTAAAAAAAGGTTCCACAAATAATGGAAAATTTGTGGAAAAAGGTCTTGGAAATTACTGAGAGAGGAGTGAGACAATGGGACGTTGAGGTCAGTGTCACAGCAGGAAGTGGGGCGACATAAGGCCCACTTTAGTTCTTGTTTGACTTAAAGAACACTGAATTCGACAGGACACATGTTGAAAATGACAGTTCTCAGGGATTTTGCTTCACTGGAACTGTAGGAGGTACCTGAGACTTTAAGGTCCAAGGGTCCGTGAAAAAATATGACTTTGAAAGAAAAAGTAGAAATTAGAAGTTGATAGAAATGGCTCAGCCAAGCCAAGGAAATAGTTTTTATAAAGTAGAGAAAAGTGATCTAATTAAACAAGGAAATCTTTTTACTTGGTGTGTTTCTGATGCCTTGAGAAGAAAAGTGGTTTAGCAGCCAGTTGAAAAGTTATATTGTATGCAAATTTATTTGCATTTATACATATTGTTTCACATGTTGCAAGTCAATACTATTGTTCTGCATTAAAATTACAATCAGTGGATATATTATCATTGGAGAGGGATTTTTTTTTTTTGTCAGATTGGTGTTTCACACTTTGTCATTTCTGAAATCCAGTCAGCGATCCTACAATGAAGTTTCTGTTTATATTTTGATTGAAACTACTGGCATGTTGTTATACTAAGTCTTGCTGAACTTCTACTATTGAAACTGATGCTTGGGATGTCATACTAAAATACATTTCCTTTGATAGTAAATATTTAAAGAGGCTTTTGTCCCAACTGCTTGTACAGTGTAGTTGTGTGTGCAGATTGCCTCCAGGGAAGTGCTCTGAACTGGAGGTGGGGGAAAGGGAATTATCATTTTACTGGTCCAATTTGCAACAGTACTGCAGAGAGGCATTGGCAGAAACGGATGTGAGGGAGTTGGTTTGTAAGCTACAGACAGCTACAGAAGAGGCAGCTTGAGGACCCCTTACATTTTCTGCAAGAGCAAAGTCCATATAACATTGACCTGTCTCCTTATCCTTCCAAGTCATGAAGCACTTTTCAAAATATTACATATTAGTTACTGATTTTTAGCAGTCTTTTCCCTCTTACTGGCATCCTTGCCACTTGCTTCACATGCTGTTTTCAGTAAATCTTCACTGTGTAAACTTCAGTGTAACAAAAATGAGTAAAGTCTCAGTCCCTTTGCCTGTTTTTTAATGTCAACAAAGTTTATTTGAGGCCTTTCTAACGATCTTCACTAAGAGCAGTGATGGTAAAAATGTCATTATTTTCCTCATCAACCGTGAAACCAAACTACATTGTAAAAGTATGAGGGAAGATGATGCAGTATTAGAAGCCAAAGCCTACCATGCAATTTTGTTTAGAGAAATGCTGGAGGCTTTGAAATGTCAAATAGATTCCAGTTGTGTAATTTGAGGATCAAATTGTATTAACATCCATACTTAAGGTAAAATAATACCATTTGCTGGCATGATTCCATTCATCTTCAATAAAAGTGAGTTCATAAATGAACATGAGCTTTTAAAATCAAGGTTTCAGGTAGATTTAAGAACCTCAAACAGTTACAGTTTTGAAAGGAAAAATATCAGCATTTTTGTACATTTTGGCTAATGTACTTTTTAAAACACCATTATTGTTCATAATCAAGCAGTTCAGTTTCATTTTGTCCTTTAATACACTCACATGTCCCCTCAACTTCAGTAAAGATCCGTTTGTGTGTCTGGGGGTAAGCCTGCTGTAATGTGTACCTACCGTACAGCTGCCCTATACTGCATAAAACTTGGACTTTGAGTTGTGCTTGTATGTCTGTGGCAAATAGCTTTTGTAAGGCACCTTTTGGAACTTACCCACATGCTGTCTACTAAGTCCTTACTCTCTTGCTGCTTTTATGTTTCTTAAACTCTGCCTAGCTTCCAATTTCTGTAATTTTGTTTTAAAAAGAATGTACTGGTTTTCTCCCTAGAAAATACGAGCAGAAAGTATACGTTGTTGTATGATGTATTACATCAAATTAAAGCTGCTAGAATTGAGCATGCACCTCCAAAGTTCATTCTGTCTTATGAACCATCAGGGCTGGATTGGCAGCCCTGGAAAAGAAAGAGGCCATTAGAAGAAGGAGGCAGAGATAGGGGAGTTCACATGAGTTTATTAATGGACAGTTCCAAAAGGTCAGTAATTCTGCATATGGAAAAGAAATTTAGACACCTATTAAGAACCAGTAGAACTATATCTGTAGTTATCATCTGGGCATGCTTGTAGTAGAGTTCTTTGTAGTGGAAATTTGACTTAAATGAGGAAGACATAACACCAGCCAGCTCTGTGAAACTCTTAAAGGTTTACAAGGAATACATATGCTCTAAGAAGTGATAAAAGAAGGCAGTTGGGGAAGGGACTACTCACCCAGCTTAATTTAAAGGCAACCACACTTAAAGTGTTGTTTGGAGATCTTGGCACATTGCATAACCTATTGTTAATTTATTCAGACATTATAGTCCTTATGGTTCTTTGGCACCTTTTTTTTTTTTTTGTTTTAAGTGTTTGAAGCAGATCTATTAGGGAGAAATGCCATCTTTAAAATACTAATAATGCTCATAAAAAACATATTTGCAAAACCGATTAAGTCAAAATCTTGATTCCTCTTGGAGAAAAAAAAAATACCAGTCCTGTGTAGTGTTTGGCTACTCCCTGAATATAGGGAGTTTATAGTTTAGGTTATAGTTTAACACAAACTAGGACGGAGATCAGATGACTGCCAGCCTCACTGATGAAATACATTTTAGCAGTGCCGCTAGAAAGCAAGCGGGCTTCTAGGTGGGCAAGTATTTTAAACATTCTAACACTAAGTTTTAAAGTATGGGTTACATGTAGGTGACGTCTCGAAATGCTGGATTACACTTTTCATTTCACTATGCACTTCGGATTGTAGCATAGCATGTTAGGTTGTGCCTCGAGTTTAGCCTTTGCAGCTGCTTCTGAGCATTGATGCATGTCTGGCTCTAAATTATATCCTTCCCTTTCGATAAAGATTTTACTTCTTCTGAGTCTCTCCAGTACTTTTAACAGATAGTAGATTGGATCCTAAGTATCCCAGGAAATCAGCCAAATGTTTTTCTAATCTGATGCACATCTGGACACTATTCATATTACAGGTGGAAGCGATGCCTCAAGTTGTCTTTACAAGAATGTTCCCAAACAAATACGGAAGGCAAGGTGGGCTTTTTCTGGTGGAGTAAAGGCAGTCCAGAAATAAACTGGAAGGCTGTGAGAAATAATACTTTTATAAATGGAATTTCTTAAAGAGGAACTTAAAAAATGAAAAAACAAGGAGAGATGAACATTTTCAATGGATAGATATCCTGTATTTTACGGTTTTAGTAGTACCTTTTGGGTATTCTATATGATTTTAGTATCTCTAGAAACAATGTGTATTAAGCACATTGTGCACCAGTGAAACAAGTGGATATATGCTAGTGCAATTAAACATTTTTTCTCTTTTTTTTTTTTTAGATCACCTTTTGCTGCTGTCACAGATTACTCAGTAACAAGAAATAATGTCATACAGCTCTGTCTGGAACTAACAACAATAGTACAACAGGTATGAGACCATATGCTTAGCAATTTATTTTTTTCTAAATTGTAAATAGCCATTACCTCCTTCACACAGTTTTGTGTTACTCTGTCTATATCATTGTCTAACAAAAATAATGGAATACTAGTACTTAGTAAATATTTTATAAAAATTCTTGGTTTATAATACTAGTTTGGGTTGTCATGTGTATTTGCCTCTGCATATCTCAGTAGCAAGATACATCTTGGGTTCTCTAGTCTAATATCATCACTATTTTTATCTACTTGATAATTTGCATATTTATTTTCTTCTATTTTGTCTTTAATTTTTAATTAGCTATCTGGTTCAAAAGATCTGTGTGTATTGGACTTTAGTCATGTACTCTTTCGTACAATTTATATCATCTAGATACCTGTTAAGATGACACATGTCCCCGTGAGGCTAGAATATTTTGAATACATTTTTGTACATCCTACCATCAGGAAATCCAGAAGTAGGTACTGAGAAGCACTTGCTTAACGGGCTTCATTTGGGAGTGCAATCTAGACAACCTTCCCCACCCTTCTGTGGTTTCTCTGTGTGTGGTTTAGGTCTTTCCCTATCTTTGCCTGTTGTTCTGCTGAAACTAAGTCTCTTTTGCTGCAAGATCAAATTAATTTTGATACTAAATTATTTTAAAATAGCCTAGGAAGTTAAAGTAATTCTACTCACTTGAGCATCATTTCCCTGATGCATGAATTTCTGAAACCAGTCTGCTGCTGCTGACTGTGAAGGGCTTTGGTACCATCTTATACCATCAGTTGACCATGCAGTGTGGCAGTGCGCCTCATGCACAGGGAATAGGGTCCAGTTCAGCAACAGCAGAAAGAAGGGACTACTGCTGCCAAGGAGAAGTTCAAGGGAGGTTTTGCACTTGAGAAGGTGAAGTGGAGAAAAAGGGAGAGAGTGGGCTAGGTAGGAGCTCTGAGGAGACTTTTTCTGGTTTTCAGAAGCATCACTCCAAACTGAGCAAAGCCAAACTTCTCCTATGGCCTTTTGGCCTGACTTTTTATGATGATATTCTCCCTTTTATCAAAGAAATGCATTTTTCTCTGACATTGTCATAAGTGTGTGCAACACTGATGATTAGTTGAGTTTCCCTTGTCCTGAGTTGGAGAAGAGTGGTATTGTTAGTCTTGTGTGCTCTAGCTTGGGAAATTAATTTCTCACTTTTCTATATTATTATTATAATATAATAATAGTTTTCCCTCAATTATGTGTGGCATTTTTGATCTGGAAATAGAGCATGGGCTGCTTGCCCCCCACAAGGGGCCCCCCTTGGAGGGCCAAGGGATGCCCTGCCAGTCCCATCCTTCAGCCACCCCATGCTCCCCACCAGGCTTCCCAATGTCACCCTGCCGCAAACTGGGACGGGGATGCCAGTGATGGTGGCTGTGGAAGAAAAGCCCAGGCCTTTGTTTTCTTGGCTGCCTTTGGCACTACATGTGTGTTTTAGCTGTTGTCTTGTGGCTTGTTGTGCCCTTATTGAGTTGTGAGAGGAGGTCAGTATTCTGAGAAAAGGAGGCACAAAGGAAATACCTTCCCCTTGGCTAAACTGCTTGTTTTCCACAGAAGTAGCTGTGCATCACTGTCTAGTTTTTTAATTGAGGGGAAGAGCCACCTGGTCCATTTTCATATGTCCCTTGTTAGTGAGAGAGTGGGTAGAATATCAACCACTGCAGTATTTCCCAGGAATGAGCTCAGTGTCAATTAATTTTCTTATAAATTCATCCCTATCCATGATACTGCTCATTCACTATGGTGTAGGTAAATATTTCCCTATGTAAATTTTTCAGTGGGAATGAGAGCAAATGTTACTATTTAATACCTTTGAAGAACAGCGATTTTATCTTCTCCAAACTGACATGATTCCCTAATCAGGAAGCAGTTCAATACATGAATTCATACTTTGAAGTCAAAAGGAGCATTTGTGTGCCTGAATTTAAACATGCTCTGAAATTGAATTGGACTGTAGTCAGAAGAATGATAATGAAAAATTCCATTACTAGTCCCAAACACATGTGGTTTGATCTCTACTTAAAACAAATGCATTCCAACCTAGCATTTCGAAATGTCTTCGCTGAGCTTTTCATTTATATGATCACTGAACACACTGAGAATCCTCATTGTGCTTTCTTAAGGCTGTAAATTTAATGTTTCAATATCATCTTATCAGATGGTTTTTCTGTCTCAGAATCCATTTTCTTTTGTATGTGGAGTACTTTACAGTACTTCACTAACTTGCAATAATTTATAATTTAATTAAAAATATTTTTTTTGTTTGTGAAAGACACAGAAGGCAATATTAGCGTTGTTCTTGTAACGGTAGCTAACAACAGATTTTTATAAAGCTTAATTGTTTATGAAAAAATGCAGTCTGTATATTTTCTTACACCTTCGATTTTTTTTAAAACATTCATACAATTTAAAATTAGAACTCCAGTATTCACCTCAGTAACTAAGTGCCAGCAGAACTGAAAACTGTTTTTTTGTTGTTGTTTAAGTTGCAGCCAGCCTTCGGATTAATTAACCAAAAATTATTCTTATGTCAAGGTGGAGGAAAAAAGCTAAAATTAAGCTGGCTTGCCTGAATTATTTTGCGCATTTTGAGGCTAATTGTAATATCAATGTTTCTTCATAGAGCTAAGTGTTGTTGGGTTTCCCCATGCCCCTCTTAGCAGTGCTAAATGGATAATGAAGAAAAAAAAAGACAGAATTAAGACTCTCTCTTATAAGTATTAAAGTCTAGAAAATCTATTGAGATTCACCTTTAAATAATTAGAAAAGTTAATGTTTGTAATACCTACTTAGAGACAGACTTTGTAATAAAATGCAGAATGGCACATACTTGTTTTAACCATTTCATTTTGTATGTACACTGCATATTGCCCAGGACCTGACCAACAGGCCAGTGTGCAGTGGATATTTGCCAGTGGAAGCAGGTTCCTCAGAGCACTGCAAGTTATTGTTGTAACCTGCTTTGCATTGCCATTAATCATCTGCTTTTATGGAGCTGTTTTATTTTGGCTTAGGGACTTTTTTTCTCCCCCTTAGGACTTTAGGGTATTGTTTCATAGGCACTTCCTGCAGATTTTCACTCTTAATACCGCCTGCCTTGCTCATGGCTTATTTAATTCAGGGCTTGCATTCTTCTTTCATTTTTATAATCAACTCTTCCCTTGCAGCAGAACACTGCAGGAAAAAAAAGGATTTAAATAACAAACAAATCCATAAGACTATCATGATTTTTGCTACCATTCCCTTGCACTCTCTGCCTTTCTCTCCTACACCTGTCTGCCTCCCCATAGGAATTAGAGGCTATGTTTACACTCTAGTAAGTAAAAAAGGCCTATTCTTTCTTGACGGTATAAAATAGGTGTTAAAGTGATTTGGGTGTACAGGTTGAGGGAGGTGTGTGTGTGAGATTGTTTTGGGCTGTGCTTTTTTCCCTTTTGAATCATTCATGAATTTAGATTTGTGTCGGCAGAATTGTTGCAGTCACAAATGCGTATAAGGAAGAACATGAATGACTCCTTGTCTTTGTGATGTTCATGAAAGTCTTGCTATTGACTTAGTTAGGGTGTTCACCTTCAGAGGGTGCCAGGAACTGGTCCTTATAAGTGTGCTTGTTTTGTTTTAGAAAGGTAGCAGTAGCTGCAATGATAACTGTAAAGAATAGAAGATTTATTGCTTTCTTAGGCAATCTTTAGGCAGCTTTTATTATCATTCTTGATGCTGTTATTCCTCAGGAGCCCATTAAGATTTCACTAAAGATTTCTTCTTTAGAGTTAAAATCCTGGAAATCTTGGAAATATTTGAAAAGTTTAATTTTATATTGACTTTGTAAGTTATCAGACATCTAAAGAAAAGTTTACTGCTGAACATCCTACTTCTTACTGTTACTCTTTAGTAGTGATCATTAGTAGCACTTGTCACATGTTTTTTACTTTTTTTAATTAGCTTTCACAATGATTTGATGTGTCTGTTTAATTTTAAAACCACTGATGTTTATCTTGCAACTTTAATGTCTTATGGGATTTGCTTGGCAGGATACTTCAGTAGAGGCATAGCTGTAGGCCTGTAAATATTCCTTTATAAAAGCTTCACTGCAATTACTTCTCTACCTAAACACCTTTTTGAAGAGAGACTGTGTGGTAGAAGTGATTCTGTGTAACAGGGATGGAAATGGAGAACAGTCACTTGGCTGACATGGACCTAGCTTGTGCTGTTGTCAGAGAACAAACTTCTGACATCACCTGTCTCTTAGCAACATTTGGAGGTATACTCAGATTTTGGATGACATGGAGTGAGAACCTGAGTGATGCAGATTGCGAGGTGGCAGCCAGAATGGAAGATAGCTAGGAAAGATCAAGACAACCATCCATAAATGCTCCATCCCAGGCACCTGGGATTTTGAGCTAAATGCCCTAATACAGAACACATACAGAAGTGCCCTGTGTGCTACTTCAGCTGAGTCAGTTAGAGCTTATTCCCCATTTGAAGTGCCTGAGATTCGACAAGGTGAGTGTCCATGCCCCGAACTCACTTCCCCTGCTAGAGGGGTAGTCTTTCTTGGGCTTCTAGCCATTGCTGTCTTTCAGATAAAAGATACTGAAAAGGATCATAAATTATTTCTTGAGTAATGCACCATTTTTGTATGACATTGCATTTTTTTTGTAGTCAAACGGCTGTAACTTACATGGCTAATGTTTCAAATATTAAGACGCACTGAGAAACTAAATGCAGGCTTTAAATGATAAGAAAGGAATTTACTTTCTTAGCCCCCTGCCCCTACTCAGAATCCAGATACAATAATATAAAGGTTCTATTAGCTTTGTTAGAACAGTATCAAATAGGTGAATAGAGAAGAATAATTAATATCCTTAGTACCATTGTTACAAAGTTTCTCTCATATAATCTTTTTTATCATAATTCTTCATTTTTGTTTTTGAGTCCTTGTTACTAAGGGCTTTAAGGACTTGTTAAATATAGCTTAAAAATTTTGAATTTTAGGTCATACCAAGTAACTAATTACATCAGGTATCTTTAGCTATTAAACTGGCTTTAATAATTTAGTGGTGTGACTGATAGATTGATTCCTCATTAAAGCTGCTTTGTGCTTCCAGATTGTTGGGATTTTCAAAGCAACATGTGTTTGATGGAAACACTTACATATTAAATTTTAAAGTTTTGTATTTAAATTTTCATCATTATTCCTTCCACCTCAACGTTGTTATCAAATGCTTGCAGGAAAATCTTTCTTAGCCTACTCTGGTAATAATCCCCTCCCTCCTCCCTTTTTTAATGAAAATATTTCATGATGAGGAGACCACATTCTTGGGATTTAAAAAGTAATATAATAATAATAATAATATATATGCATAGTACACTGTTTATGCAGAATGCCTGATTTCTAATAAGTGTACAATTAGAAGGGTAAGTGTACAAGTGGGTAGCTAAATAGATGTGGTGAAAAGTTAAAAACAGAACAAAAAAGCCCCCCTTGAAAACAATACCCAGGCAGTATCTGCCTGTAGTACATGGAATCCAAATAGTGTTCATATGAGAGTGTTAGAATTCATTGCAAGTAATGCTGGCAGATATTCAGACTCACCTTGTATCCTTCAAGTGCTGCTCTTATGCAAGATTTTCTATTGCATAAGGTTCAAAGCAGTGCTCAGATATGGTGGTGTTTCAGGATACGTATTATCCTGTGCAGTTGTTTTCTTCACATTTAGAAGTCACTGTATAATGTATAAGGTAAAATAGAATTTAAAAGATTGTTGGAAAAATGAAACTGTTTTTTGTTTACAAGAAGCTATATCAAAGTAATTTCAATTTATGCTGTTTAGCAATGTTTTTCTCTTTTTCCTGGTAGAGTAGCTTATTTCTCTATAGCACTTATATGGAAAATTTCAGATGTAATTTAATGTAATGTTAAAAATGCCTAAAGTGCTTAACACTTCTGCCTTTTTCTGATTATGGTAGTTTATTTCTGCTATTTTATTATAGTTTTTTTTCCCCCACCTTGAAATGGCTTACTTGTAGATATATTGTTGTCTTTTGATTTAAGTTTTGAAATCGTTTTTGAAGTGGGATTAGGCACGGAGTAACTCAAGGGTTAAAACATCAGTAGTAGTCTATAGGGATATGAACCACTACTAGAAATAATTTGGTGCCTCATTAGTTGTCACTGAGATATATGCTCTAAAGAGGTTTTTTTTCCTAAAACTGTGTAGCCTATGATGTGGCATTTTCAAAGTACCTTATGAAGCCACTGCATGCTTTAATAAAAACCTACTCTGTGAAGTCCTGTGAACTTGCCAGCTGTGTTTTCTTTTCTATTCTTAGGTAAAGTAGTTTCTTTTCCTTGTGGATGGAAGAAGAAAACCAAACCAAACCAAACAACCCCAAACAAACAAAACCAAAACCCTCCGAAAGAGGGTTGGTGTTGGCTTGTTTGTGGTTTGGGGTTTTGTTTTGGTTAGTTGCTTTTCTTCCACATTAATGACTAACAGTCTCTGCCCATGGGGAAAAATGAAACACAAAGCAGAATAATTTGTGGAAAAAAGAGTAGTCTTTTTGATGGGGCGTATGCTGGTAAACTAAGGCAGCTGTTAAATTTTTCCAAGAAAATGAGCCTGAATAGGTCAAGGAGATGGTGAAAGAGTCAGGGACTGTTGAGTTAATTCATGCAGTCAAGGAAGCACTTGCACAAAGTAGCAGAAAGTTGGTAGAAACTGAGAGAAAGTGTAGACAGAAGGGGGAAAATGTGTTTTAGTGTCTCATATGTTTCCTTTAAATAAAAGCTTTTTTTCTTAGACTGATTGTTGTGGGCACCGTGTCAGTGCGTGTCGAGTGGTATCACAGTTTCTATTTGAATAGAGGCAGGCAGAGGATATGCCATGCTTCCTGTGTGATTCTTTATAAATGCTAAATTTAATCATTAATAATGACAGATCAATATTATGTTGGCCATATCAGTAGAAGTGAAGACTGAGACTGCATTATTTTTTACTCTGGAAACTGATTTCCCTTTCCAGAGACAGTATAGTCTCTGTAACAAGGGGCAGTGAAGCAAGACCTCACTTCAGTATAGTGAATTACAGAAACTGTGTGTTGCCAGGTAGCTAGTAGAAGCCTTGATTGTGAAAAAGTGTAGGGTCAATTTTTATTGCAGGAATATAATATGAAGTACGTGTGTGTCTGTTTGCTTAAATCCATTAAAAATACACGAAGAATTTCAGATGATCCAATATGAAACATTCAAGTTACAGCTAAGCCTGAAATGCAATCTACCTACTTTTTCTCAAGTTTGATTAATTTTATTTCCTCTGTTGGCAGAATAACCACCTAGGCACTATATGAAACAAAAACATTTTACTGCAATTGTGTTTTATAAACCAGAATGCTTTTTCATTACTGTACTAGAAGAGAAGCAGAAGTGAAAAATTAAGAAGTTATTGACCTCTAAATGGTCTTGGAAGTGGCATTGAAAGCTTAAGAACTACACAACAGATCATGCTATGAACTCTATTTTGCATGTCAGTAATAAAAGATTTAGTTTTGAATGCATGACACTTATTTCTCTGAATTAGAGGTGTGGAAAAAAAGGGTGTTTTGACTTTGCTTTTTCTCCTTTGGATGGAACATTTTTGCCTCATTTCCAACCTCTCATCCATTGATAGTTTCATTGGATTTTATTTTTACCTACTGAGAATGTCGCTGCATAGAGAAATCACCCTAAGAGCTGAAATTCAATTTAGACCACGTAAGCACTTACATTCTGGCAGGATATATGAGCAATATCAATGTGATTCTAGTTGGTGCTAAAATACTTGCCATGGTTTCTGACCTAACGGTATACCAGCTCATTTTAGAAATGACATAGGAGGAAGAACTGTTACTCTCTATATGCAAATTAGGAACTCATATGTGACCAGATCCCAAAAGAAAACAAGATGATGCCTTTTGCAGAAAGGAGGGTAGAAATAATTGGAAATGGAAAATTACTTCAGAAAGATAGGAGAAAAGAGCTTAGTGTACACATTGCAGCTCTCTTAATCCAGCGAGCAATTTTTCCCAGTAGTTGCTTGATCTGTGGGCGATTTATGTAAGTTGTGTTAAATTTTTACACAAAGTATTCTGTTACCATGGTGATAGGTGCCACTCCACGCAGATTGTTTAAATAAAATTAAGGCAATTCTTTGTACTCGGTAAGCTGAGTAATTGCTGTTAGTTTGTACACAAGGGTTATGAACTTAGAGAACTGCAGGTTCATTAAATATTCAGGGAAAGGCTCTAGACTTTTAGAAGCGTTTGTGTAGGTTGCATAGGAAGTGTCCTTTTATGTAGCATTTATTTAATAGCTCGCTTTATATTCTTCACAATGGAGATTTTTCACTTCTTCCCATCATATCTCAAATGGTGTATGCTTACCATTCTGTTTTCTCCCATCTCTGTCAGTTCTTACGCACGTTTCCAATGGGGGAGGGTAGAGTGGGTTGTTGCAGATACAGATGAGTTCTGGCTTCAGTGTTGAGGGACAGGGAATAATAATAGAGTGAGGATGCCGTGGACCCAGTGGCAAGAAACTGCAGGGACTGAATAATTGTATCGTAAGTGGGAAAGAAAGCAAATACTTCTGAACGGCAGTAAGAAGAAAATAGACAGGATTTGTGTGGGATGTGAAGAGGAGTTGAAAATGGCACCCAGGTTGTGAGCTTGTGGGACATAAGGTGGTGGAGTTGTTGACAGAGATAGAGAAAGAAGAGGGAAGCTGGGAGGGTTTGGGAAGAAACGTGATTTCAGCTTTTCAGCATACTGTGTTAAGGCTGGTGGCAAATATCCAGAAGGAGATTCTGAACTGTGAATGTGAACAGAAGGGATGAGAGATCTGTGACTCATCCACACAGAGATGATAATTAAAGCAGCATGATTTTAGGAGGCTGCTGAGCAATAGGGAAGAGGTTGCAGAAAAGGGGAAAGTTGAGGATAGAGCTCCCCGGGACTGTAGCAGTTGGAAGGAGGAGGAACAGCCATGATAGGAGACAGCAGCTCTGTGGGAACAATGTCAGGGAAAGCAAGTATTTTAGGAGGTCCACTTAGAAATACTTTATAGGTTTTTACAATGGCTGTGTAATTTTAAAAGTTAATTTTGTATGGCAGCAGCCAAGGATTACCTATGCAAGCACTGGGTTGTTGCGTAGCTTAAGAGGAGCATTTTAGGTAGTGAGGCAGGAAAAAGGTATTTCCTCATCCCCTCTCTCTGTTCATTTGTAATTGTCAGTGTCGTCAAGGCCCACACTTTTTGTATAATAAGTCCTGTTAGACCTGTTAAAATCTAAGATGTGGTAAAGAACCTCAGGAAACCTCTGCCTGTGTCATGATCTTAATTCTTTGCCCGTTGCCAGAGGAGAACATTACCTGCTTGCCAGCTTCTGTAGCTTTGAGGGTATTTAAGAGGTTTTTTTGTTTCTTGTTTTTGTGAAGGAGGGCTGGACAGAGCTGTATATCTGCCAATTTTTATTTCATTATTCCTGTAATTACCCAGACATACCTTTAAATCCCAGTCTAAGCAGAGTTCCCTAATATCCTTCAGTTTTCTAATCGTCATGTTCTATAGTACACAGCATTTTGCTGTAGCCTATATTATATTGATATAATAAATGATTATATAGTTTATTGTTTCAAAACTATTATTGTTTAATCCTGCCATCAGCTGCATTAGATATATTTTCCATGCATTTTCGAAGTAGTGAAAGGCTAAATTAACTCAACCTGTCTTACGCTTGTACCTGTTTGGAAATTATGTACCACTGCCTTGGTCCAAGAAAAGCAATGAAGGGTGATAATAAATGAACGTATTATGAAAGCTACAGAACTTCTGCCTTTTTCATATGTTGATAAAGCTTTAGACTTTGTCATCATTGTTGTTGAGAACTTTTGTGAGAACCTTCAGTGACGACACCAACAAACCTCAGTCTTGTGGCTCTTTTGCCATAGTTGAATTGGGCAGAATTCAAAGCAAATGAGCCTTTCTAGAGCCAGTGGCATAAATTCCCTAGAGCTAGTGACACTTGAACAGGCTCAGAGTGGGCTCCTTGAAGCCAGAACAGCTTATTTTTGATGGTGTGGTGCTGAGGGTGAAGGGACTGGGAGTTATGATCTGAGCATTCTCAAGTTAATTAGTTTTTGTTGTTGCTAAGTAGCAAGACTGACAGACCATCCATTTGACATATACTGGTATTAAAGGATTCAGTTACAGTTTTAATCAATTTGAGAAGCAAAGGGATTTAAAGGATGGCTTGGCTTAATTCCAACCAATGGCTGCATTGCTCAAGAGAGATTTTATGCCAAAGGTTTGGCGGTGCATGAGAATCTGGACCCTCTTTTAGCAATCATGTAATTCATTATTTTTGTTACAAATAGAGAACTGGAATTACATAGTTTAGAACATTTTGCATGTCTTCAAAATAATGGTGACAGCACTTCTATAGACATCTGTTTTTAAGCAGTACTTAAAATCTAGCTGTTGCCATCTTAAAAGTAGACATGGAAGAAGTTTAGGATTGCTCATGGAATATACATTTCCCAGGAAATTTCACTAGCACTTTTAAAATTGTGTTCCTAACCTTGCCTAGATTTTATCAGCAAAATACTGGTAAAAACAGTGCAATATACACAAACACACACATGTGAATTGCCTTCATCTAAATCCAATTGGAATGCAGATTTAAACATGAAAAAAAAAAACAGTGAAGAAGCTCCACCAGAAGCAGCTTGACAGCTGCCTGGAGAGACTGTAGCTGTCTCATGGCAAGCTCTTCTTGTTCTTCACGAGTTACTCCAGTTGACTCCGCCTCTGTAGCACCACACACCCTGCTTTTGAGCAATGCTGCTATCATATGAATTCACAAAGGACATTTTTGGGCTAACATTTTACCTTAGAATCAGGAGATTTGGGGTTTGGTATTGGCAGTTGTGTAATCTGCTTCTGTATCAGTTCTGCCTAGGAAATTTCCTTGCCTTGGAGGAAAAAACAAATTAGGATGACTAAATATATGTGAGCAACTGAAGCATTCTGCTGAACAAGAAAATACAAGTGAAAGAAGTCCATGCCTTCTCTTGAGCACTCTGATCTAAGGATTACTAGAAATGCTGAAACGTTGCTGATTTGTTGCTGAAAGAACTAATAAACGTATTTCTACATTTCTCCCTTTTCTGTAGGGAGTATATACTATATATGTATATATAGTATATACATACTATTTGTACATACATACCATATACTATACATAGTGTATATGTATACTATTTGTGTATATATTTTATTTTCTGAAATTAAGTCATGGAGTTGACAGGAACTTAAGACTGCCAAGAAAAGTGCAGTGCAGCAGCTGCTGCTGTTGCAAACCCACAAATAACGATAGTAGTAATAATAATAGTAGTAGTAGTAATAATAGTTTCAAGATTATAACCTTCAAGTACCCTGAGAGGAGAAGTGTTTGATAGGTAATTGCAATAAGTAATTTGACAGGTTGACAACTCGAACTTGTAAACCAGATCATATGTATGCAAAAAAAAAGTGTTTTCTGCTGAATATTATCCCATAGTTATAGTACTGGAGAACTGTGTGAAAATGTTGTCCCTGTGAGATATATGAGCAGTAGGATGAGTTCGCAGGTCTTCTAGATCTCAGTACTTCACATTTTGAGGTGGGATTTAATCAACTTGGGTGCAAAGAAACGGACTAAATAATAAGAAAAGTGCTGATGTAATTAGGTGACCCCATTCCTCGCTGCTGTGACATAATAAGACAAATGCTTAGAAAGATGGGGACAGGCTGTTCAGTAGGGCCTGTTGTGATAGGACAAGGGGTAATGGGTTTAAATTAGAAGGAGGTAGGTTTAGATTAGATATTAGAAAAAATTTTTTTACAATGAGAGTTGTAGAGCACTGGAACAGGTTGCCCAGAGAGGTGGTGGATGCCCCATCCCTGGAAACGTTCAAGGCCAGGCTGGATGAGGCTCTGAGCAACCTGATCTAGTCAGGGATGTCCCTGCTTCTTGCAGGGGGGTTGGACTGGATGACCTTTAAAGGTCCCTTCCAACCCTAACCATTCTATGATTCTATGAAAGAGGGCAATATTAGTGAGGGAAGAAGAAAATAAAGTGGAAGAATAAAGGATCAGAAACATTGCTTTTGAAAAATAAAATCCACAAATATTTCTATTTTGTTTGTTACCTCATGTGTGAATTTTTCTGGCAATGGCTGGGGCAGGGTGGAGTGAGATGTGTACATTTTGCGGCACTATCACCAGTCAGTGCAGCAAGTTTAATTTAAGTGTCTTTAGCAATTATTACTTATGACATTATGATTGGATCGTTCTGGATAAAGCTTGTCGTTTTTGTAGAAATAATGTAGAATTATGGTTATGAAGGTCAGAAGTTCTGGAAGAAGTATAAGTGATGCCTCTCAGTTGCAGTGTAGCATAGCTCTTGCTAGTCTTAAAAATAGATTTTAAAACTATACTAGAATTGAAAGTGCAGAATAACCCTCTACCTGATTGTTGTGGTTCGTTCTTGCTCTTCTTGTCTTCCTCCCCTACTACTTTTTTTTTTCTTTTTCTTCCAGTTTTGAATCTCATAGTTCCCTTTTTTTAGGATCTTAGCCTAGTTCAGCTGCCTCCACAAAGACCACTTTTGCCATTTTTGATGCATAAGGCAGAGCTGGAAAGAGTGGCCATGACAATCTGGTATTAGTAATTAAGTTTTTCCATCATATTTCCCTTTTATTTCCCTTTCTTTGCAGATAGTATTGCCCCATTTTCCTCTCCGAAACTGCTAATGCGTAATATTTGACTACATCTTCAGGAAGTGTAAATTAACACTGAACCGCTTTTGTTGCTTTATTAGCAACCTGCATTATTAATTTTTAAGAAAATAATGCACATTTAAAAGATAACCTTATGCTGTTTCAGCTGAAGTTCTGTTTGATTGGCTAGATGAAGATCATATAGCCTAGCTTTAGTTATAGTTATAGTGTCAGTGAATGTATATGCGAAGTTCAGAGAATAAACAGATAAAAGTAAAATGTCTGGTCCTTGCTGTATCTGTGTATTTCAGTTCAGGGGTAATCACAGTATTGTTTCACTGAGTGAACAGCAAATTGTTAGCTTCTGTAGGGGTAAAGCTTGGTTGCAGATTTTTTGTGTATTCTTGCTTTTCTAAAGTAGAAAAAAAAGTTGATGTTAAACTTGTGTATGTTCTATTTCTTGCTTTAATTGCAATGTTTTGATACTGTGGTTAAACAGATATTTAAGCTGTTTCAGGAGTAAGATACGGTCTTATAGAATAGGTATGGAAGAAAGAGATGTTCTCCAGCTGTGGGTGGTATGCTATTAAGAATACAAATTTATTTCTAATTGCATAGTTAGCAACTCTTTTTATAGTTCTAAAGTGCTTTAAGCCCTTTTAGCTGAAACGAAATGGGTATGAAAAAGCAATGATTGTAAATGGTACAGGCTCCCAGTAATAAGCATTTAGCTTGTCATTCTACCTAAGGGATGTTTGAAGAGGGTAGGCACAGTTATCCTTAGCTTTTGCTTAAAGATAAAGCACAAAGTAGTGGAGTGACTTAAAAATTCTAAGGAGAAATAAACTGTTCACTATGAAAGAAAGTGACGTGTAGGTTTTGCTCTTGGGAACATTCAGAAGCCGTTTCAGCCTTCATCTCTGGGGATGGCTGCGGGAAGTTAAAATGAGCTTGCTAGGATGCAGGGATCAGCTTGGTGACCTTTTCTAGTTTCTTTGAATCCTAGACTTCAGGGCTGCTCTGGGCTATGCCGGCATGGATCTTTGCATTCCCGCACATTTCTCTGAGTTCATGCTTGAATTATGTTTAGCTGGATGTCATTCATGTATGGATAAAGTATATTTTGGATGGTTTTTTTACCTAAGCATTGCATTTGCTCTCCTCCAGTTTTTCTGTATTTTATGGTTTACTGAACAGTTAGTTTTTCTCTTCCTTGAATATGAAGACATAGCATCAACAATCAGCTGTCCACTATGTGATGAACTCATTTAGCAATTTCTCTTCCCAGACCCAGGATTTGTATGGAATTGTGTGTTTAGGACAGAATTTAAGGGTGGGGCCACCTGCCCCTAGACATACACTGCATGCTGAGAAGTTTTCCACTTGCTTTACTGTCTTTTGTATATTGAGAAATATTTTTTATATAATATATACACTCTTGATTTGTCAGAAATAAGCGTATTTCTTTAACTTCCTTCATTATGGTGTAGAAGAGTTTCATTTCAAGGATGTAGCAGTGTTTCTTTGTTATTCACTGGTTTCTTGGTTGTAGTAAACCCCTACAGCTTTCAGGAACCCAGAGTCCTTCTTACCTTAGTAGTGAGACTTCTCAAACAGTATCCTCTTTAAGTTGAATGTTTAAACATGTAGTAAACTCTTCCTATTACCAATGAAATAATTATGTCTGCTTAAAAGTACTTTTTTTTTTTCCCTTCAATATAAAAGTTGCAATCCCTCCCTGCTATTTTTGCAAAATGATTCATAAGAAACCATGCAGAACATAGATGTATCCAGATTTAAAATGTTACATGCCCTCCCACACCTAACAATAAAATGTGTGTTTTGCTACTAAGATTGCAAATACTTCATTGATGTCTGCATATAATTAAATGTGTTAGATTTTCTTTCCGGCCGTAGTTACTGGCAAATGTTTCCTGAATGCCAACAGCTGTTATTAGGAAATTACTCCCTGATCAACCTGCTGCTTCTGCATAAGTTGCTTTGTATAAAGGTTAAGAAGACACTAGCTTTTCTTACCTGAGTAACCCTAGAAGCGTTTCATGGATTAAAAGTTCATTTTTTTAAAGTAGCATATAAAAAAAAATGTTTTTCTAACTGTATAAACTGATTTTAAAATGAGACTTAAAACCTGAAAACTTAGTCACATTTTTCATGTGGGTTATCAGGTAGAATATAAAGCATCCATTTGAAACAGAGCTTGAACCATTAAGCTACAGCATCTGATGAACTTACAAAAGAGTGGCTCTTTCACCAATGGTTGCTGCATTTCATGTGCTCTCTGCCTCACTAATTCCATTTCTCTATATCCGCTGAGATTTCGGCCTGTCAGAAAAACTTTCACAGCCCCCAGTCTCCCATCTGTTAGTCTTGCTTAGAGAAACTGCCTCACATACTCCATAAGGTGATAACAGTGTGCATGCAGTCCCCAGCAGGCTGTATGTAATATGGTCCAACTCAAGTTTCCTGTGCATTTTGTATTCCATGTTTGTCATCCTTCCCATTGCACGAAGTGTTATAAACAACCAGTGGTTCCCTTTCTTTCCTCTTCTTGTTTCTCCCAAGGTTTTTCTTCTCTTCTTTGGCAGGGTGTGCAAACATGTCAGTTCAGCTCAGCTCAGCAGGGATTGTTCAGCTTAGGTTTTTTGCTTAGTTACTTAAGACTAGTGCTGGTACCTCTGTTTTTCAGTGTTAGCACTAGAAGTCATTTTTTGTCCATGGTCAGGGACTGCTAGGGAATAGATATAAGCGCTTACCGATATTTCCTTTCTGTGGTGGCTTCACACTTAGGTTACATTCTGTTTGAGACTTTGAGATATTTTATTTCGTCCTTTCCATTTGGTTTAATTATTTTTAATGATAAATCTAGGAAGGGTGAATGACTGGATCAATTTAACCTGCCTTTTCCTCTTTACTTTTTCAGGATTGCACAGTATATGAAACAGAAAATAAAATTCTTCATGTGGTGAGTAGTGTTTGGATTTCTATTAGTAAATATATTTGTATAGATTACATAGAATTATAGATCTGTGTGTTTTGTGCTTTTTGTATGCAGTGCCAGTGTGATAATAAACGAATCTGGATATGACTGAGTGAATGTATGGAACTACTTGTGAATAGGGAATGATGTTATGGAAGCTGATGTTGACATATGAGAAGCCAGGAACTTTGCAAGGGCTTGTGTTTGTCTGGCTCAGGCCCATCTACTATTTGTAAACCATGGTCAGAGGAATGATTTTGAAAAATGGCTTCTTTTTTTTTTTTTTTTTTTTTTTTTTTCCAGGAGAGCTGGTTACTAGGCTTCTATGAAATTATATATATTTATCTTAGTGATATAGCTTCGTTTATACAGTTTTATTCCTCACAGGAGCATGAGCTAGCCTAGTGATAGGAAAATTAAGGCAATTCTTTCCTTTTGAATTCTCAGCATAAATGCGATGGTCTGTTCCCAGAATCTGTAGTAGTACTAATAATAAATAAAGCAGATGAAAGTCATCAGGACTTCAGAATACAGGATGAGTTTGGCGGATGGAGAGTCAAAAGCTTGAGGAAACTTTATCTGAAAACTGTCCCTAAGTTTTAGATATTAAATTGCGTTTCATGTTGTGACTGTAATTTAGTGAGTATTACATTAACTCAGAGCTTGTTTCTAAACGTTAGATATGAAAATATTCTTCCTAAGAGTGAGTAGTCAGTTGCTTTAATTTATTCTCTGTATTTCACATTTAGGTAGGTTTTGATATCTTACTTTTCTTATTACTGGAGCTTAAGCAAGAAAATACTGTTTCTTTATTTTAAAAGGTGAGCTTCCCAGTAAATTTTGCTCTACTTTTTTTTTTTTTTTTTTTTTTTTTTTTTTTTTCCCTGCGATGCTCCCATATCAAAATCTTGGCAAGCTGAATTCTATGAGCTTTTGGTCCTTTGATTTCACAGTGATATGGAATAAAAAGTCTCCTCCTATTTTTAAGTTTCACTGACATTTTTCCCCTGTGAAAAAAAAAGAATTAGCAATTTTAGTGAGGCTGACACTGTAATCTTTGCTAGACTGATCTCTGCAAGTATTTAAGTAACAAGGTTTTTAATTGCATAATCTTGGCAAAAGTTGAAGTGCTGTAAGTTTGAAACCATTATATGTAGCCTGATTTTTCGATACATGCTTGTTTTCTGCTGTAAGAGCCAAGAGTTCTGACATCTGCTATATATAGTCTATATCTTTTACAAATTAGCAAAAAGGATTGTAAAGGGAGCTGGCAGTGTTTAGAGCTCATGAAGCATCAGTTAATGTAGTCTTCAAGAGACAATTTTGAGGAAACTGAGAGGGATTATTTTAACATACGTGAGTGCACAAATTTGAGACAGGTTTTAAAAGTTATTATCTTACATCATTCAGACTCATACAGGCTTATTTCTTTAATCCACAGTAACTTCATTGTGGTGACAGGTGGACATATGTATTACTGTGGAGAGCTTAATTAGCTTCTACGATTAGTGCCCAAGCTTGCAAGGAAACATGAACAGAGCGTTGAATGTTTTACTGAAGCCTAGGATTAAAAATGACTGCATGTATTACATGTAACTTGGAGCACTTCTGAGCATGTTGCATTTTACCTGATGGATGAGATTTCATGGGATGAAAGATGACCAAAAGCAATCGAGGAAGGAAATAAATCTGTATTGAATAAGTAAAACATGGAATTTAAAGTACTATTTTGAATTTGAAAGGGGGTATTTTACAAGTTCAGCTGAAAAGGTTGATGATAGAATTGGAATTGAAAGCAGTCATAGTTCCCTGTAACCCCTCTCCTTGGAAGACAGAAAAAAGGTGTTGTGGCTTTAGCCCACTAGACAATCTGAGGAGGGGCAGTCTAACAGGTAGATTAAAAAAAGAGAGGAAAAGCTTACTGATGTCAAGATCTGGAGAGACTCCATGGTATTTTTATGCCAGTGTCAAATAAGAGAGGATATTAGATACGTTATGAGATAACAACATTTGACTGCACGAGTACAAACTAGATTAAATATGTTCTACAGAGGGATTAAGAATGTCAATCTCCTGTTATAGACTGTGCATCCGATAAATTTAGAGGTGGATGTTAAAAAAAAGGTTCTCTGATATATAAAAATAGTAGTAAATTTTGGCAAAGGCAGAGAGAGAGTCTTGAATGAGAAATACTGAGAGAACTAGAAATTACTTGGAGGAGAGAACATGTACACACATACTGTATAGACAGAAAGTAAATGCTCTCTTCTTAAATTCAAAGACCAAGCTATTGCAAGTTCATTTTCTGAGTACATTTCCTGTATGCAAACCGTGCAAACTCTGGAGGAACAGAAGTGATGTCTGGCCCGCATCACATCCCGCTACCTTTGAGTGATCAGATAACAACATATAGCTCTGTTCACTGGGATGTCTTAGAGAGGAAACCGAATTCAAAACTGTGGACTCATCCCGTGTGATTTCACATGCCGTGTTCTCTTCATGACACAAGGAAACAAGATTCCTCACAAAAGTGAGAGGCAATGACTTACAACTAATTAGCAATTAATGCAATTAGCCTAAGGAAATCCTTGTTGCGAGATATTTTTTCCCACTGAGAACTGAAGTCAAATTTTAAGAGATCCTTCTTACCTAAGTAAAAAAGAACTACAGCTACAGAAATGCAAATAAATTAAGTAACAGTTATGTACACTTATTCTTTAGGACACCAATAAATTTACCACCTTAGGAGCAGATCATTGGATCGAAGTAGTTGATTTTTGTTCACATTACCTATTTGTGGTCCAGTGCTATCAGGTCAAACCTATATTCTGGATTGAACATCTCCATTGTTCACGTGACTCAAAATGTTGTTTTAGACTCATGTGCTGTGGTTCAGGGGCTGGAGCTCTGTAAGCACACATCTCCTGTGGGTTTGCTGTCCCGTTCCCCCTGGACGGAGCCTACATTGTACCAAATCAGGGCAAGAGGACGTGTGGGCACAGGCAGGGAATGTGAGACCACTCTGCTGCTATTGAAGTGCATGCATGGATACCTCCAAAGTTAACCCATCACTGAGTCTTCATGCTTTCCTCTAAAGCGTGGTAGAGTAGGCAACATCCCTCACCAAAGGCAAGATCCTCAATTAAATAACCGATTGGTTTGCTTTAATTAGGTAGGGCCGAGAAATAATGAATGTGCTCATATTCTAATGGCACTAATTTCTTTTGAAAAGCAAATGAATGCCCTCTTTCTTTCAGGGATGGCAGTGTGGGTGTTCATGTGGAGAGACTGCTGAATCGCCTTGTCTGTAGAGAACATGTTTTAATGCCAATAAACTTATTCTGATGTTAGTTTTTAAAATATCACTAACAAATTTAATAGATTATATTCTATGGAGACAGAACAGTATAGATTCGGTTTATGGTCAAGAAAGAAATATTTTTCTTTACTCCAAGCAATTATGGTCAAGAAAGAAATATTTTTCTTTACTCCAAGCAATTTGAGTTTCAAATATATAAAAGCATTTTGATTGTCACTCACAATATTAGGTTAAGTAGTAAATCAATCTGTGTTATTCAACTAAACACATAAAATGTATCTAAGGGAAAAAGGTCTTATGGAAAAGTGATGAAGTTTTAAGAAGAAATTACCTGCTTCAACTTGTTTATTTCTTCTAAACGGAGTTGCAAAGTGTGTCTGGGAAGCATTGTCTCTTCTATAACTTTGTGCCCTAGAATTGCACATGTGTTGAAACAATAATTTTAAAGATGACTATATTTCTTAAAGGTCTTTTGCTATGAATTTGTTCACAGAAAACACAGAAAACACTTGGTTTCTGTGGAATAAGAAGCATAAAACCACACAGGAATAATGTGTTGGGTTTTGCTCATTAAAATGCTGATAGTTCTGAAATATTAATGAATGCAGAGAAATGCTTCATATTTCAGCCACTTCATTTCTCATTGTGTTTTCTCCAGGTTACGTTTTGCTCAGTGAGCGATGCAATAAATAAATAATTAAATGATAATAATTTTAATAATTTATTAACATAAACAGAAAGTAAATATAACCAGAAAATAATACCAACAGAAGTAGATGGTAGTAGAAAATATTAACTTGAGAAGAACAGTTTTAAAATACAGTGGGCCTAAATATGAAAGGATAAGCCATAGGTGTGGTGTTTGCTTCAAAATTGGAAATTAGTATGCCTTTGCTAGTTTATATTTAGAATCTTTATATTGACTTAACTTGAGATGATAAAATGTATGGAAAACTGCTCAGCTTAAAAGGCTATCAGTTCTGCTTATTTAGGGTGTTATAAGTTAATAATTGCAAAAGTTTGAATGGAGGTTTAAAATCTTTGAAGAATAATTGATTGATTCCATCCAGCTGTTCAAGGCTGTATACGATGGAAATATCTAGTTCAGATTAATCCATGTGATGCAGTAGAGTATTAAATAGTGAGAGCAAGAAGGACTAATTATAGAAAGTAGAAGCCAGGCTCCAGTCAGATTAATAATAAGTTTTAAATTAATTTTCTTTTTAGTTTAATTCTATAAAAAATCAGAATGTTTTCCTAAGGAATTTCACTTTCTTAAAATTATGTTGCTTTTTCTGCAAAAAATAATGTTTTATTGAGTTGAAAAACTGTACAAAGTAGAACTGCAGAGTGAAATTAACATTCAGAAGTTTTTGAAAAACAAATGAACTATTTAAATTAAAAAAGAGTTACTAAACTGAAAAAGAAAAGAACAAGTAATGGATCAGAATGTTCTCTTTTCGCTAAGAGCCTTGCAGAAACCACGGTGACGATAATTCTCTCCTGCCCATTATATCTGAATATTTGTTATAGAAGTATAATTGACTAAAAATACATTGTCAAAGATATCATTTTTGTAGTCTTATTAAAGGAAAAAAAAAAGAAAAAATAAGTACCAGCTTCCTTTCAAAAGTCTATACCTTGCAAATTGGGCTCAGCAAACTTCACTCAAATAGAAGCCTGTCTTTTTGCTTGTAAGATTTAGTTCACTGTTTAAACTTCAGGAATATACAAATACAAGTCCAGGCCCAGTTGGTTCCAAGATTGCTGGAGTTCCTGATGTGTTCCCTACAGTACAACAAATGTTTTGGACTGAACTTAATTGGTTAATAATTATTTGATTTGGCTTAAGCTAACTAGTTAGACTTCATCATGTAGCAAGTTGCTTCCTGAGTTCCAACTAACTGAGCTTCTTTTTTTTCCCCCAAACATATTAAACTTAACATTACCAAGACATTTTTTCTTATTTTTAGCCCTAAATGTCTGTATGTCTTATTGGCATCCTGTCCTTCGTTCAAATTACACAGGTAAGAGAGTTGATGGGGGAGGTTGTTACTTTTCTTGCCCTCGGCCCTGGGAATGTATTTAAGCCAGGATGCTTCAGTATTACAAATACTTGACAAGATAGATTTAAGCTTCGCCACTAGCCTAGGTAAAATGAAGGAAAGGAACAAACACAAGTTGGTTTGCTTGACCAGAAATGCTTTGTGACCCTAGAGCTGCCTGAATTGAAGAGATAACAGAAGAACTGTTTGAGGAAGGGCCATGGGTTGTGGAGGCCTCTGAAGCTAGCCATGTCCCTAAGTACTTCCACTCCGCTGCGGGAGACACACTTTCCCAGCACAAATTGAAGCAGCCATAGGGAATGAGAACAGATGCAAATCTAATTTAGTCACCTTTACGTCCTCATCCCCCGGCTGAACGAAGGAGCAATTGTGGAAAATATTTTAGAAATTGATACACTACAGTCCAAAAATACAGATAGAAACTAAGTATTATCTTTCATTCTTCATGCTCTGAGGCATAAACTAGTTGCCTACTGAGTGAAAGGAAATGTTTCCCCTTGAATTTCTATCCAACAAGTAGATGCTGTGTAGTGATCACATTTCATCCACCTTTAAATCATTTAGCTTTGTACATAAGGGCTGGGATGTACCTGCGGAGTTACTGCAAAAGAGAACTGAAGTCATCGCTGTAAGGCTTATAGTGAGAACAGAGACTGCATGACAAAAGGAGAAAATGTAATCATCTGTTGATTTCTCTCAGTTAATCTTTTGTAACTTGCTTTTTTTTTTTTGGCCTGGCCCAATCCTTTTCCTTTATTCAGATACCTTGCACTCTGGAAGCTGAGTGCAGCTTGAGAAAGGCTGGCTGCTTTTAATACCCGCTTTTCTCAGGAGCAATTGGATGCTCATCTTCCTGTGTGTCTTACTGTGGCTAGTGCTGCATTGCAGCAGGGAATCGGCAGTTACAAAAGATGAAGGATCCTGATCCCATTAACAATGTTTTAATAAACAGAAATGTAGTTTTACAAAATAACAAAAGGCAACTACCATTTGAGAGAAAAAGATGAATTGTACTGTCATCCAATTTTAGTGAAACTAACATACACGTCTATGATACAGCTTGTGCTGAATAGTTATGCTGTAAAATAAAGCATTCATAAATTGTTTGGAACACAATGAGTAGCAAAAGTGCACTGTGTGCTTTTCTTCTGCTCTAATTGAGTAGCCTATATGCAAAATATACTGTCAGTCCATTACTTTCCATCAAATAAAATAATAATTTTAAAACTTCTTATTACTAAATAATAATAATATAATAAGAAACCCCCCTGTATTCATTCCACCAACATAATTTATCAAAGTGGCTTTGCATCTGCCAAGGTGAAAGCTCCAGTGAAGCCTGAGGAGCTTAGGAAAAATTTAGTCAAGCTAGAAGTAAAGTAGCATCAGACGTAACTTTAGATTTAGGTCAGGAGGTTGCTTGAATGAATATGCAATGAACTGATGAGCCACAGTGTGAACCGTTTAGGGAGAGGAGCATAGAGAAGTCAAAGGCAGTTTACTTGGAACTTTCTAAACAGAATGGTGTGTTGCCTCTGTTAAATTAACATTGTTCCTGTGCCATGTGACGGCATCTTTGCCATGGAAAGTCCTGATCCATTGAATAGGTCCAAGGTCTTTTTCCATGAAGAGGCTTAAATGGAGAGGAAGCATGCTCCTGGTGAAAAGGCTGTTGTGTCTCTATGCTGGTTTATGCCGATCGGTGTATTAAAACGCCTTGGCCAATGAAGTCAACAGCAGTAATCTGGGCAGGACATGGACAGTAACTATGTTCAGAGGCACTGGTTGAACTCTGTTGTAAACTGACATGGCTGTACCCTATGAATTTGTCCTAGAGCCATCCAAGCACCAATATGTTCCTGGGGCTGTCAGCCTCTGAATGTGTTTCCAGTGACAGTCCATCTACTTTGCCTTTGCACTGGAGAGAGGACATCTGGTGTGTAAGAGTGTGGCCCTTGCTGTCCTGGCTCTGGGCAAGCTTGATCCTACTTACAGAACAACTCTTTAACCAAGGAGTGTTTAACCAAAATTATTTAAATGTTAAGGGAGACTTGTAAGATTCTGTAATTATTCTAACACAAACAGGCTTCTTATACTTCTAGAAGAAAACTAAAGGAGTTGTTAGATGTTTTCTTGTAGCAGCTGAAAGTTTTGAATGGTTGGGTAGAACCCAGACCCATCTTCTAAAAAAAATTGCTTTTTGTTCCCAAGGTCTTGAAATTATACTGGAATAAGAAAACAGAAATAAAATACACAGTATTCTGAAATTAGATGAGCAGTTTAATTAAAAACAAATCAGCTAGTCATTCCTTAGAAGTCTGGGCAACGTGAATATGCCAGTTTGGTATGCAATAGTGGTGAGCCTTAAGTTCAAAATCCTCCTACAACAAACATCCTTTTCCCTCCAAAGGAAAGGACAATTCTCACAAGCAAAGCAAAACATATTTTAATGTAATTAGTTTGCTGGACAGAACTATTCCAAAATTACTAAGCAGACACTGTTGTGATTATGTCTCATTATCTGGAGTGACTGTTTCTTGAGAAACTCTCTTTATGGGTGCAGTTAGTTCATGGTTGTTTGTCTTACTGAATCACTCAGGTCCACTAGTGCTTTATTAGAAGAAAAGAGCTAATTCTCTTGGTCGTAGACTGAAAAGAGTAATTCCAGAACCTTTGTTTTCACTCTTCTGTACCTGCTGTTTTCTTTTGCTGTTTCCAGTCACCTCTCCTACTAAAATATGGAAATAAACCTAATAACATTTAATAGAGCTTTAAAAGTTCTCTGTCTTCAACTTTTCTCTTCAAAAACCTGGTGAGATCTGGGTATTCGTGAAGTAGAAAAGAATTTATAATAATGCAGCAGAGTTTTGCCCCTAAGTATCATTTTTTTTCTAGGAAGACAGTTATGTATGCATCCCCACCTGTTGAATGAGTGTTTACATTTTGGAAAGGTCATAGGATTTGAAGTGTTAATCTGAAAGAGCATCCTCTAATTGATCTTCTCTAGCGTCTTTGCTGTGGCTCATGAATGAGAATGGGCGCGATATCATGCTCTTGGACAGCGGTATGAATATCTAAGTTGGGAAGAATGCCACAAGACTCAAAAGACAATAATCTGGTAGAAATGCATAGAAGCATATGGCAGATTTTTTTTTTATCATAGTAACTTGGTGATTTTGGCATGCAGTATTGCCAGAGCTCCTCTTGGGGAATATTCATGTCACCTTGTTTTAGGACTGCAACCAATATAACCATATTGGGATGCTGATCTCGGTAGGCTTACTGTATCGACTGTTTGTACCCCTCTCACAGAGAGGCAGAGGGAGAGCAGCTGCTGCAGGGAGCTATTTAATGCATCTCAGCTTAGGCTTCTGTTCTGTACCACATCCTGGACTTGCCTCATTCCCCTCCTTTCCCCATCATCTGTCAAGGCAGCCGAGGACTTTATTTGAATGAGGGGCCACATCTGTGAAATTGTAAAGGCATGAATTGTGTCAGGTGGTAGGAACACTCCTTTTCTGTGCAGTTTGGCATCTCTCTGCAATGCAGCAGTTGGGAATAAGAGAAAAAAATATATACAATAATTCATTGTAAATAGAAGTTTCTCTGAAGCTGCTAAGGACCCAATAAATTTTGTGGGTTTAGAAGAGATTAGTAGGAAGAATGGGTGGGTGAACATGAGTCTAAAAAAAAAATTCAGTTTTCACCTCATAATTCATAATGTGGATCTATTCACTTTGCATTTGGAGAGGTGAGTGTTCTGTAGTTTTCTAAAAGTACTTTTTCAATAATTTTCAATGTGATTACAAGAGAGATGAAGATAAAAATAATATGCCTGCATTGTATTTAAAAAAACCCCAAACAAACAGGAAATCTAAGTTTTCATTTTTATAATGGAATTTTATATCATTTTTGCCTTTTTAAAATGTCAGCTTAAAGCAATTTTCATGTATCCAAAAAGCCATAAAAAAAAACAATTTTGCAATAAAGTTCACTTTTTCACTTCTTCCTAATTCAGGTGAAATACAAAGCGTTCTTAACTCCATTTTGTGTGTTTCTTGACTTCCTTTTTCCAGTAATGATTCTACAACATGAAATACAAACAAAGCAGAAGGGGAAGTGGGGTATTGGTGGTATCTATGCTTGAGGGTAATATTATCTCTGGAAGAAAGTAATGTTGGTAATACAAATTTTGATACAGTTTTCATTTGATTCCGATTTGTTTATTCATTCTGAAACATTATTGTTTGATAAAGTAAGCCATTATATATAAACCTAAACTTCCAACTGTTTGTAAGTAATCTAAAGAGGAGAAGATCCCAATGTAATGATCTGTAAGAGGATTAAGATTTCACTGTCACTGGATTTTTTTTTTCTTTTATCCTTAAGTTTTTTACTTTTCTCGTTACGTAAGATATTTGTTGTTTGGCATTTGGAATTATAATGGTTATTTTGCAGGGAGGTTATATCTAGTTTTGTATTATTTTACCATAGCACTGCTGTAAATATTTTTTTACTTTAAGAATTATGCTTTGCAATCTTGGAAGAGTGGTTGGTGCAGCAGTCGTGTGCGGTTGTGTTTAAATCATTTGAGGAGGCTGGTTAGCTTTCATCTTTTGAATATGAGAGCTATTAAGCTGGTTCTTAATTGATTTCAGAGGTACCTACAGTTTTGGGAACAGAAGAATGTCCTAATCCCTGAATTTGCTGACAAAGCTTGCATTTGGAAACTTGAACTGAGAAATCGGTTTTAATTGCTGGAAGGTGACTTCGTGGAAATCATTGAAACTCCCAAAATCACTTGCTTACAGAAACATGAGAGAATGATAGGAAAAAATCACAGCTTCTCTGCTTCTGACGAGAGGGTGTTCAGGGAGTGAGAGATGAGGAGATACACAGTACGCATTTGACAGTCTCAGCCTTTTTACAAACTTTTTAATTTCTATCTTGCTGTGAAGATGCTGCCAAGGATCACGGGTTTAAAAATTATCCCATCATGAAGGGTTATTTATTGTAGTCTTCACACCTGCAATAGTAAATCATGCTTGGCAGCAGTAGAACATGAGCAACTCGGTCCAAAGTCAATTAGCATGTTTTATTAGTATAGAATAAACTTCAGAGTTAATGGGAGTTACCCATCATCGTTAAGAGCCTGATTTTCATCTGTGCTGAACATCTGCATGTTCAACTGAATTTAGTGAAGTTTGGGGGCAATTAATGTCTTTGCAAAAGATGTGTGCAGAGAGGGGGCTTGGAGCTCACCATGTGCTCCCTGCATGCCTGAGCACAGCGCAGAGGCAGGGCACCTGACCCTACGAGCGCATGGGAGCAGCTCCTGCAGGCCCTTTTTCTCTGATACTGTGTCAGTTCAGGGTCATCACAGAAGACAAATATTATACTGTGCTGCCGACTGAGACTTTTGCCCCTCCTCCTTCATTCCCTCTGCCTTGTAGATTCAGCAATGTGATTTAGTATGTACTTTAAAAATGCAGTGCTTTCAATTGTAGGTTGATATGCAAATAGTTAGCAACGGTATGCTTATTGTAACTTGTTTTTTTTTTCTTCTAGTGTAAAACTCTCTCTGGCGTCTGTGATCACATTATCTCACTCTCTTCTGATCCACTGGTTTCCCAGTCTGCTCACCTTGAAGTGATCCAGCTTACAAACATCAAGCCAAGTGAAGGGCTGGTAAGAAGTACGCAGTTAATCAAACCCGTCATCCAGGATGAGAAAGTGAATTTTAAAAAATAAGTTGTATATATGGAAAGGAATAGGACCTTTTAGCCTTTTTTATTTTAAAGTCTAGTCTCATGGTAGTTTGGCTTCTCATGCAGCTGGGCCAACAGGGAAGTATTTTGTAAGGCTGATCAATGTATGCAAAGAGCTTAGTGAACAGGAAGAAATGAGTGAGAAGTTCTTGCCATTTATACCAGCTTCTGAAAAATGGTTCAGATTGTTCTAGGATCTTGAAGTCTGAAGGGATTTAAATTACTAAGATCAACTCAACCAAGAAGTTTGCGTGGGCTTATGCACAAAACCTGTCAAATTCTGCAATATGTTTCATAGTATCTCTGGGATATAAAGCTATTTTATAAGTTATTCAAGGACTTTACAGCACTGCTGAGAAGTAGCTTATTTAATTTTATTGCAAGAGCTCTGCATGCTTAATCAGGTGCTTGTAAAAGCTCAATGCAGCCATCCTATGTTTGCTGTTCAAGAGTGGACCATTGATCTTTTGTTTACTCAACACCTGCTATGTGGAAAAAAACCCAACACTGATAACAATTACATCTCTACAACTTTACACCACTGATAATCTCTCTTCCCACAATCCTTGGAGGTAGTAGAAGATGATCAGAACACAGTTAACCATTTTTTTCGTAATTAAATAGCTTTTGCAACTTCTGATCAAGTTTATTCGCATTTCATTTTCTTGAATAAGAAGGACTATTGCTGTGCTCTTTGCAGCAGATTTTTGAAGTTGTTTGGATGGTATAGTTTTGCAGAATATTTTTGTTTATAAGGTTTGTTTGTTGGGTTTTGGAAGTTTGGTTTGGTTTGCTTTTTGACAAGTTTGGTATGCCAAGGTATTTAGAGCAATTACACACTCAATTAATTTTTCCCTCTTTTGGCAAGTCACAATTAAAATATGAGAAAAAACACAAGTATTTGGATAAGTAAGTATCCTCCTCCTTTGTTTTAGTCTGCTATTTGTTTTCCTTTCCTCCACTAGCTTTTTTTTTAATCTCTGAATCCATTTCAGAGTAGTCCTCCAGGATTTCAGCTTTTCATGGATTCTCTCCTCCCTTTCATTCTGTAATTTTATCTCTTCCACCATCTCACTGCAGTCAACCTTTCAAAATCCTGTCTTCTGCTGTAATGAGAAAATGTTTTTCCCCTTTCCCTCAATCATCGTCTTTGTAGTTCTGTCCATTTTTATCTGAGCTTTTATTTATTTTCCTTTCTGTCTTGTGACTGTTGTTTTGGTTTTTTTTTCCTCATTATAGTTTTTCTGTAGGGTGGTAACCGCCAGTGACTGAAAAATGTTAAGCAGTATTTTGTAAATAAGAATGTGTCTTGTGTTCCTGCTGGGTAGCTGATCAGAGTCTCTTCCTTCTCTGTGCCTCTGTTTTATACCCTCTGTCTGTCTTGTCTGTTTAAACTGGAAGCTCTTAAGGCATGTTTTTTCTTTCTATATGTATTTGTGAACCAGCTGAGTAGGAGCTTCATGCTGGCTGAGGACTACCATGCCGTTGTCATAAAAATTATTATATCTGTTTTTTTAAGAATGGAAAATACCAACTCTGCAGTATACAATCCTTAGAAGGATACAATACTATTTTGATATGGTGATCTTTTTTACCCCTCATCTTTGCCTGAATGCCACTATTCTGTTGCCTCTGTATTGTGCTGTGTCTAGATTGTGAGCTCTCCAGAGCAGGAACTAAGGATGATGTATTTGCGCCGGAAGGGTAAATGTCATACCTTTTAGTTTGTTACAGTGCCAGTCTTACTAACACATCATCTTTGTCAGGTTACTCTTGGTGCTCTGTATGAAAGCTTTACTTTTGGATTGCTGGGCTGTTTGTTTGTTTTGGGGTTTTTTTGTTTTCTAAACTAAATCTTTCAATTAACATACAGCAAATGCATATCAGTACTGCACTGTTGAGTGCTAAGTATGTCAGATTAAGAACTGACGGTGGAGCTTGGAATTGTGAATGTCCTCTGCACATCAAAAGCATTCAGATAAATGTGAAGCTTGATAACTTCTGGACCTTCTTCCAGGATTTGTGCAACAGTGGAGGTGGAAAAATGGATTATTGTCAACTTTCTTTTAGATTTTTGACCCGCGTGATAATTCTGGTGGTGACTCTGCTGATCACTAAATAAAATCTTCTATGAAGATGGAAAGACTTCAAGTAGAAGCAAAAGGACAAGGATGGCTGCTAAGTGGGAAGATTTTCTTTTGTCACCTAGCATAAACAGAATATCTAGCATGTTTTGAATTTAATATCTGAGAAGCTAAAGTAGATCGGGGAGAGAAAAAGGAAAGGAGAAGAGAAGGAAATAAGTAGTTTGGAAAACAATGCTCTTTCCCTAAACTCACATGGTAAATACAAGATGGAATTAAGAAAATGTTTGGAGTTTTTACAACTTAAAACACATTGGAGCACTATCAGGATGTTTTAATCAGCACAAATACTTCCTTCACTGTGTTTGACCTTTTTTATATGGAAATGTAAGTATCAGTTTGAGGCAAATGTAAATTGTCAGACAAATACCTTAATGCAAAAGGAGAAGGTAATTGTGTTTACAATGTCTTACAGATTTAAAAACTCGTTAACAGCTATCAGACAAGCTGACTAAATAACCTGTCAAGCAGAAAATGTTGTTAGGGTATGAAGTGGGGAAATGCTTGTGTACTGGGTAAAGTAACATTATGAGTGGGTGGGTTTTGGTGTTGCTTTTTTTTTTTTTTTTTTTTTTTTTTTTTTTTTTTTTTTTTTTTGAGGTCTTGGAAGTTGTTTTATCTGGATCATTAAGCAGAATTTAATTTTGTGTGTTTTTACACTATTAGTGTTCTAGAAAGAGACAAAACTGACTAGCTTAGGTGGTATCTTCTTCCAGGAAGCAGACTTAAAAATATTACTGTTTGACTGAAAACAGTGAGTGTATTTTAGTAAAGAAGCACAATACTGTATGCCTTTTGTTAGACAAAAGCAGGTAACCAAGTTATAGCTGCCACTTTTCCTTGAGAGGTTTTTCTTCAACAGTCCCTTTCCACTTTTTTTTTTTTTTAGTAGAGAACAGGATATCAGAGAACTGTGGCAAGCCTTAATCCTGAATTACAATTTTTCCTGTTCATATTATCATTTTAAGCCTAGTCAGTTCAGGTACTATGATACGATTCCAAGTAGCAGCTATTCACCCAGCTTGCTAGATTCAGAAATGCAAAGGTGAATCCACCAGGACATGAGACTGACTGTTCTGGGTTCCTCTTCGCCTGCTGAAGCAAACACAAAATGAGCTTGTGTGAAAAAGCACTCAGAAAATAAAAGTTGTAGTTACAGCAGAGTGTGGCCGATGATTAAAGGTGCACTGCTGGCTGCCTACCTAGAAAGTATTTTCCAGGAATCTAGTGTGCTACTGTTCCTAATATTTCTTCAGAGTTATTTGGCTTTAAATATTGGAGGAGTTGGGAAATAATATCAACAGGGTTTTGGTAGCTGTTTGGGGTTAAAAAGGCGTGTGCACCTTTGGGGGACTCCATAAAGATGATGTCACGGTGAAAGAGTGAAAATTCAGTTATAAGTGTGATAAAAAGGAACTAATATCTTCTTTTCTTTTCCATCCAGCATTGTGTAAAATATGTTAAAACTATATCAGACTCTGCTTTCATTCTTAAAAAAAAAATAGAAAGAAAAGAAAGGGGGAAAAAAAAGTACAATCTGCAAGTGTGGAATAAAAAGAATCTTTTTTTTTTTTTTTTTTTTTTTTTTTTTTTTTTTTTTTAACTACTTCCCTTTTCTCTCTCTTTCCCAATGAATGCAAAATCTTCATCTTGGCCTTTAAAGAAAATTCTGCAAAAATTCTTTCTCCTCTTTTTCCTTTCTCCTTTCTTTCTCCTCCTCCTTTGAATTTCTAGAAAAGACTTTATTAGATATGAATTGCAGTTTGCCACAATAGCATACTTGGATGACCTTACTATCCTTCAGAATAAGCTTTGCACAAAACAAAACACTGTGTAACCATTAAGTGTGAGACTTTATTCTTTGCTTTCACCATGATGTTTTAAGTTGAAAGCAGTAACTCACTGTCAATAAAAACAAAGATGTGACTTTCTTCAGAAATTGCTCTGTATAGGGACCTGATTCACTTCCTATCACTGTGAAGTCACCATGATTTCAGCTCTTGTCATATCACAGGGTGTATGGTCAGATCACTTAGATCCAGATCCTGAGAGAGGTTTAGGCCCTGTTTTTTGTTGGTTTGGGGAAGGTATGAGTACCAAATAACAGATACCAATGTATCTTAACTTCTTGTGTGGCTCATTATCCTGTCTGTAACATGTATGTATATTAGTGTTTCCCTACCTCACAGGGGTGTTGTGAGGATAGATGTGTAAGAAATTGCCATTCTATATTTGAGATAACTGAGTTAAGCAAGAAACTATGTGCATGGAGCCAATCAATGAAAAAATTGGTGAAGGTGCATAGAGGAGCTGGAAGTTGAAGGATAATGCTATGGGCTTCCTATCTGTGTAGTAACAAGTGGATTCTTGCTTGCTTTATTCTCTTCTAGCTATGGCAGCCCAACATGAGAAGTGGATTTGGTGCCAATATTGCTGTATATTGTACAGAGCAAAATAGGAGTTTAGTGTTGAGCCCTCTCTTCTGAGAAACTCATAAAGTCTCTTTGTTTTTTTTTTACTGGGGATATAATCCATTTTAAGTGGGGGGGTACTTCTCTGTCCTCACTACCAAAATGTGCGTGAGTTCTGGTCCCAAGTTAGATTAATCCAACCTGATACGTCTTCTTTGCCTCTTTACCATACTTAATCACCAGTGAGTGCACCTTGTTACTCAGCTAGGAACAGACTTTGTGACACTTGGATTAAAAGGATAAAAAGTAGGTTATGGAGGTAATGTTTACTGAAGCACTCAATATTTACCTGCTTTCTGTGAACAGTTTGAGGGAAAAGGAGATTTCTCAAAAGTTGTTGAATGCTCAGTGTATGCCAATTATCTCTCCTTCTTCTTTCTCTCAATGTCTTAGTGGATGCAGTTGAAATGTTTTAATTATGACTTGATGAAAAAACAGATTTGAGACACTGTCTCAGTCTACCTATGCAGGAACTTCTGTCTGTTCATAAGCTATCCCTTCTTTTACATATTTTTTTCAAGAAATGAGAGAGTTAACAAAGTTGACATTTCAGTTTTCATCACTGAGTTTTATAGCTGACCTGTTCACTGAGATGAGTGAGGCTATCAGAAGGTCTTAGAGCAGGCACACGTCAGAGCATTGGTTATCAATTTGAAAGTTAAGTTTACAGCACTGCCTACTAGAGACTCCACATCTTTTGAAGCCTTCTGTAGCTTCCAAGGCAAAATGGAAGTATTGATCATCCTAAGGCAATTTGTAATTCTGGAGGGTTTTTTTTTGTAATCAAGTGTTGCTATATTTGTAGTTGAAGGAGTGTATTTAAAAAAAATGAGAAGTATTTATGACGATGACTGTGGTAAAAGTTATAGTTTGCCATTGCTAATTAGAGCCAGAATCATTTGGACTGTTCGTCTTGAAGTGTATCAAAAAGCACTTTCCTATCAAGAGTCAAATTCCTCATGGCATGTATTGAAAGTCCACAAATCTTAAAAAAAAAACCAAAACTTTTCTTTTAAAGATATGCAAGTTATGTTTGGATGGTGATGGTTTGTGACACACTTTAAAAATTCTTTCCCATGATGTCTTTTTCTTAGGGTATGTACATTAAATCAACATATGATGGTCTCCATGTAATTACTGGAACAACAGAAAATGTAAGTATTGTTAACACTGTTCAGGCCTGGAAGCCTTTTTGACCTTACCTGTGGTTTATGCTTTCCCTTTGCTATAGACTACATTTTGCTTGCAAAAATGTGCTAGTTGGCTGTTGAGGACCAATGGCATGTTGGAGAGCAGAAACGCTTGTGCTTGTTTACCTCAGAATTGAAAGAGTTGTTCCCAGTTGAGGGCCAGTGGAATCGGTTTTCATTTGTTCTTGCAAGACACCTAAAATGCTGCAATTGATCAAGATAGGAAGTAGCTGTCTTGAGGTTACCTTGCTCTGTGAATAAAAGATAAATGCCTTTATTATGTATAGGCTGATATGCTGGAGTTTGCTACAATATTAGACAAACAGCTTTTCTATTTTCCATCTATCAAGCTTTATTTTGTAATAAACAAATGCATGAAAATGAGGACATCCCTTCACATTGACAAATAACCATGTATTTCTGCATGAACTTCTAAGTAATGCTTATGGAAAGGAACACTTATTACTGGTATACTAGTTCTTACTGAAGATATTAAACAGCAAGCAAAACATAATAGACTTCTTTTCAAGTGCCTTTGAAATACAACCTCCTTTCCTTGTGCACCGTATTTAGAGAGCTGGCTGTCTGTTAGGTAGTAAGCAAAGTGATCATTTTAGGGGGAAAGGCTTTTATCCATAATCTTAAGTGAACATGGAACAAGCCACTAAACGACACTGAACTGTTCTGTAATGGTTTAGGCAATTCCTTTCAAAGGTTTTGATGGCATTTTCTTAAAATAAAGCTGTCGGAAATATTTGTTTTATCCTGCTACTGTGTCATACTCTGGAAAGTGCAAACTCCCTACGTGGTATTTACAGCTGCTGCATCTGATCTGCAGTGAGGTTCTGTTAACATCTCAGTAAAACAGGAGTATTGTTTTCATCCCTTCGTAGGAACTGCAATCTGATAGCCTGTTTGTTCTTTCTTTTTTCTTCTGCTGCGGGCAGGATATCCATGGGTTATACCCAGTACATAATATCTGCTGTAGAACTTCTGTGAATGCCACCTGTCCCAGAATAAGGAAAATGTAAGGAATTTGAACCTTAAAATGAAAATTATAGGAAGTCAGACCTACAGATATCATCAGTGAAATTAGCAAAACTAAACAAAAACCACAGAATCATAGTTGAGCTTAATCCAGAAAACATATAAAAGAAAGGAGATGGTTTTTAGAGTTGAATTTCTCTCAGATTAAAAAGGAACCATTTCTCTCCATGACTTACTAATATTGGTTTTAATTTCCCAGGGGCAAAGATAAAAATCAAATCTTAATGCATTCCCTCAAAACTCCTATCTTTTGTGGTTCATGAATATAATTTAAAGCCACATCAGAAAGATTCAGTCATGATGATTTTTCTGCTTTCGTTACTGACTCTTTCACTCACTGTAATGCCCTGGAGGTGCTCACAGAAGACCAAGAAACTGTAGTCTGCTACCTAGGGAAAAACCTCTTGTGTGTTAAAGCAGTTATGAAAATAAGTAACAGCTTAGAAAAAGTAAGCTATCTCCTGCTTTTAAACACACACTTACTATCTGCTTCCTGTAGATAAAAAAAGGTATGATTCTGGTAGATGGGAGGAGAAACATCTAAGCAGGATGGCCAGAGCAAGATCATGATAGTGGAGATGTGATCTGACCTGTTGATGTTGACATGTTTACTATTTGTGATACAATTTAACTTCTAGGAATCAGTAAGAATCCAAATTCTTTTCCCTTTGAACAAAATTTTGTGACCTTTTCCTCCTTTTTCTTCCCAATTCTGCTCTTCCAAGTGACACATTGGCACAACTATTTGTCTAACACTTCCCTGAAAGATCACAAAGAAGCACTTGTCTTTTTAATAAGCACAGTAGCATGACAGTGCTAGCGGCATTAGTGTAACATAGTAGTTTTTGTAACCACCGTTCTGCTTTTTCCATTTTGCATTTGAGGTGTTTAATGTCCAGCTACAAAGCCCATTAGAGTTTGGATCTTGCTGTTCAGCGTTAGGAGTCATCTCTCCCAACATATCGGGCCTGCAGTTCAAAGCAGCTGAGCTCTGAAGCTTGAACAGTGGGAGAGCAGGGTTCCCTCACAGGTCACTGCCCTGTAAGAGCTTCTCTCTGGTGGTCCTGTAGCATTAGAGCAAGCTGAGCTTTCTGATTCACATCTTCTCTCTTTTGTTTGGAAGCAACAGTTCTAAAGGGTGTATTGGTCCAGAAAGAGATTACAGCTTTCTTGTTGAGTAGCCCTTTTAGACCATGTTGGAGAGATTCTTTTAATTCACAAAACAAATGTATTCTTATAATAAGGCTGTTTTGTAATTTGGTTTTCCAATAGAAAGGAGTATGTTCTAAAGTAATAGCATGCAGTTCAAAAGTAATAGCATGCATGGAGTACATCTTCAGCATGCCCCTTTGAAAGGCATGCTCCCAGTGTCCCCACTTACCGTGCACTTGTTGAGTTTGTGGAGGCCTTTTAGAAGAAATAACATCAAAATCTCCACTCTGGGTATGCAACAAATGTGCTCCAAGCTGTCTAAACTAGTCTTTCAGAGAGTCTGAGTATATTGGAGGAATGGACCAAAGACAACGTTTAGCCTAAAGGACAAAACTAAACCTATTCTGAAGAATGAATTCTAAGCAAATTCTGAAGACTTGTGTGGTGTCAATGGGTGAGCCTCAGCGACAGGTACTTCCATACATTGTTCAGCTCCCTGTTGAACAGAATTACCAGCTAATGAAGATACAGCTGTGATGTTACACACTTTGTTCCTCCTAGTAGGACTTCATGAATGAATCTTTTGCTTAATGATCAAGCATCTACATCTAAAAAAAAAGAAAGAGCTTATCAATTCTCCTCTGTTTTCCTTAAATAGTGATGATAAAAGACACTATTTCTTTACAGTGAGGTCTGTATTCTTTACTTGGGAGGAAAAAGCAATAAGGAACAAGAGTTGCAACTTCTTCATAAGACCACAGCCTTGAGACTCCTTTATAAATGAATTTTATCTCACCTTGCAGTGTGTCTGAGACATAATTGCAGTGAGATTTTTTAAAGTAGCCTTTTCTAATTTGAAGATTCTTAGATCATATTTTACTGGCTTGGCAAACTGCTACACAAAATACCTTTTTTTTTGTCAAGATTTAAGCTGCAAGTGCTGAAATCAATACAGGAGAAAGTTTGTATCATAATAAAGTCCTGTAGAGTTCAAGGGTAATGACACTTGCATTGACATTTCAAAAGTTTTAGGTGTAACTGAGCCAAAATAGCAGTATTACACAGGAGGATTGTAAAGATCAGTAGAGGTATGAATGAGTAAGTGTGAGTAGTGAAATGGCAGGCAGAAGATAGATCTTTAGAACATAATCACCGGTGTTAAAATATTTCCCCAAGTCACTCAGCCAACATCAGTGCTGAAGCAGTGCCAAGGCTGCTGTTCTTTAGATAAGTAAAATTACACTTTTACCAGCCCAGCTTGATCTAGGATGTTCTGAGCAATGTCTCCTAGCACTGAGTCATGAATGACCCTTCTTTCAAGTTTATGCTTCTCTTGGATATCTTCCACTCAAACACTGTCCTTAACTTAGGCCATGAATTATGTGCAGTTGTAGTAGAGTGTCATGGTACATATATTTGGAATGAAGATGTAGTACATACATTATTACAGACAGTAATAACTGTTTGTAATAATAATGATAATATGGAACATTTTGCAAACTGTCAGTCTCATCTTCTACCTTTGAGTTGGTTAAGTGCCTTCATAGGCTGGCAGCCACAGTATTGAGAGAAAAATCAAAGCGTTGTCACTCTATGAAAAGCTGAAGAAACTTATTTTCCTCTAAACATAGGACTGTTTCCCTCAGAAACAGTTGGTCTAATGTAATTATAGAAAACAGAAGGTAAAGTTCTGGGGGGATGTCACTTTAGGGAGAGGGTTGGGGTTTTTTTTTGTTGTAGGGTTTTTTTGTTTGGATTTTTTTTTGTGTTGTTGAGTTGGGGTTTTTTTGAGGCAAAAGCAAAGAACAAAACTACTTTCCTTTTTGAAAGTGTGATATTTGTAGGATTTTGATGTTGGCTGCGCTTCTTTCACCCTAATGATGACCCAGAAATTAAGTTACCATGTAACTGATATGATCTTCCTAGCTGGTACCTAACCTAATCCTCTCTCCTTGTGTGCTCTTTGAAGAACAGTAATTTACTGAAGTTCTCTGCAAGATATTGAAACACTGTAGAAGAAAAAGGCAGCATTGTGAAATTTGCGTATGAGGAATTGACAATTAGTCTTGATAGGTTCAAAATTCAGACACAGATTGGCTTTCAAGGCCTAAGAGATGTCAACAAGGCAAATTAAAGCATTCTTTTGGCAGAATGAAATTAAAAAGAAATCCTAAGGACTTGATTACCCTTTAATAAAAAAGTATTCATGCCTTTCTTAACATTTGATTGTATTGTGTGCAATAGTGCAGATTATTTTTCTCCAACAACAATGAATTTATTTATTAAATATTTATTTAATTCTTTATTTCACACTAGAATGTAATTATCAATCTAACCTGATTTACGTAGCTTAGCAATCATACTGCTGAAAGAGAGATGATGACCAGTAAGAACTGTATTCTTTATCATCTCTTTTATTTTAAATTCAGTCACCTGCAGATCGGTGCAAGAAAATCCATGCTGGGGATGAAGTGATTCAAGTTAACCACCAAACTGTGGTATGTATAACTATGTTCTGTGTCAATTGGAGATAGAGGTGTCATGGCACATCAGCATGTGTAGAGAAGAAATGTGTAGAAACATGTGTTTTTAGAAATAATTATTTATTCTAACATCAAATTTTCCTTTTCCCTTCTGAAACCACGTAGTTCTTAAGTTTATAAGTTAAGCCCCGATCCTCTGAGTATCACTGCAGGTATCGAGTTAGGCTAAATAGCTGTGTCGTGGCACGTATGTTAGGGTGTTTTCTGCCTTAGTTTTAGTGTATTAGAAAGTTTGGGTTGAAGGGATGCAGGGAGTTGGAACTGTTGTGCCCTTGTGGGTTTAAGAGCAAGATTACTTTCTGGAAGCTGGAAAACTTAATACTTTCCAAACTTACTGAAATGTATAGAACATGGTTTTTGAGAACAAAGTACGTAAAATTCCCATAGTGTGCCTACAGTGTTTAGCTTAATTTAAATACAGATTTTTAAATGTGGCAATTTAAATGAAACAGGTCTTTCAGATATGATAGGCAAGAAAACTTATACTATGCAAATTGCTCTGTGTGTGAACAGATGCATGTTAGCTCCTGGGGGTTTTATTTAGGACTGGTGAACTGTTAAAATAAAATTACCTTTTCTAAGGTAGGGCTTGGTAACAGAAAGGAGCAGACTGTCAGTATAGAAAGCAACTATTCTTCTTCCAAAGTATAAGGTTGCTTAAGAGTACTGGAAGTCAATATATGGTATTAATTACATGTGTCCTTGCAAGCAATTTAACTGGCAAAGAGATACCCTAGATTGCCATTATTAATACAGCAGTCATTTGTTAAAAGTATGTTTCATCATTCCCCATGGGATTCCACGGCTAGCTTTAGGCCATTGTACATCATGTCAGCTCTTCTGCACAAATTAGTGTAATATTTCTGTATACCCTTCAGCTAAGTTTGATATCAAATATACTGTACATATATGGAACTTAACTGATGAGAAGCTATCTTTTGAGCTATGCAGGGTAATCCAATAAATCTAAGCACGTCAGAGTGAATTTTAACACTTCTTTTTGGCCGTATAGATCCTTTACAAGTATTGTATCCTGTGATTACTTACATGTACAGTTGATGACTAATTTAGTTATTTTTCTACACTAAGAAAGCTTATTATATCAATTTAATATGAAAAACATTTTAGAACATCATTATTTTGGCTATCAAAATGTATATACATCTGAAGAAACACATCAACAAGCATTCAGTCCTTATGCTGAGTAGTTTTTCCAACAAATTCTGATGGTGCTATATAGCGAAGTTGCCTTGTCAGCTTGAAAATTTCCAATCAACTGGGTATTTACTCTTGTTTCCTTGGCATGCCTACACTGCTTTTATTTGATGGAAAGATTAGATTCTTACTCCTAACACTAATTAAAATAACATTTTGACAAGCCTTAAGATGTGCTTTCTTACCTAGTTGGATGGAATTTTGAATGTGGGTTTTGGGTGTTTTAGCTTTTGCATCAGTGAAGGTAGGTATTTTGAGATGTACAGGAAAAGGAGTTGATTGTACTTTTTCAGCAGTAACATTTGATGTAGAGGATAAGTATAGTAATAGACTAAATCACACATTTACATATGCTCTTGCTTTGTTGTATCAACAATATAATTAAAATAATTGACATCTTTGATATTGTATAAAAGTAACTTCCTTGTATTTTAGTTTTGCCTTTCCACAGTGAAAGTCATCTAGCATTCTTTTAAGAATGTGATTTCACCTCCCATGTTAACTTCACAAGGATGCATTTCATTCACTTTCCAATTTACAGAGCCCAAGTATTTGATCTTGTCTGTAGGTATTGCAACATTTTTTTTTTTTTCTTTTTTCTTTTGGCAAGAGTTGAAGTCAATCCTTTTGCCCTCTGGTCCCTGTCATAAGAAATTTACTGTCCAGTTCTAGGAATCTGTTTTTCTGGGGAGAAGTAGTGTTCTTACTTGCAGTGATTCTTACTTAGGAGATAAAGGATTCTGAAGACATTACATTTTGTCTTTTCTTTTTATTGAATTCTTTCACACTTCATATACTGCTCAGCAGTTGAAAACACAGGATCTGTTTTTCAACTTGCTCCTTGTAACATCCTACATTATTGCTCGTATTTACTATAGAAATAACTACGACTAAATTTTTAAAAGATCTAAGTCTAAAACTATAGGGAAGTATTGTTCACATGTAACTGTTACTTGAGTGATGTCTCGTAATTCGAGAATCAAAATCTAAAAAAAATTTAAATTTAAATTTATTTTAGAGTTAAAACTTTTTTTTTCTGTATTTTGTTCACTTATATCAGTGGATTCTGTTCGTCAAAGGGAAGATAATACCTGGCTATCAGTACTATATATTTCAAAGAATGAATGTAAATATGGGAAAGATAAGTTCCACACAATTATTTGAAAAATCCAACTTGTTAGCGAACACTTTTTACAAAAAGAAAATTGAATAATTATGAAAAGGCTGTTCTTTCAGAAAGCCCACTGGCTTTCAGTTAAGCAGCATAACAAAGTAGGAGAATAGTTAAGTGACTTATAATGATTTTTATTGTATATATCCTAATACTGGGTGTCAAATAGTTTTAAGTTCTGTATTGACATCCTCTCTTTGCTTGTAGTGGTGCTCTAATCTTCATACTATTTTGTTTGGTAGTGAAATCAAAGGATTTCAAGTGATTGCCCTGATCTTTTGTTATGTTAATAGAAAACATGCAGAACAGGATATTTTCCACTTGTTGCTGGCATGATGTCTGGAATGTAAATATCTTCTGAATTTTTGAAATAAAAAAGTAATAAGATTAAGCCTAAAGTCAGTGAAAAGTTAATGTTCAGAAAATTGTCCTTTAAATTGTGGTTTATTGAGGTTAGATAGCTATGTGAATCTTCTGTGTCAGTTATGTCTAACAGAATAGATTTTTTTTTAAAATAGCTGTATAACTAAGAGGCATGGCACTCTCATTAAAATTCAAAGTATTTAGGCACTGTCTTCCCTTAAACTTCCCTGTAAATTCCATCCTTAATCTCCCCTAAAAGCCTGTCTATCTAAAATATTTCCAGTGTAAACAAGAGAAAAAGTCATTTGGGCAATTCAGAGTTTGCACTGTACTGCAGTACTCATGTTTCTGCCCATATATAATTCAAGAGTGTATTTTGCCCTAAGATAGTCTTCCTTTTAACCAACTGAAAGTGCAGGAAACAACACTATTGCTTACATGAATTATTACTCTTTAGAGGACTCTTTCTGGTTGCATCAGTGATAAAGCTGTAGAGAAAATACTCCAGGCAGAAAACAGGAAGGTATAGACTCAGGATGGTGTAGGATTCTTGAATAGCAGGCTGTTCTTGTGTAATCTCCTGTGCATAGTTTCTGTATTTTGGAGGCAATTTTTTGCATGTTGCATATACTTCTAATACAAGTATGATATGACTTATGGATTTAATACATGGTATGAGATGTGATAGACATGTGGATTCCCAAAATTTGTGTTTGTTAGGTAACCCTCATCAGAACATAGGTAAATATAGATGATGGAATAGAGATGATATTTAATTTCGCAAAATAGTCAAATATGGTCAGTTATCAATCTGTTTCGTGTAAAAGCTGGTATGTTAATATCTTTAAATGGGATTTTTTGGAATTATGTAGTATGTAGATAACATGTTGCTTTTATATGGCGTGTTCCTTACTGTGGAGACGCCTGTGGGCTCTTGTGGGCCAAGCCCACAATTTTAAAGTCCACAGAAGTGAGTAACTGGAATTCTTTTTGTATTTACAGTACAAAAACTTTGAGGAGATTTTGCTATAACTCCTCTGAAACATAATGGATACATTTACAGGATCATACCTTGCTTTTCTGCAAGAGTAAGCACTTAAGAAGAGTATGATACCTTTCTAGATCCTTACCGTAACTTAATCTTTGCTTAGAAAAAGTAAGGAACAGGTTTTCAAGTTTCACCATAAAACAAGTGAGAAGAGTTCAACTTCCACAGAACCTCTCAGGGTTTGTGGGGAGCTGGCAAATTCCAGCTGGCAGGAAATGCTGGACTTGGGATGCGTATGAATGTCTGGAGTGTATGGATGCAAAATGGAGTTTGCAGTAGATGTCTTCTTATTTGGGGAAAAACAAAACAAAGTGCCTATAAACAGAAAAATGATGTTGCAAATATTTCTGTTTGTTCCATTTTTCTGCACTGTTTAGCAATATCTGTTTCAGATCCAAGCTAGGTTTGTTTGAACACAGGTATTTCATTTAAAGCCTTATTAACTTGGCTTTGAAGGAAGTAGTATTTCTAGAGAGACACACTGGGGAAGTGGACTGGAAGAGTGTAAGGGAGGGGGCAGCAGTGTCAGTCCAAGATTTTGACATTAGATGTTTGACACCTTATACAACAACTTCTATTAACAACATCTTTCGTTTAAAATCATATTTTTACTCTTTTATGACACTTGATTTGAACAACAAAACAGTGCAGCAAGATCATAAAAGTTTAAAAGAGATATGCCTTGTGCTCAGCTTCCTTCCGTTGCTGTCATGTGTGTGCTTTTATGGAATAGGAGGTAGGGTAATGGAACACATTATTCATTAGCTTGGAGCCAACTCTGTCAATAATAGCTCCCAAATCATGATATTCATTCTTTCCAAATCCTTGGGCTTACTGTGTTTATAATGGTTTGGTAAAAGTTGACACAAGTATTTAATTTTAAAGATAGATAGGATTTACATCTGAAAGATTTTTAGGTCTATTCAGAAATGTTAATGGAAGTCTTTATGGGAGTAACCAAGTTCTCTACAGAGCTCTGTCCTGAACTCTCTGTCATTTGTCAGGTTATGAGGACTGTATTTTGATTTTGGCAAATGTGTTCTGTCCTTCAAATCCCCTCTCAAAATTTCAGTTTAATTATTTATTCTTTCCATACAGTCTTCATAAGTATTGTGTAATACTGATAAAGGAAATAAATTGTTATGATCCTCTCAAAAGGAAAAATCTTTTTATGAATTTGCAATTCCCTTTAATGGAATTTGTGTTGAGAATGTATGTTGTTATCTATGATCTCTTTTCTACATAGATGTGCAAATATATACAAAAGTATATTAATTTATATCCCATATGTCAGGGAAGTGTGATATTGCAGAAATGAAACGTGTGAGGGAAGATGATCTTTTGTTTCCCCATGGTGAGTATAAATGTTTTTACATGAGTTTCAATGAAAAAGAGAAACAACTTGACAAATGCGGATGAAGTATGTTGTGCTTTCCAAGAAATATTCCCCAGGGAGAAAGGATTCTCAGGTACTGAAGAGGAAGTAGGAGTTAGTCTTTTAAGGAGTTAGGAAAGTGCGCATGTGTGTGTATGTAGATAGATTTCATTTTAGTTTTCCACAAATGTTTTTCAAATGAAGTGAATATTTTGGAAAATAAAATTAATGAAGGTCATTGGCAGCAGCTCCACAGATAAAATATCTCTGCTTTGAGAACTGCCCCACGCTTGTTTTCGGATTGATGGAGTTTGAATAGGCGAGGACTCTCCTGCCAGTTCTGCAGCACAAATGCTGGATGCTCTTGTCCAGCAAACCTGTTTTCCATTGATCCTTGGCGCTTGTTCAGAGTTGGTGTGTGAGACACGCACCACTTTGATGAGCACAGGCTCATTTTCCTGTAAATAGTGTGTTGTGTCAGTGCGGGCATCCACTCGCACTTCTAACTCTGGCAGGACAAATCAGCTAACAAACAAGTCATTGTTGCATCTGTGTTAGAGCAGCATAAGCTTGGCCAGCCCACGCTGCTTCATGTTTCTGCCAAACTTTAAATAATTTTGCTTTGTTCCTTCTACATGAAATTTTTGCACTTAACTACACACCTGTGTCACCAGCCAGTGGAATTACTTTGGTTGCAACAGAAAGCCATGCTGTGCTGCCTTTCAGCAGCTGTCTGGCTCCTCGATGATAACAGAGCCTAACTGTGTGAGCACTTCTACCTTACTTTAAAGTCAACCTGCTTGGCTTAGCCGAAAGCATTAAACTTGGTTGACTGTGCTCCAAAATTGAAATAGAACACCGACAGGGTCACTCATAAGACACAAGTAGTTGTGGAAACTGCTTCTTACTGCCTCAGGCTTTGTGAGTGGCAGATTTGGTCCTGTGACCTGGGCACCATCTCCTATTCAGTGTGCTCTTTGATCTGTGCTCCACAGGACCTGATCCTGACCCTCTGCTGCAGTTATGGTGCACTACAGTACTTAAGAATATATGCTGGGCATATTAAGACTCATCTATGGAATTGGTATGCTATTGATGGAGCTGTGTAATAATCAAGCACTGAGAGGTTCAGATTACTATAGGAGTCCTTTCGGGAAGTAATAGAAGAAACTAATGCAACAGGAGATGCCCATCTTCTCATATGACTGGGATGTGGATTCAGTGGCCATACACTGTATTTCTAGAAGCATTCCCTGCCAGCTGCTTGTGGTCTTGGTCACCTGCTACCATTTGCTCAAAACCATAGATTTTTTTCTGTCCTGGCTGTACCCCAGAATGGACAACTTTGTTATCATTGAACCCTGGTAGTTTACTTGTGGTTAGGTGAGCATATATGAATAACCATTCAGCAGACTATTGAGTTCTTCCATTATTTTGCTTCAGGGGAAAAAAAAAAAAAAAACAAAACCTCTCTCTCTTGTAATTAATGACATTCACTACTCTGTATGGCACTGACTACAGTTTGGGAATAGGCACCTGGACTGACTTTTGAAGGCGCTGATGTCTCTTTTAGAAGCAGTGTAATTATAGTAAGAATTCTGCTGCAGTACCGGTTGACTTTTTCTGTGGATGTCATCAATGGGCCTTCATAGTTTCACCACTGGTGATAGCCAAGTTACTAAGTCCATAGCCATTGTATTTTTATACAAACTATACTTATCACCATACTCCTGAAGGTGTCTGCTCAAAACTGCTTCAGTATTTTGTGGAGTATTCTTGTGACCTAGTTGTTAAATTCATCTTTCTGCACAGAACATACTAGGAGATGATGCATGTCAATTTATTTATTTTGTACAGTTGTTTTATGTTTTGCTTTTTTACCCCATATGGTAGTGTTTCTATAGAAATAAAATAGTCCTCTAAGAGGTGCTGTAAATGATATTAATAGTTCCAACACAAATATTGAAAGACAGTGTTCTGCCAAAAACTTTTTGCATCTATTCCTGATGAAAATAGTTTTTGTGCTCTCATAGTAGTTGCTACAGACTACTAATTTTGGTACAATTTGTATTTGCAGGCAAATTAAATTACAACATTAACAGTATGTTATTGATATGAATGCTGTAAATTCTGCAGTGAAAATAATTTTTTCAAAATTTCTTAGTCTCTGATGTGTGAAATAGAAGATTAGAGTGTATGTTTTATGCCTAGGTAGCAGATAATGACTAGAACTGGAGTTTTCTGTTGTTAACTAGAACATGTGCTTAGAACAGAATACAGATTATATTACTCTTTTTGTCTCTTAAGAACAGGTTAAAAGGCTTACTGTTAGTGTAAGTTCAGGTATGTGTATTTGTAAAGGAAGGCAGGTGTTATTCTACTGCTAATAATGTTGCTTTTAACTGAGATTGCTGAAAATTGCAGTACACTCTAGAGAAGGAGATGAAAGGTAAGGAGAGATGTCTTCAAAGTTGTGCTAATTAATTGGCTGATACTACAGTTGTTAGCTCCTACAAGTTAGGATTCAGTAGTTTTGAATACCTCTGTGCTTTGTGTAGGTCGTAGCTGTGTAAATTACATAGCTGATCTTCAGGTTCTAGTTGGCCTGATCTTCTGTTGCATAATTCATTTTCTTATACTGACAAAGTCAGGAGGTAATTGTGAGGAAGTATAAGACGGTGATAGTTGTTGTAATAGTAGATCAAAATAGTAAGAAAAGCAAGTTAATGCTGTGTCATGAGAGAGCAAAAATTAGAGAAGGAAAGTTCTATGCCTGATTTGGATAGATGTACTCCGAATATGTAAATTTTTATTTAAAAAAAGTCTCAGCACTGGCTTAGAACACCTCAGTGGCTTGCACGCTATAGTCTATGGCTGATAATAGAAATGAAATGGAACAAAAAAGAAAAGAACTCTCATGGCTAAGTAATTACTGATCTATTATGACAGGTTTTTTTAACTTCCTGACCCTGTCTTTCCTTTAGCTAAGTGATGCTACATAAGTTTTCATCTCAATTCAAGGCTTTTGCGGTTTCTTTTTTTTTTTTCAATTTACTTGGTTATTAGTGACCTTTAAGGACTTTTTTTTACAATTTCTTTGTACACATGTTAATTTATTTTCAATATATGAATTCAGTCTCCAGAAACATCTGTTTTAAGGACAGCAGCACTATTTAGCTGCAGGGCAGCTGGGGATCTCATGTAGTTTAGTTATACATGGAAAAGAGTGGGGAATCAAAGACTTGGAATTACTGACCCACTGGAGTAATTCTAAAGTATTAAGTTGTGAGAGTGTAAATTTAATCTGAAATAAAACTATATATATATATATATATATATATATCTGCTTATGCATGTATGTTTATATATATTTATTATTTTGATTCCAAGACAACCATTTTGGGAATTTGAATATGAGATTATGCAATGCACACAAACACACGCCTCAAATTCCCATTGTGAGATGTAAGCAAAGAGCAGCACAAACGAGTTCTTGTAGGGCAAACGTGGCTGTGGTGGGTTAATACTGCGGGGTCACTCCCGAGGAGCATGTTCCTTATGCTGTATGAAATATGTAGAACTCGGCTGTTCCCTTCCCCCCAGGAACAATGATGCCACCCACATCCACGCTGCGGCTTAATCTGTGAGAAACTGGGGTGCAATCTGGTCTGCTTAAATCCTGCCTGAGCCTTCAGCTTGTACCACCGACTCTCTGTGCCTGCTTAGACATTTATCAGCACTTCCCTACTCAGCCTTAAAGTTTCTTTAGCACTCATCTGTGGCCACCCAGGGATGCTGAAATGTCTCTTCTCAGGCAGTGGAGGTCTGTCCCGTGCCAGGAGCCCTACTGAAATGGAGGTAGGCATCTGGGCTCTCCAAGATGAGGACTCTGGTCCGCACCTTTATTCATAATAGTTAAATGTCTGTGGCCTTGCTGAAGAACGTGTAGGGCCTGCTTGTCACAATGTGGCTTTCAGATGCTGTTCCCTGCAGTATATGTGTAGTTTGTATTGCAGTTATGTTACACAAAAAAGTGGTCACTGGGAACTGGGACCAGAACCCTTGTTTTCTTGTTCCCAATGCAGGGACCTGATGGTTTCTTACCTGTTGTATGACTGGGCTTCATACTCGGCTATTCCCATAAGCACAGGGCTTTGCCTTCATGGATGGTCTTTAACCTGAAATTAGGAACATTTTGGTGCTTGAGATACCCATCTAGCATTTGAAAGACTGAGTTTAGTCCCTCTGAGGCTAAATAATGCTGAGATCCACATTCCACAAGTGGATGGAAAGCTAAGGCTGGATGAAAACCTTCCAAATTGCCAGGCTCTGTCTCTTCTGGTTATCTGTACTCTGTTGAGGAGAGAGATACCTTACAGTCATCACACCGGAGGCAACCAATCACTGTGGAGAAGAGTAGGTACCTAAGTGAGGGAGGATGCTCCAGATTTCAGAGGTACACCAAAACTGAGTGAACTGAAATCAACCCCATTTTTTAGAGCCATACCCTGAAATGGGGAAATGAGACCTTTTTTCCTCAAAAATGGTACCTAGTCACTGACCTTACATCTGTAAAATAGGATCTTATCAAACCCATAAAGTCAGAGTCTCTGCTGTTCCCAAAAAATACACTGATTTACTTCCAGGATGTTGCTAGCAATACAGTGAGGTAGCTCTGAACTGAAGGTTGATTGTGTCAGTGAAGAGTGAAAGGTAAGCATTGTTATTAAAGTGTCCAAGCTTCAATGCAGAACTGATTCTGTGTCTTTGGATAATTCAAATTTCAGTTCCTGCGTGGGTAAAACAGATGCTTGTCACCATTACTGTGGTGCTCTGTAGTCATGTTACTAACATTCATGAAGTTTGTTGAATTATGGTGGAACTGAACTGTGCAAATACCTAAAAAGGGCAAGGTAATAAAATCAGTCAGAAGTGATGCGCCAGATCAGATACCTTTTTTGACGAGGAAATATGATTAGAGCAGCTTAATGAGAGGCAGTGTATTCTGTATTCAGCTCTCAATTTGGGTCCTAACCTAGTTTATTCTTGGGAAAGCCTCTTAATTGTGAGCTTTAGTTTATGTAGCCAAAAATTAACATGGAAATTACTTCTTTCATAGTCTAGTGGTAGCAACCAACATTTTGGTGAAACATCAGGTTTTGCTCAAGTAACAGATGTGATTTTCTTCAATGTATTTTATATATAAACTGTGTTGTTGTAACTTTGGACAATGATGCAGTGCGATGTGATCAGTGACGTTCTAAGGATGCACAGAACTGACTTCTTTAACACTGGATTAAAATTGCATTTATTTAAATAATATAGCCACGATACCCTTTAATTGGGATTGCAGCGTATGCAAGCTCAATACCATTAACCTCTCCTCTTTGGGAGGAAACTGGACGTTCATTATCGTGCTGGCCTAAGAAGCTGGATAAATCCCTGAAAGGCATCTGCTGCTCTCCTAACACTGCTTCTCCTACCGCGTACAGATACAGCTTTCATCTCTGCGGTAGTGCATGTTGTAAACACCTGTCTGTGGTTTCCTCATCCAATAATATTTTCTGGAGGCAGAAGACCTATGGCCTTCCATTATTTTTTAGCCTTTTCAGGCATCTTCAGCTGGGGGAAGGGAAGGAGATGAGTGGTACTAACATATTTGTTTCACAGGGCTGCCAGCTGACCATCCTCATTTCTGGCCAGTATTCATGGAAATCAATCTGTTAATTTAACACCATGATGCCAGATAGTTCCTGTCAGATTCTGATGTACTTAACAGCATGCTAGGTTTGATAGACAGTGCTTTAAAGTGCAGTGTTTTGCTGGGGTTTTTTTTTTTTGTTGGTTTTTTTTTTGTTATGCACTAGTTGTTATTTATAAAATGCAAGATGACTGAGATTTGCAAGTTCTTAAAAAAGCACCGATTTCTTAAGGTGAATACAGTTTCCTCCTAGAAATTTTGGGTTTTAAGCTTAAAAATAAGTAAAAGATTGAAGCTTGAAATGTTTGATAAGTCAAAGAGCTCTGGCTGCATTCTGCTTATAATAGGCAACATTGAAAGAATAAGTATTTTTATTATCTCCCCATTCCAGTAACTCTTAAAAATTAAACACCAGAGTGGACTTTGCATATTTGCTTAGCAAGAAAATAGCATATGGGTCTGCAGTTTATATTTAGCAGGAAAGTATTACTTTTCCTTCAGAAGTGTAAAGATATTACTAGTTTTCCCTTTTACAAATCTGCAAGTCAGGAATGAATTACTGTAACTGGGGGAAAAAAAGATTCTCTTCATGGAAGCAGAAAGCTCTCATTAACTTTCGTGGGACTCTGGTGACCCTTTGAACAGGAATACACCTGTGAAAATATGTACTCGGTTCTATTTATCATTTGACTATGATTCCACCCTCTAGATGATGTGGTTTCAGGGTGTATTAGATTTGCACACTGCTTTTAAATGATGCAGCTGTTCCATGGTTTCATTGGGATACATGTTCTGGATTTTTCAGACTAGATCTTGTAGCATCCTAAAAATACTTGATTTAGGTCCATCCGATTGTATTTGAATTTTCTGCATGTTAATATTTTACAGAGCTCTTTTCTGGCTTATAATATATGGCAGTACTCACAGAAATAATGAATGAGTACAGGAGTTTGGGAGTACTGTCGTGGGTGCAGCTGTGTAAAAAAGATTCGGTGAATGGTCATGCTTACTTTCAGCAAAAGGGAAGATTCCTACCAATTTGCCAATCTTGTCATAAAGGAGGCAATATGTTCATCTGGGGAAAAAAAAGGTCATTATTTTAAGAACAACTTTTTAATAGTTAAAAATGTTGAAGTTCTTGGCAACTAAGAATAAGAATTCAAAATAAAAGTTCCATTTCAGACCATTTTAATGTTGCCAACCAGATGTGCTTGCTGCAAGCCAAAGAAAATCAGGGTCTTTAAAAATATCTCATTTGCTCATCTTCTTTTCCCAGATGGTGGCTGGGGGAGCAGACATCTGTAACCACGACCTGCTGTTTGTGATAATGGGTGCTAGGATATTCCAGGTTGTAGAGAAGCTGGTGGAAAGCAAGGGGGAGCGGCAGAGGAGATGAGTAGGATATGTCAGAGCTGGATGCAGCTGCACAGGGCTTCCATGTGCCCATCCTACCTCACTGAGGCAACCTGGGTGGCCCTAAGTGTCTCTGGAGCACCCAGGTGAAGCTTCCCAGCCTGGCCACAACCTCTGGGCATATACTGGCAGGATGAGATGAGAAATATGGAGGTGGCCTGAAGTGATGTTGCAGGCACCCTGCCCACAGGCTTGCTTCTCCTGATGCAGAATGTTACCTTTCTCTTCTCCCTCCTTTCCCCAGCAGCACTGTTCATCTGGCATTGGGATATTGCTCCTCAGGTGGCATGGGCATGGGCTACCATTTCTATCCCTCCTTTACCTTGGCAGTAGACTCCTCTAGGAAAGGTGCTGTAATCTCCTAGGTGCTCCCTCACTCTCCTCTCCTTCTTCCCCTATTTCCCCTGTCTTTGCATATCATGCTCACCTTCTCTTGCTGCTCCTTGAGCCCAAGTTCCTCTTCATCCTTCCCCAGAAATCCCCGTGGCGTGTCCTGCTCCATACTCCACCTTTCCACAAGGTGTTCTGTGCTCCCTTGGGCACCCAGGCCTGCACCCATGCATTGGGCATGCTTCTACCCACGCCGGGGCTCCCAGCATTACCCAGGGACCGGCTGCGTTGTGCCTGTGCACAGTACCTGACCCACAGGCTGCCCTTGTCTGCCCTTGGCTCTCCCAGCACTTGGCCATGATTCAGGCACTGCACTGCAAACCCCAGTGCTGGCCTTAGGCTGCCACTAAGGAAACCTCTCCTGACTACCCCTTGTTGGTGGCACTTGGTTTAACAATGTAAATTTATTTTAAAGCAAGCAACAGTAACTTGCTTGGACCTTAAAAATAGGTACCTGGTCAGTTTAGTGCACTGATTTAAAAATCAATTACTCAGGTTGTTTTAATGCAAGTAAACTTGTCTGCTAAAATAGTCCTTTTATTTATCTATTGAATTTTCAAACCAGTAATGAAACTTTCTTATTACTGTCTGGTTTGGCATTACATGGGCAGGATAAATGATATGGTAGGGACATTGAAATCTCTACCCAAAAACTTCATTAGAAATTGAGAATTGATAACCCTGGTGGTAATAAGAAAGGGGAAGATCCTGAGGAGAGATTAGAGAGTGTAAATTCAAGTTACACTTAAAAGAAAGTATACATGTCACTAAAGTGGATTTCTGGGAAACAGTTTTCAGTTCCAGATATATTTACTGCCTTTTCCTATTTCCAACCTTACCTCCTCGAGTAAGATTGCTTCTGTTTAGTCTGTGTCAATGTGAATTTTGATGGGATCTAAACTATGTGGGAACTGAAAAGCATGCCTCCTACATGGACATCAATTTCCTTCAATTTATTGTTGACAGTCTCTTATGTGACTTGTTCCTTTCAGGCCAATTTAGTTGTTTTTCTTCAAAAGATGAGAAGCAACCAAGGACTGTCTGAACCAACCAGAAAACTCCTGTTAGGGAGCTAAGTAAAAGCAGTGGAAGAACTTCATTTGAAATGTATAGTAAACTCAGAATTTTCCTGTGAAAAACTAACTTAAATTGTTTATATTCATGACCTACTAAATTTAATGCATCAGATTTAGTGCTTTGAAGTGATTTTTTTCTTTAATCCCCCTAACTCTCATTAAAAGACTAGATAATCTTCCATTTATTGCAATGTAAAGCGTAGTTGAAACACATGATACAGTTTATCTCTACAAAGTACAGAAGTACATTTTAAATAATTTTCAAACTGCTAGCATAACAAAAAAGCCCCAATTTTATTTATATTCCTCTAGCCATTTCAGTGAGAAACAAATGGCTTTAAAGCACAGCTTTTGCATACAGTGTCCTACCAACTTAAATGGCAAGAATTTTACATCCTGACTCCGTAACTGAGGCCACATCATGTTCTCCTCAGGGCCCCTGTGCTGCTTTATTCAGCAGAAGAATTCCTATCCAGATAACTGTGTTCAGTTGTTACACTGGGGAATTAAAGTGTACAGTAGCTTACGTACAGAGGTACTTTACATGAGCTGTAAATTAAGTGCTGAAGTAAAAGGCCTTTAATTCCTTCTTTTGGGTAGCAAATGAAACCTTGAATATGCCCAAGGTGACATTATGGAACTAGGGGGAATATATTGTTTTTAAGCAGTGGTGGAAGCTTCTCCAAGTAGGAAAACAGTATTGTAAATAGCAAAGTGGTTTTTTTATAAAATTGTAGTAATAAGACACAAAGCTTTGACTTACGGAGACTTGGTTCAGATACTGTTGAAAAAGAGTGGAGACTTCACCAGGATGTGGGAATTGAGCTGAAGTTGATTACGTTCATGTTTCTTTTTATTCAAAGTATAGTAGCCGTATGCCTAGTATATTGGACTGAAAATAAGAATCCCCGCATGCTTGGAAGTCTTCTGTGGAAGATGGAAAATATTCCATAAAGGTGCATGTTGTCAACACCCTATTTTTTTGTTTACAATAGTATTACTGTAGAAGTGCATCCTAGATAGAATGAACTTTGCTGTGGTGAAAAAAGGACAGGTATGTTCACAGTAGTGGGGGAAGAGTGGTGAAGTTTGAACCATGTCTGTGATTCAGGATTGTTGGTAAGCATTGGTGTTGGCTTAAGTGGTGTGCTTATATGGGAGTGTCAGCTCTTAAAATAACTGATATTAGGCAAACATGAGTTTTGGTAACAGGGAATAAGGTAAAAAATAAGTAACAACAAGCTATGTGTGAATACCTTGCTTAAACATGGGTAACAAATATATATTTGTATCATATTGCATTATACCAGTTATAAGGAACATCTGCATTCTCTTTGTTCACATTGCATATTTATTTTTTTCAGCTATGTTGATGTGATATAAAGTAACCTTTTTATGATGATGTTACTTTATCATTTCAGAGTTCTAGGTGTTTTTCAGTAAGAATTTCACTTCTCAATTGGATAATTTTCTTCTTAATGTTGTTCTTGTACAAGTTGTGTGAAAGCAGGAGACAGTATTTGTAACTGTGATCCTTTAAACATCAGGAAAATTTGCTTGTGTGTTTAAGGGAGGAGAGAGAAAAAGGCAGAAAAGCTGTTTTACTTTGGGCTAATATTCAAGTAGTGGCTAGACTACATTTCTATCATTAATTTAGTGTATTTGTTTCTGAAATCATCATGAAAGAAGTACTATTTTAAAAAAAAAAGGTCTTGTGATTCTGATTTTATTTTTACAGCAGTGTGAAGAGTAGAAGGTTTTCCTGAACTGGTTTGTGCTTGCATAAGCTGCTAGAAGTAGAAGTAGTATGACTATATGTGATTAGTGGACTTCAAATGGTAACCATGGAGTATAAAATGCTCAGTTTTGAATTGAACTGGTAGTGCAGGAGCCAGAGCTTTTTAACTTTCTAGTCTCTAAAGTCTATGTACCACAGCTAATTTTGAAAACACTCAGATTTAATTGTGCATTTACAGTGGAGTAACAGTAGTTTATTAATTTTAAAGCCAGAAATTATGCATATCCATCTTAATGCATTATAATAATTATTTTAGTTGACATGATTTTTATGCAGTGATTTGTTTTGACATTTCTAGAGTTAATCTCCTTTAAAATATATATATATACACTCCTATTATGTTATTTTACTAATCTTATTTAAAAAGGGAACATTACATATTGAATACTGTACCTCAATTTTATTGTAATGATTTTACTGGTTACCAGGTGGGGTGGCAGTTGAAAAATTTGGTGAATGCACTACGAGAGGATCCGAGTGGTGTTATCTTAACTTTGAAAAAGCGACCTCAGAGCATGCTTACCTCAGCACCAGCTTTACTGAAAAATATGAGATGGAAGCCCCTTGCTCTGCAGGTAATGAAGCTTAATCATAAGTCATACACCATCATTTTAACTGTAGATTATCTCAATGATGCTTTATTGTGCTTCATCTCAGCAGCATATGGATTTACTCTTGTATACTTTGAAAAATTGTTTATGAAATTATTTCTCTACAGTTTGTTCTCATAGGCTCAATTGAAATTAAACCTGTTATTCGAACTTAAGAAGTAATCATCCCAGTGTTTTACAATGCAGAAAAGTAGCCCTAGATAACTTTTCTAGCCAAGAGGAAGGAAACATACTTCAGAAACTGATGAATTTTAGTTTGACCCCTTGTTAAGTTCTCAGTACAGTATAACCTCAAAGAAAGAGGGGAGGAAAAGATCTTGAATTCTCAGTTTGATCAGTCATGGAGTTACCGGAAAATTTATAAGGTGATTCAATAAACCACTTGACCATCAAAATTTCCTCATGTAAATAAAAGACATGTTCACGTCAAAGTTGTCCTTGAAATTGAACCCTCGCATATCAGGAGGTGTAGCACAGGATGTCTGGCTTGGCCTTTAATTTTAGTAAGCCTGCAATGTGCTGAAAACCTTGGAATGGTTTCATTAAAGCTTTTGTGTTTCACTCCAGGATAAAATGTCACTGCGATGGATTACTCTAGGAAATAAAAGTTACGTCTGGACTGATGAAAGCATGTAACCAATGGATGGAACTGACAAATAATTCCTTTTTTCATTCAGTTCAGATAGGACAATGTTTAGAAATTTATTTTCATTGCAAAAAGAATGCATTCTTTGGGACATTTTTATTACCACGATAAAAAGTCTAATTTAAAATTAAGTACATTTGAGGAAGAAAAGACTTCTTCAAAGTTCGGGCAAAAAGAAAATGAGATGCAGAAATGCCACTGCCAGTAGCTGTGGTCTTTGCCATTTAAAATAATAAGAGATTCATAAAATGTACTAATGCCATGAAGAACTTCTTTCACATATGTATACATATGTATAAATTATTTTATAATGGTTAAATGCATCATTGTCTTTGAAACTGAGTAAGGTTTTAAATGATTGAGATGCATTGATCTTTCAGATATAAAGAACTGACTAGGCATGTAACAAAAAGTTTAAACCAAAAATATCTTATTAGTGTCTGAACGTAAAATTGCAAATCTGTATGCATGATAAAAGTGCATGAATGTCTATAATTGAAGGCTGCACTTTTATCATGGCTTTAGTGAGAATATAAATACAAATGAAAAATGCACGTCATTGCTTTGATTGGGGTCAAATGCTTTCAGTCTAAATCCTCTTTGGGTGAGTTTGGCATTTATTTGAGTGAATTGAGTCATTCTCCTAAATATTCCTTTTTTCTTCGCTTTGTCATTTGGCACTAGAATAATTATGCTGAATACCCCACAACAGAAGTTTCTGACATGGGCCATTGATGCAAACAATAGCAAATAAGCAATTAATTCAAGACAGGGTACTCCAAAAGGGTGAGAAGAAATTTGATAAAAACCGATTTCCACCATTTAAACTAAGTCCAGTAGGAAAGTGAAGATTCCTGTGGTCCTTTTGCAGTGAATGAAGTCATGAGCTTGTAACTCCCCACCCACTTCTGGAAGCAAAAGTCCAGTCATCTTTTAGTGTGTTTTATTTGTTTCTGATTTACATCTCAGCATCCTTAGTTCAATACAGAAACTAAGGTGTTATTCAACTGTTCTAACTTTAGCTATCTACTAGGTATATATCTAGATACCATTCAAGTTTCTCATTTCCTCTCCCTTTGGCCAGCAGACATACATAACAGTTACTGGTTCATTCATCTTCACCTATTTTAGACTGATCTGCCTTAGAATGAGGTGAATTGGACCCTGCACATGCATCTTTCTCTCTATTTGATGATAAAGTGAGTCTGTACAGCTAGCTTGAATGTAAAGTATCTGTATTAGGTAATGACATTGACCCTAGATAGAGGTTTTCTGTAATCTTACAGGTTTGGGGATGGGGGCATAAAGGGAGTGTTGATTTTGGTGCAGTTTTTTTTTGTTGATAGAATGGAAAATATGAGTATTTTGAAGGCTAATATGAGTACAAAGAGAGATTCTGTTAAACATTAGAGATATAATTCTGGTACCACAATGATACTGTTCTGATCTTATCAAACATGACACCAGGAAAAGGCCAGAACCTCATTCAGCACTTATGTGTGAAGTGTGCATATGTGTGTCCGTTGTAATTTGTGATTTTAGTCTAAGAAACAACAGTTTTCTTAAGTAGACTGAGTATCGAAAAAGCTCCAGGGTGAAGTGAAGACAAACTTCAGAAGCTGCATAATGTGGAGATTTCTGTTGTTAATTTATGCAGATCAGAGGTGAGCAGATGTTAAATTCCACTAATGTTAAAGTTTAAATGTAGCCTAAGTGTGAAATCAGTACTGTATGTTTGATTAATAACAAGCAGCAAAAGCAGTCAAGAGTGCAGTGTAATTTTATAGCTATTAAAAATATTGAAAAATTGTATTTATTTAAAATAATTTAATTCAAAAATTTCTAAACAAATCTTCAGAAAAACTAAGTTTTTTAATTGCAGTTTGCCCTTTGGCTGTTCTGAAATTTCTTATGTCTCTGATTCACATAAGTTTGCTATGCTTTAATAGGAGCTTGAGAAGTAGTGTGAGAGGAGAGGAGGAAAGTGATAGCAAATAGCAAAAAAAAATAAAATAAGAAAAGCAGTACTTCCATCACCTTTGGAAACAGGGGAAATTATGATAACTAGTTTTCCAGTATCAGGATGTCATTAAATAATTGACAATATTGCAACTGTGCTGTTATTCCAGAGCTAAGTTAATTGAACCATTTGCATTATTCGACAGACATAAGCTATAAGGAAATAATGACTCAGTAATAATTCTGTTAAAGTACAAAATATAAGCAAAACATTCAAAAGACTCTAGAACAAGATAGGGGGGTGAAGTACTGATAAAATGAGAAGTAGGATCTGAAAACTGGCTGCTGTGGTTTTTTTGGTTCTGCAAATGGAGTGAACAGAGGAAAAATGTGGTGTTACATCCAAATCAAATTGCAATGAGTGAGGTGAGAAGGTGAAAGTTTGCCCTAACGTAAGGAGGCTGACACAAAAGCAGAGACTTGAGTTTTTGTATACACCCCATCAATGAACATGTTTAACAGCTGTTACAGCAAATGTGGAAGGTAAATATTTCAGTGAATTAAATTAAGAGACTCATTTACATTGAGATTTACATTGGGATGTTTTAATTGAGAGCCTTCAAAACTTAATTTTAGCTGAAAGTGAGTAATGCTGAGGCATTATTGGTAAATTGCATTCTGCTTATTTAGTCAGTAATTGTATGTAAGAACAAGTTTGCCATTTGCAGCTGCATGAAAAAAAAATAGATTTAATGGAAAAATACTAAGTAAGCCTGTAAGTTGGGAAAGTGCTAGATGAGTCTTCCAGTTCAGGCACTGTGCAGGTACTACCAGTGTATCAAGCAGTTTGGTGTGTGAGTGACAGGGCATCCTAGTAATTAAATGACGCATTCTGATAACAAAATTTTTTAAGAGCTTGCTGTCCACTGTTTGTGATCTAGATTAGCCAAGTGCCAGCCAAATGTTCATGGTCTCTGAGTGGGGAAAATGCTTTTAGATCATTCAGATATTAACTGGTTACTGATTGGCATAAATATTTCTTAGAATGTTCAGTGGTTTGCTTTGAACACCTTTGCTTTCACATTGCAGTCTTGCCATGAATTATGATTTAAATCCAGTCTACATATTTGTTGATTAATTCTTTGGGTTTTTTTTCCTTTTAGCAGATATGTGGAATATTCATTCTTTTAGCAAATAGTCTTATCCTTAGAATAAATACGAAAGGTTAGGGGAAAGAAAGAAGAAGAAGAATAATTATGCATCCTGTGTAGCAGTCCTGAATCTGATACTGAATGGTTTGCTGTACTGTAAAATAATACAATCAGCCTATGACTATACTATGCATCATTATAATGAGTTTGTATTTACAAGTGCATTAATTCCACCTCTAAGGTCAATTAGTACTACAAAGAAAAACATTCTTTTTTTTTCTTCCCCTTGTGTCTTAATTAAAGGAAGTGCTGGTTGTTGGTTTTTTTTTTAATTTTCAGTCACTTAATGATTGTCTGTTTTAATATCGATCAGTATCCAACTTCTCGCAGATAATCAAAAGTTCTCCCTTGATTCATTCTGGAATCACATCCAAATTTGTGAAGTCAAGGGATTTTTCAACCTATGTTTTTTGTTATAGCTTTTATAACATTTGAATTAGGCAGCTGTGGCCTTGGGGAATTTTGTGTTTGCCTTTGCAATTGAAGGTATTCGCTAATATGATATTGTACCATAAATATTAAGATGTTATGCCAGCAAGAAAAATCTTACTGAATTTGCCCCTCAGTTACTTTTTCTGATACTCTGATCTATTGTGTGCAAGCCCAGAATGATGTTTCAGATTGCAATGTTTGTGTTTCTGACTGCTACTGAATGTGGTGAACAAACCAAGTGAGTTTAACCTTTAATTTTTTTATTTTTCTTACTTGACATAAAGATGACTTAATAATCTTCAAACTCTTCAAATTTTTGTCTGGTTCAAAACTTAACTTAAATAAACATCCTCTACTCTAGATTGTCTGCTTTATTTCTTCTTTCTAATTTGTGTTATTTCGGGGAGGTTTCAAAGGGAAGGGCCTCAAAGTGCTGTTTGAAAAAGGTGGAAGGTTCAATAGATAAGATTCTCAGAGCATATGAAATCTTATGTAAGTTGCTATCATCACACGAGCAAGAAGCTAGCTGCAAAGTCCTCCTTTGCCTTCTGGAAAATGCATTGTTCATTAGTCAAAAGAAACTAGACTGACTACAGTGTGGAAGACCCTTCATCCTCTTTATACTACAGAAAAGGAGTGATAGAGCAACATGTTGCCATGCTTCAACTAATTTGGACTACGCCCTGCCAATGTCAGTGAAAAGGCTCTTACTCATGTTAGCGAGATTGAGGGCAGGTCCAGCTGCCAGCCATATCTTGTGTGGTGACTTGGAAAAAAGCCTTCTCACCCCTTTTAAACGCTCTGTCACACTCTTAACCAAGCTTATTTAAATGCCACCTTTTGTCTATTTAAAGTAGTTCACTGTACTGTTTTGTATGTGATTAAATTGTACCGTTATAAAATCACCACAGCTCAGTATCTGTAGGTTTTTAAACAGATTTTATTTTGGATTAGATATGCATTGTATCTCCATTATGATATGCATCCTATGTCTACTATGATCTATTCAGCTTTTCAGCCTTCTAAGAAGCAACAGCAATGACAACAGCAGAGTCCTTGGTCTGAGAGAAAATTATTTTTATTTAGTTTTTTTCTTACTTGATAATATTACCTCCTTCATTCATCTAGAGACAATGTCATATTCTGTTTTCATCATTTATGATTAACATTCATGACATTACACTTTTTAATCATTAAATTTGAATAAAATACTAACTTGTTGGCTCTTCAATTGCCTAGTTGTCTTTTAACTACATGGGAACTGGACATTCTTTGCAGGAATGCTAAATGAGTTCTGGCTGGGTTTTCCTACAGAGTATGAATTAGTTATAGTATTTCATTACTTCATGTCATGGTTGGACTTATAAAAAGTTTGCTTTATTGGAAACATTCTGTTCAATAACTTGTCGTAACCTTGATCCAATATGAAAAATATATTAGCAGTAAAATCTGTTTACTGATGCAAATACTGTAAAAAGACATTACCACTTAACATTTTGTATTGGTTTTGCTTATGCTTTTAAAAATTGTATGTCTTTTTCTGGAGCAATGTTTCTCAAACTATATAGTGCAGCTTCCAAGGGAGTTAATGAAAGGTTCAAAGTGTTTTAAAAAACATTAAAAAAAAATTTAGATAGTATTGATTAAATATTAATTACAGTCATTGTTTAGAGAGGAAAAAAAAAAAAAGGCAAAAATAATATGCTGAGTTACTGAGGGCACCCTCTCAGTTCCTTCAGGATTGGGATTGGGAAAACAAGTGATAGGTCCTGGTAGCAAGAGGGAAGTAGGGACCGCAGGGCTCAGCTAACCAGGGGCAGAGCAGCTCTGGGAGGAGAGGATAGTAAGTGTCTATGTGCTGTCAGTCGCTGCTTAGAGGGACTTCTTATTTCCCTGTGCTGGGGAAACTGAGCTGCTGCAAGTAAAGACAGTGGGTTTTCTGTTCCTTGGCCAACATGTGGGAAAGGGTCCCTAAAGACTAATGATCCTGAAGGAGGATGGTGCATCCAAAATGTTTGAGAAACAGTACTCCAAAATGTATTGAAATATGTATTTTGTGTCTGTCATTGTGGGTTTACATTGATGCGGAGTCTTTGGGGGGTGTTTTTGTGGCTATTCCAGTTTAAATATGTAACTCTTTGGACCTGAAAATGTTTTAGTTTTATTGCTGATTCAGTAATCCCACTTGCCCTGGCCAGCCTACCAAAAGGGACTGCAGAAGGAAGAAGCTCTAGTTCTTGGAAGAGAATTAACTCAGTGATAACACTGATCTCCAAGGCATTCAATTCAGAAATACCTGAATGGAGTTCCATGTGTTTTTCTGTTCAATGTGCCAGCATATGATCTGCTGAATGGCTGCCATTGAACTGGAGAGCTTACGTGAGCTGATTTACTTGCAGGTGCACAGATTAACTCAAGCTGAATGGTTGAGATCTCTAAATTGCGATGCAAAATGCTGTGTAGATGCACCATACCTGCAGGCAAATGTTCTGAAGGGCTCTCTTTTTAACCAGGAGGGCCTCAAGACTTTTAATTATTTATAAAATGAAAGCTGAACTCCTGCAGCACAAGGTGGTAGTTACAGCAGTGCTCTCAGTGTGCTGAGCACCTACCAGGAGAAACCATTTGAATGCGTTTACCATGTAGCATTTATTACTGAAAAACTCGTTTGCTGGTGCAGTGTTGATAAATATATATTTTTTAAAAAGTGGTGACCTGTTTTTGAATTCGGATTTCTCCCCTTTTTTCTGGTTACACAGCTTTTCCGGTTTTATGGAAATAAACTGGGGAGTTGACTTTGGCAAATATGACTCAAATGTGAAAAAGATATGAGACATCTTAGCATGTTTTGAGACAATCCTACAGGATTGTGCTTCTACTTGTACTCGATTGTATTACAGTTTCTATCCTCTTGGGAGCTTCGAGTGCCCTGGGAAGGTGTACCCACATTGCCATTCTGTGAGATACCATAGTCATTCAGACTCATCAATTATGTTGTAATTTCACCTCTGAAAGTGTCTGACACAGGAACAGTTTGAGGGAAGCCTTTTACCTTCAGGTAGCTGCGTAACTTGTGTTTTTCTATGGTAGACTGAATATTGTTTCTTCTTATTGCATTTGCTGTTTTAACTACCTTGCTGAGCCAGAAGATGAACCAAAATATGCATTTGTCAAAGATGTACAAACCCCAACTGATTTCCAGCATCTTTCAGCAAACTGTTCTGGAGTACAAACTGACCTGAATGTCTGAGCTGTGTATTAGCAGGGCCCAGTGAGGTGTGAAGTTACCCAATAGAATCCTCAGACTTCAGCAAAATCAGGTTTCTTTTCAGAAATTAAGCCCATATAAATTTAAATAGTTAAGGTCAGATATTCTGGGCAGCAACACAAGGGAAATTCTCTGCCTGTGTCCTTTAGCCCTCCAGCAGTCAGTCATAACTACCAGAGGCTCATCAACCCATCGTAAGTCCATATCACTGTTATGCTTGAGCATGGTTTTCCCTACGTGACATAAACAATAAACTCCTATTGATTGCCACCAGTCTAGTCTCTAGGGCCCTCTTTCCTCTTATCTACCTATTCATACAAGTGAAAGACTGTCTTCTTCCTCAAAGTGGAGAAGAGCAAATCCAACTACCCAGCTTGTCTTCCTCTCAGTACTCCTGCCAGTATGAATCATGAACAACAACAGCCTGTAAACAGGGTCTTGGTCACGAAATTCTTTGGCTTACAATGAAAATTAATTCTACAAGCTACTCAGCAAGCCACAAAGTGTACTTGTCCTAGGAGTACAAGGTATCAGAAAGGCAATAACATTGTTGTATTAGTAAGTGGTTCAAGACATCTATGCCTACAGTGTCACAGATTAAAATGTAAAGGATAAGATTTTCGTTTCTCTGAAATAGAGTTTGGTGGAGTTTTTTAGTTTTTTGATTTTTTACCCAGTTTTGCTGCCAGCTTTATTGTTATTTTTGTAGGCTTCTGTCTTCTTCTTTTCAGTGGTTGTAAAGTCTTTTACCTGTCTGGTTTTGTGTGTGTGTCTTTCTCCCTCTCTTCCTGTAAATACTGGCAGTCTTTCATTGACCTAGCTACAGAATATTCTCATTAACTCTAATAAGCAGGGGAAGAATTTAGTTTAGTTTACAGGAGATGGTTTTCTAACATTCAAAAAGAGAAAACTTGTGTCAGTTTATAGCTGTTTCTCTAAAGGTGGACTTGCAAATTTTTAACAAGAAAATTTTAGGCGTACATTACACAGCTCTGTTCCTAAAACAAGGCGGTAATTGGCTAAAGGATGAGATCTTGTAGGTGGCGTGCATTATTCTTGCATGCAGATTGAAAAAAAGTAACACAATGATGGGGGCTTTGCTTGATAAGCACAAATTCAAATAGGTCATCACTAGCTTATGAAAGACCAACATTTTGAAAAAGTTCCTGTGGTTGAACTCTTGAAGCTTTCTGCAGTGTAGGCACAATGCTATGGTGTCAAGATTAATATTCAGGAAATGAGAACTGATTATTCTTCACAGGAATGCCCTGTTGGCCTGTCATAAAGTATTCTTAATAGTTCTGGCAGAAGGATCTTTCTACATGCCCATTCGGTCGGTATTTAGGGCTTCTCTGCCATGAATACAGTGTGCAATGTTTGTGTCCTCCAGTAGTTATTTGAGTCAGAAATTGTAGTTTGATGAACTCTCCTTATCCCAACACATCTCTCTTCAAGGAGTTCACTTCCAAAAAGATGGAAGGCAAAGAACTCTTTAAAAGTAAAACTCAGCATTTGTTTAATATTTGATTAGTTTTAGGGAGTATGAAGATACTATTGTACTTGCTGTTTTGCCATTTTTCTTTTTCTTCTGCTTAAGTTTAGCTATCGCACAAGCCAAGCAACATAAGGCTTTTGTTATTAGGCAAATGTGTTATTAAGTAGAAGAAAGCAATCAAAGTTTTCTTCTCATTTCATTTTTCTGCATCTGTATAGAGACTGTTAGAAGATCTTGCTACAATTTCCAACCCTCCAGTTATTTAATAAAGTCTTCAAATGGTTGGTCGTTATTTAGCTAGCCAAGATAGTTAGGCTGAGGAGAAAAAAAAAGGATGCCTAATTCACGAGAGAGAGAGAGAGAGATGTGATTAAGAGGAAGGATCCTATTTGGACTGGAATGATAGCTAGAGTGAATTATTATTCTGCAAGGAGTGTACAATTTATTTACCTGTGAGTAAATGTTACTTTGTGAGGAGTGTGCCCAGGGGAGTGAAGAATAATAATAATCTAGTTTATTCTGTCTAATAGCGCTATGCTCTGAGGATACAGTACCTGATTTTACAGCATCTGCAGATGTAAACTGAAGCTTTTACAGTTAATTCTTAAGCTGCAGAGCAGATGGGGGGAGATGGCATTCAATTTAATGCCTACTTATTTACCTTTTACTGTAAACACTAGACTTTTTCTTTACAATGTTAGTTTAATTAAGGAATTCCCTGAATTCTGTATGTTATTTGCTCATTAAGATTTCACCAGTGACTACTGATTACTATTTTAATGGGCATTGGCAGTAATCTTGCTGTGCAAAAGGTAAAAAGATGTAATCAGAGCAGTCAATTTTATAAGCACAATACATGTCCATTCGTAGATCTGTCTCCTTAGTATGAGTGTCTTTTTCAGTAAGTTAAAAAGCACACAAAAGATTAGAACTGTTAAATATTTCTTTAACTTTCTGAACTGTAGAATGTTTATAGCTTTTTCAAATAAAATGTATAATATATAAGGATAATCTTGATTATTTCTCTCTCTCTTTTGAATCAGCCTCTTATTCCTAGAAGTCCTACAAGCAGTGTTGCTACGCCATCCAGCACTATCAGCACACCTACAAAAAGAGACAGCTCTGCCCTTCAGGATCTCTACATACCTCCTCCTCCAACAGAACCTTATGTTCCAAGGTAAAAAAGATCATTTCAGGTGTAATTCAATGAAAAAATATTTGTAAAGTAGCTGACCATTTTGTTCCTACCCATTTATCAGGCTACCATCTGGGACTAGGCTGATAATATTTCATTTTGCAGGTGAACTGGTTATTAAGGGTAGATACAGTGAATCAGACTCACAGTGATCATAGAATGATAGAATGGTTTGGATTGGAAGGAACCTTAAAGATCATCTAGTTCCAGCCCCTCTGCCGTGGGCAGGGACACCTTTCACTAGACCAAGTCACTCAAAGCCCCATCCAACCTGGCCTTCAGCTCTTCCAGGGATAGGGCATCCACAACTTCTCTGGGCAACCTGTTTCAGTGTCTCTGCCCCGTCACAGTAAAGAATTTCTTCCCTATATCTAGTCTAAATGGAACATCTTTCAGTTTAAAGCCATTACCCCTTGTCCTATCACTAGAAACCCTGAATCTGTAACTAGGAAGAGTTTCATATCTGTCCCCTTGCCTGACAATCATGACGCAACAAGGGAGGCTGAGCTAAAAGCAAGAAACTTTCAGCTTCAACAAGAGCACTGTTTTGTTCTGCCATTTTTGAGATATATTTGATTTGATAGTGTTAGAGCAAATTTCAGGATTGCATTTTAGCGTGGCCACTCTGCTAGATTCTGCAGTGACCATGCTATTCCCTGCAAATATATCTGCTACTCTGATCTGCCACCTGAAACAGGCATTTTAATCTCTCATAGGTCTCTGGGTTTGCTGCACCAGAAAAGCGGCAGATCCTCCTTGCAGATTCATCACCCTACCCTCATATGACCTCAAATGATTCAGTATAATTCCATAATGTACACAGATGTTGCTTTCCTGAAATTCAGAGAGAATTATGGTCCATAGATAATACAGAAGTAGTAGCTACTCAGAGATCTAGGAATGTATTTAAGAGGAATGAGTATTTTTAAAGCTTCCATATTCATAGACAGCCTATTATATATCCAGTTAATGTATTTTTAAATTACTTCTTGCTTTTCTTTTGGTTAACTTCCTTGGAAAGGTTGTAAGGGCAGTATGTCCTTCCTTGTAGCTGAGTTTTTCCTAGACTTTCTTATCAGTAACTCTTCTAGCCAATTAATAAGATGTATAACCTGATACTGACAAGACTTTCCTGAGGGTTGTCCAAGAGTAAGGTCTATGGCAAATTAAATTGCCTAGTGGGAAGGTGAAGTTGTGGTTCTATGATAAATTCTCACTTTTCAGAGATATGAAAAACCTTCCAGGGCAAAAGAGTGACTTTCCACTTCATGATTTAGATGATGTCACAAGCCTTTTGTGAAGCCATAAGCTGAGTCCCACGTTCGTCCTCATCCCTGCCTCATCTGTTACTCAGCTTGGTTTTTATTTCTTGAAAAAAAAATACTGCCATTTTGTTTCAAATGTGACACGTATAACAGAGTTGAACTTGCTAACAAAATTGCTCTAGTATCTCTTAAAGTGACAAAGAAGCAAACAGAATACATTGTCTAGTTTGCTATTTTTTTTCTTCTAATTGCATAAAACCATTGTCAGTCATGACACTTGAATAGTTCATAGGGATTGAATGTGTCTTTTGTTTTTCTGATAACAGTATTTTGTTATGTCTATGTAAATATTTTAGGGGCATGGTTTTCAGAAAATCCGCAGATATAAATCAAGTATTTAATTCTAACCCATTAGTGTAAAAAAGCTGCAAAAAGAAACCCCAACCAAAACAGTCTTAGGTTTCCCTTTGAATGCTGTAGTTAGATGGTAAAGACCTGTTGCTCCTGAAACTGAAACCGTACTATCTTGAAAGAAGTAGTGCCTGTGTACTGCAACTGATCATGTTTACCACCATGAAAATAAGTGTTATTTGATAAGAAATGCATCCATCCTCTTTTTTTAGAGTATTTTTAGTGAACCTTTGCTTTGAGTTCTACTCGAGGAAAAAATACATTTTGATTATTTATTAATAACATTTCTTAAATCATGATGATAATGCAGTAGTTTGGACCAGTTCTGATTAAATCTTATAATACGTATTAGTACAAGCTGTAATCTTACAGAGAGATTAAGCTATGTACATTTGAATTTTTTTTATCAGTTTAATCCTAATGGACTACACTTGATTTCAAAAACCCATCACATAGTGTACATTGTTGCTGAATAATCTGTTTTGGCATTTAATCAGAATTTTTTTGTCCATGTTTAACTACATTTAAGCATATCTTTATTTTGAGTATTGTCAAACTGTTCAGCATCTGTTTCTCAGTTTGTTGTTGCCATCCCAAGGAAAAAAAAAAACAACCAAACAAATCCTCCTTTTCTTACTGGAAAAAGACAGTAAAAGACTTGGTATTTTTATGTAAGTTATAAAACCCTGAAGCCACGCCACCTTGGTAAGGATACCCACAGGCAGTACAGCTGCTGACATAACTGCACATGGATGGGATGAGAAAGAGGGACCAACACTTTCCATGTGCGAGTTACTTAAAAGTGCTGATCATAAGTTAGTACCTGCTCAAATTTGTCAAATAGCTTTGAGAGTGAGAACTGAAGCCCTCATCTCCAGAGGGCTGTGGCAAAGGGTGTTTGCCCGGTGGCTCTGCATTTCTCTCCATGATTGCAGCAAAGATCTCTCCAGCTCAGGCTACCCTCCTTATTGTGGAGTTTTCCTTGTGCCAGCTCCTGATGGTAGCTGCAGCACCAATTAGCATCTGGCTGTTTTCTGTCAGTCTTCATCCTGTTATCTGCAGAATCCTCCAGCACTGTCACCACTGAAAGTCTTTTTGTGACTGGAAATGAGCTCGTGGCCCTGGTGGGGCTGCACCAGCCCCCCTCGCTAAGCCAGCACCATCCCTGCTCTGAGAAAGCAACCTGGCAAAGCAAGAGAAGTGCTCAGGGGGGGTGTGTGGTGCTGCACTGTTGCAGCCAAGGCAGGATGGCCCTTTCTCATCCTCTGTGGCCGCCTGGATCCCACGAGGCTTTGCTTTGTCCTCAGGTGGAGTCTCGGGGTGCCAAGGAAAGTATGGGTCAGCATATTGGCCAGCTTCAAACTCACATGGCAGTCCAGAGGGGCAGAAGTGCTCTTACGAGAGCATGAGGCCCCAGCTTTTCGCTTGGCTGCCTCCCGTGCATTTTGCTGCCCAGAAATTACTCTCTGATTAGGTCTTTTGCAGCCATCTCTAGGAACAGTCCTACTAGCAGGTTTACTGAGCCCTGCAAGAAGAAGGCCCCTACCCCAGGCACAGCTTGCTGTCTTTGAGTAGTTTGCATTTTCAAAGAGTGGGGCAGGGGTATGAGGAAGGAAAAAGCAATAATTTTGGGGATCTGTACACAAACTGCAAAGTGCATGCCTTGCAATGCATTGCTGTCCTGGGATAAAAGCTCATGATCAGGTGCTAAACACCCTAATTGGTACTGCATAGATGTACAACTTCTAGGCCTGGATTGATTGTGCAAGACTGTGTCAAATGTCTGTACATCATCAGTCCCTTGTTCTTGTTGCTCTGGGGTTAGTTTTTAAGGAAACAGATTGAATTTGTCCAAGCTTGCCATATAGCCATGTCTTAAAACGATCTGATGTATTTAAAAATGCAAGTATAACAAAGTCAGGTCAATATTATTTCTCTGGCCTGAATCACAAAATGCTAGGTAAAGAAACAAAGAGTGTCTGCATGTCAGCTTTATTTTCTTTTCCAGAGAAACCTGTAAGATGGACAGAGTCTGTAAAAGAATTGAATAAGCAGAGATGTGTGAGATAACTGGCACATACATGCATACACATGCATGTATGATGTGCGATCCTGATGTCGGTTGATGGCATCTGTTTCCTACTTGTTTGAAATGTCAACATAGTCCCATGTTTATTGAAATTTTCACAAAAAAAATCAATATCTTATCCCAATATATTAAAAACCTCTCTTGTTTACTAAAGGGATGAAAAGGGAAATCTCCCATGCGATGATGTTGGCAGACATATAGTGGGCAAGCCGGTTCATACAGGATCCGAATCTCCAAACTCATTTCTTGACCAGGAATATCGGAAACGCTTTAATGTGGTTGAAGAAGATGCAGTTTTATATTGCTATGAATATGAGAAAGGAAGAACAAGTGGTCCTGGAAGGAGAGAGAGCACACCAACATACGGTATGGCATTGATCTAATAAGGATAATCACCATTTGTTGATTTTAGGATTTTCGTGCATCTGCTTTTGTTTTTAAGCATGAAAATATTTTCAGTTGCCATTTATTTTGGTAAGAATTCCGTAGTACTTTTGTCAAATTTCAACCTAAGAGCTTATGCTGTGCAAGAAAAAAAATGAATTATTTACTGCGGTGGCAAGGGCAAGTCCAGTTTTCTATTGATTTTTTGGAATATAAATTCTATAATTTTGTTATCAGCTTAATTTTCCAGATAATCTCATTTTATAAAACTCGTAAATTTTTCTTTAGTCCCAGAAATTAAGTATGACTGATGATGGTATGCTTTTTTGTAATACTGTATTAACCTCTTGTAACTTCCCGTATTTGAGTTCCTCTTTATTTGAGCTTACATGATGTCTGAGGAATAATTTTATATGTAAACACACGTGTATTCATGCTACTTCCTTATGTTGGATTTTGACTTGTTTGGGATGAAAATTCAGAAACAATTTCTCTTGAGAGTTTTGCCTCTCAAACTTTTATGCTCCAGGTTATTTTCTGTTTGAATCTGTTGGAACTCTTCCTTTGGCTAGTATTGTAACTTGTTCCAGCTTTGAACTGGGAGAATTGGTTTTCTGTTGCCAAGTATAAAATTGTGCAGTCATAGAGTTGTTAGGATATAGAAGAAAATGAAGAGGAAATCTCTTGTTTAGAAAAGATATTTTCATGATTATGGTATTAGCTGAGCACACACTTGAATAATTTTTACTCGCTATGTTATTTCGATTTTTAGACTGAGCACAAACTGTATATTGTAGTTCTTATAGTCATCCTGACATCATATTCCTTTGTGAGAAGAAGACAGACTTGATTTATGAGGAAGCATAGGTTTAGTACATCATGCATCCAAGCTCCAAAATCACCTTGGAACCTTGATATAATTGAGCTTGAGCTGTGTAAAGTATCCTCAGGACCTGGATTAATGTGCTTGCACAACATTAAAGGATGTGTTTTCATAAAATGCACCCTTTCTACATAACTACACAATCCTGCTGCAAAATCCTCAGTATCCTTTTGATTTCAAAGTGTTTTCAGGTGTTTTCTAACCATGCCCATCGTGTACAAAATAACAGCTAAGTTTTCAAAGTGGATATATCAATTTTATTACTCCAGTATTTCAACTGTTACAGTTGGTGGATGCAGTCAGTTCCATTAACAGAGATGTACTCTCTGTTCCAGATGTTAAATTTTAATGCTGGTGGTCTAGAGTGAAGAAGAACACATTTCTTCTTCAAGGACTGCTGAATCCATTATTTTGTTACAGGATAGCTTTTTTAGCCTTTTTCTATTAGCAGAAAGGGTTATAAATACATGGATCAAAGACTGCACTGAAAAGCAGTCATTATTTAACACATTTGTTATACAGCCTTTCACTTTTGATCTCACTTATTTTTTAATGAATTCACACCATCGAGTCCGTTTTCATTTAAGGGTATTTTCTAAAAGTATTACCATTTCAGTATTAAATTCTAAAGTTTCCCACATGGCATTTGTTAGCATAAGGTTTGTGGCTAGGCATGACCTTAGGGTTTCACAGAAATCTGGAAAATGACAATAACAGTTTTCTGGCTTATAGTGACCCATTAAAGAAGGTCAAAGAGAGTTCCAAGGCCTAGCGAAATAATTGTTTTCAACATGTACTCATCATTAATTATGTGGTGGTGAGAGGTTAACAGGGCCCTCCATAATTTCTTTATTGGAGTCTTTTGACATTTTTTGACAATGTTAACAAAGAGATTTCTCTTTCATGCTCTTACTGGCTTCCAGTTATATATTAGTTGCTAATTGGGCTCAGAAAGCTTCTGTTCACATCCTAAGGAAGAAATTTTCCTGAGCGTAGTCACTAGGGAAAGGAAATTTAGGGAATTTATGGGGATTAACAAGACAGAGACTAGCAAAGGTAGCAGGCAACTGAAACTTGAGTTTAATGAAAGAAACAAATTTGGTCATTGCGGTTTTACTGCCAGAAACAACAACAAAAAAAACCATGCACTTTGAACAGCTAGAGGTTTTGTATAAAAATTGTTATGGCTATAATTTTTGATCACACTCAGACTTCACATGATTTTGTAGCTTTTGTATCTTTTTAAGTATTCAGCCTCACAGAGAACAGAAAGTTATATTTCTAGAAAAAGTTACTTCTAATCAAATAAACATGAGCCAAATACATCCATCGCCACTCAGGAAATGACTTCTTAACCGTGTGCTTTAAATCTCACTGGCTTCAATTAGGCTTAAATATGTGCCATAAACAGTAAAATAAATTATAAATAAAAAGCTAAGTATGTATGTTGTATTTCCTGAGCAATGATGTATGTGTGACCTGATCCTGTGGTCTGTACAGAACGTACACCTTTTTTGACAATTTTTAAAAAAGACAATACAACATTTTACCATTTTGCTGCCTTCATGGTATTCGTGTATTTCCCATGGACACAATACTTCAATAGGTAGATAGACATGTTTGAATAATTGTTTTCATTATAAACGTGTCTTTCTTTTTCAGTGTATCATGGATTTAACCTAAAAAAAAAAGTGGAATAAGACCAATAACCTTTGTGTAGAGGTTTTTTACTAAAATAATTAACAAAACTTATGAAGTTTTTACTTTAATATCTGCGACTTTTAAAAACAAATAATTTTCCCACTTTTTGGTTTTGTGACCAGTAGATTGATTTTAAAAAGAGCAAAGACTGACCTTATTGTGAAAACATTTTGGTTTCAGTCTGTCAGATATTGTGCCATATGCTGTATTGCTCTATGTTTTGTTTCAATATACCATTTAACTTGCTAAAAACTTCAGACCACTTTAAGTAACCCCACTAAGTTGCATAGCACATTTTCACTGAATTGCCAACTATGTTTGTGGAATCCTTAAACAGAAATAATAGTTCATAGCATTTTTTAAAATAAATTCAGCAGCTTCCAAATTGAAATTTAAAATATATAATAGTCCTCAGCTTTTCTCTCTCTTGCTGTCTGAAATAAAAGTGAATTTACCAGTCATAATGGACTTTGCTTTCTGGGGATGAAATGCTACAAAAGAAATTACATTGCTTCCTTTCTTACTCGGTCGCTGATGGATCTTTTAAGCCCACTAGCAAAGATGCTATTTATGAAGGTACTTTAGTGGTGTGGTCAGGTTTCTATTACCAACAATTCACATATGCTTTAAAATGGTTCTCCCTATCTATGTGCCAGGGGCTTCCAGAATAATAAATAGATGTTGTTCAGTGAAAACTGAAGTAATTTGAATGTGTCAAATGTCAGTCCACTGATGATTTTGTAGGGCACTGGATTTATTTTCTAAACTTAAAAAAATCCGTTAAATACTTAGCTACTTCTTGTCTGTTAAAGAAAACAGAGCTCCTATCTTAACCTCTTGTTCAGAGGGAATACTGGATCCTCTTTCATAAGCAATGCTGTAGAACAGCAGCTGAGCACATTATTTGTTCTTTCTTCTAAAGAATGTTAGTTTAATGCTGCCTTATGCTGCATGATCTCAATTTTTTCCTCTGTTTCCAGGGAAACTAAGGCCTATTTCTATGCCAGTAGAATATAACTGGGTGGGGGATTATGAAGACCCTAATAAAATAAAAAGAGATAGTAGGAGAGGTAAGTGGTCTGAACACACATCTTGTACAAGGCGTTGTGGGTTTCATTATGCTTAAGCTATGTATTTCAGCCTCATTTTGCTGCTTGCTCAGATATGTTTTGTGAACCTGTTTTGGGTTCTTTCATTATATACACTTGATTTTTTGCAGAGCCTCTATTAGGATTGAGGAAGTTGCTCAGCCAGGCAAAAGAAAATCATGACTGCAGAGCTCTGCAGTTTGGCTTAACTTTATATTGGCATTTCATTGATTCATAGACTATTATCCAGTCTATTTTGAAGCTGGCCTTAATTTTATAATGCTACAGGATAAATGTATCATTATTATTGATAAATATTGTTATGCTTAGATGAGAATTATGTATCACATTTCTCTGTCTTTACGCGAGCTTTTGTTTTGGATTGAAAACATTTTAGAGCAGCATGAGGTTTACCTCAAAATCATCAAGAATATATTCTTCAAAATTCTGGTTTGTGAGGTTCGGATACATAATTTCACGTACAAAATTATAACTTCTGAGATACCTATTACTGTACAGGAGCAAAATGTTACAGTGATTATAGATATTTCCATAAAAATATTAACTAAATGTTCAGAAGGGATCCAAAAAGGAAACACTGTTAGGAATTATTAGGAAAAGAATACAAGACAAATTAAGAAGTATTCTTATACTGCTGCGTGAGTTCTTGCTCGTGTTGTGTGTGTGTGGAGTTCTGGTCTCTTCATCTCTTAAGAAAAATACAGTAGAGGTGAAAAATGGCTTAGGAGACAACAAAAGTGATCAGATGTATGGAGTGGCTTCCAAACCAGGGTCAATTCAGTAGGCTGGCCATCATCAGTTTGGGAGAATTAGGCAGGACATAATAAAGGTTTATAAAATCTTGTGTGGAATGAAGTAAGGAAGTAGGTTTGTCACTGTTTTTTTCCAAACAAGACCTGAGAGATATCAAATGTCTCCACTGAGTGCTGGTTAAAAATAAAAAGACCTGGCTTCTAATGCAGTTTGAGTTCAAGCTAAGGAACCTCTTGCCACCGGAGGCTGCGGATACTAAAAGTTCACATTAATACAAGGAAAGCCCAGACAAGTTCGTGAAAGACAAATCTGCTGAGATTTCCTAAATTCACAAACGTTGCTTCTGGCTAAAGATGTCTCTCAAATACAGGCTAGTATATGCTGGAAGAGTGTTTGAGGAAATTATGGATGATACGGTGAATTATCTCAAATGAAGGTTCAAAGCAAATTACTTTTAATGTATGGCACCACAGTCATTTGTATTCATTAGGATCTTGTTTAAAAAATATTACAGATATGATCATAAGTGTACCATTGCTCATTTTTTTAAAAACTCCAAGACAAAATTTATTGATGTGGGGCTTCTTTTGTATTCTGTTCCTTTTATTGTCAAAGATACCAGAAAACTGCAAGAATTATGAATTTTCTGTACCAAAAGATTGCTTTCTTATTATAACTAGACCAAAGAAGCAAATAAGTTTTGTTAATGAAATAGTCTTGAAGAGTTTAAATTGACCATAGATCTTAGCAAGAATATTACATATTTTGGAAGCAGGATTAACATACATAGAACAATTCACAATTATGTTTTGTATTACTTTTCTTTCAACAGAAAATTCCTTGCTTCGCTATATGAGCAATGAGAAAATAGGTCAAGAAGACTACATGTTTCAAAGGAATAGCAAAAAGGATACTGGAAAAAAGTCCAAAAAGAAGGGAGACAAGTGTAGTAGTCCAAGTCATTACTCACTGTTGCCTAGTTTACAAATGGACTCATTGAGACAAGAAGTCATGGGCACACCTGGACCAGAAACTGCTTTGTACCACGTGAGTAAAACTAACATTAACAAAAGTTGTTGCTCTGCACTTGTGATGGAGACTGTCTTTACGGGGATGTTGAAACCTTTTTTGAACTGCTGCTGTTGCACTGATTCCTGTTCTTCACAGAATAACCAGATCTCAAAGAAATATTTTAGAGTTTTTTATTTTGCTATTACAAATGTGGGATGGACACCAATGTTTTATCTCCTTTAACTAGAAGATGTCATGTTTGAAATGGAGTGTCGTGTCTCTGCCTTGACTTACTTGCTACTGATGGAAAGGGAAGAAGCAGCTGTTTCCAGAGTGACTAGAAACCTTCTTTCCGACATCCATGTCACTGCAATATGCTAAGTCTTATCAGACAATCACTTCACTGCAGGTACTTGAAAGGTCTGATAATAGCAGGAAAACTTGTGGGAGGCATTTGTTTTTCCTTTGAGGTAAGGGGAGCCCCAATGAATGTAACTGTTTTTAACATACAGCCTTCAATAATTCAAGTAAATGTGAAGGAAGGGATTCTACTGAATAGGATGTAAAAGGAAAATTGCAGTAACTTGCTAGTTTTTAAATGTGTCAAGAAAATGGCATTGGAAGATCATATTAGAACATATTTTAGATATTATATCACAGTCACCCCATGGAAGTATTTACATTTTACATCCTAGTAAAAGATGTCATTGTAGAGGAATATACAGAGAGTAACTGTACAGCAAAACAATAGATATAATTGAAATTATCTTCATATACTAACAAAGAGTATGTAATTTAGATTGACAGTGTCTGAAGGAGATGGCACTGTGGGCTTGTCAGGAAGTCTACTGTGAAAAACTGATGGGTGGAGCTTCACTGTACCTGTAAGAGACAAGTAACTTGTATTTATGTTGCAAAACATCACTACGGATTATTGTATTATAATAGGTGTAGATTAATTGAAACTAAGGGAGCCTTACATCCTTTTACACCATCTGAGTGGTTGGTCCGCTGGCTTCTAGAACTCCTTAGTGTGCTGCAGTATATAGGTGAATCTGATAAATTTCAGTGTTGTCATTATCATTAAAAGTGCTTGTGGTGCACTTTAATTAAATCAGGTTTCCAGATGCAAGAACTGCTATTCCTTTTCTTTTTCATTTATAGTAATTTAGGTATGATGATAAACATTTTTTCTTACGTTATTATTTTGAACTTCAGTCTTACGCTCTTTTGTAAGTTGGAAATCTGATAGTGGGGAGATTTCAGTTTGCAAAGGCAGACTGATATACAGTGTTTCCCTAATATATGAAGTAAAGGAGATTGCAAGTGTCCCCAAACTGTCCTCTTCATAACGTCTGCAATCTTTCCTAGAAGGAATTTAATCAGTGCAAGCGCCCTTGAAATCAAATATTTACAGAAAAAAATATGAAAGTTATTTGTATAACAGAGGACTTTCCATTCTGTACAGAACAGTATAATAAATTTGCAACACTTTCCATGTATTGAGAAAAAACTTCTGTCTCAACAACATTTCTTTGCTAGTATACTTTAAATTCCTGACACTATACAGTAAAAAAAAGCTTTTGTTTTTAAGGTGCCACCTTTTATTTTTCCTTGGTTTCTTCTACTGCTCATTATGTCTAGTTTCCAAATTGTGTACAAAAATAAATGATGTAAACAGGAAGATTTTTCAAAATTCTGATGTGGAAGTTAATGAACAATAGCAAACTTAGAATTGACAACCAGCATTTTTCATGTCCTTTGGATACTCATCCACAAAACACCTGAACTGTTAACACTACAAATTCTACCAGTGTCTGCTAATCCTATTTGTACATCATTACCATTAAAGGATGTCTCTCTCTATAATACCATTAAATCTTCAGCATCTTTTTGAAAGTTTAGTGGGGCCATATTTATTTATAAACGTAAATAAAGGTTATTCATTCTTCAGAGTATGAATCAGTATTTATCTGCTAACTAGCTGTGAAGCAAAATGCATGAAATAAACAGAAAGAGGAAGCTTAGGCCATTGATTTGTCCCCAGGGAAATGAGAAGGAGCCCTTCACAAAGCGTTCACAGCCCTCTGCAGCTGATCAGTGCTGGTCCTGTCACTGGAAGCCACCCCGCTCCCACCATGCAGTACAATACCGTTCCCTTTTTGTTGTGATGGCACCCACGCATACTGGCTTATGAAACCCTAGTGGTGTTTGCAGATGGGGCTGTATGCCTTTGCCACATAACAGAGCCAGAGGTTTTGTGATAAATTGGACAGAACTTTTCTTAAAATCTTAGATAAACAGTGCAGTGAGCAGATAAAGCACAGGGGAATACAGATAAAACACAAGGAACTCTTATCTGAATGCAGTACAATATTATTAAACAATAGATAACAAATAGAAAAATTAAAATATACTTGATGCTCAATTTCAAATTGCATCTTAGAGATCACTAAAAAGTGGCTGTACTATTAGAAAATATTTTTTTACAAGCATCAGCCACCTAGTTTTCACAAAGACTTTGGATTATCTGTAAATGGGAGCCTCTGAATGAGCATGAGTTCAGTGCAGAGGAATGGTGATGACTCCAAAAACTGTACTAATGTAGTGAAAGAGACTGGAGGTTTTTATTTGGCTTAATTGTTTTTTTTAAGAAGTCAATGCTCACCATACTAGAATACCAGATGAAGAGAGAATACAGTGACTCTCTGCGCTGTATACCACGAGCCAATGGATTTTCCTGAAGTGATTTTCCTGTAGCTGAACTTGTATCTGTAGTGCCTCAATCATTTGTATTAGGTCCCAGTACTAAAGAATACTCTGCCAGGCTTGTTAAGTAGTTCCAGTCCCTGGTTGTTCTTGTTGTTAAAGTTTTCATTTGTTAGCCTGTGTTTACCTGGTCTCTGTGTCCAGCCTTAGTTATAAATGTACCTTTATCCCCTAGTTTTAGAGGTCTTTTGTTAGCAAATTTTATCTCCCAATATAGGAATTTACAGGTTATAATCAGATAACTTTTAAGCCTTCTGTTGCTGAAAAGAAATAGAGTGAGCGTCTCGGGTTTGTTATCAGAGTGTGTTTTCATATTCTTTCATCATTCTCATAATTCTTTCAACTCCTCCTGTTTCATCCTAAAGAATCTTAAGTATCCTAAACATCCTTCTTGAAGTATGTATGCCAGAATGGGACATAAATTTCCAGGAGCTGGATAGAAAGGTAATATAACCTTTCTATTCCTATTCACTGCCTCTCTGTTTAAATATTTAAAGGACTATTTACCCATTTTAACCATAGACTTGGAGTGTGAGTGTGTTTATTACTCGGTTTTGATTTTGTTTTTTTTGTAATGTCAGTTTTCCAGATCACTGATTTGCAAGACTGGTGTTCTCAATCTAATAACTTATATCTTGCATTCTTTGTTTTTAAATATATAACATTGTTTATGGTTGGCCATGTTGAAACGCACTACCTCTTGGGTATAATCTATGAATAATCTATGACTCTGAAGCAACCCTGAGTAGGAAATACTACAGAATAAGGGCTCTGGGCCCTCAAATTGGGCCTCTCGGATTCCCAAGTCCATAACAGAGTATTGAAGCTCCAGGAATCTGAGGACTGCTATGAAATGGAACTTACGGAAACCCTTGTTTTGAAATTATCTTTTTAATATGTGTATTCTGTGAAATTAAAAAAAAAACCAAAACCAACAACTGTACATTTAATTCCTGTATTTTTTCCTCTATTTTCTTTTCCCTTTTTTTCTGAACTCTCTGGAATAGGAACCGTGTTGCTCACTCAGCATTCAGGTCTCATCTATGTCATTCACTGGTCCTTGATTCTGTATTACCTTTATTCAATGATGTTTTCATTCTTTTTTGAGTCCATTGATATAAATGTTAAATAATTTTCTACTAAGAATGCATCCCACTGGTTAATGATGAATTCCGTTACCATTCTAGGGCTCTTTCCTTTTGAATTTTGCAGCCATTGATGTGTGCAAGTTGATTATCTTTTTACTGTGGAGGCTTTCTGCAGAAAAGCAACTTTTACAATTATGCTGCCTTCGACTCCTTGCTTCTAATGCTTTCATACATGCCTCCATAGAAAAAAAAAAAGTGTTTGGTCAAAAAAGTACACTGATGAATTAAATTACCACCACAGAAATGGAACAGTTTTGTCCTATAAACAAAGTGGACGACATTAAAAAATTACCATGGTAATTCAGAAGTGTGTGCTTGTTGTTTTGCTAAAAAGTTGTTGGTTTTGCTAAAAATTGTTTTGAAAAATGCCATTAGACTCAAATTGTTGTATTCTGAAGTGATCACAAGACTCTGGCAGTCTAGCATTTTCATGACTGTCAGGATAGTAAATTTGCATAAAATCACTGTTTTTAAGGATTTTGTTTGTGTCATTGACCTGCCATTACAATCAAAAACTGTGTGGTCAAAGGAGCATTTCAGTTACGGCCCTGAAAAGTAAACAGTGTTTACTTGTTTCCACTGAACATAACTGATGTGATAGCTAATATAATAGCAAAAGAAAAAACTAATTTAATTTGTCTTATGTCTGTGAAGTAATCATCTCTTGTATCCACTTAGGGTATTTTTTTTATGCCCACATACAATGTCTCTTCACCATTTTGCTTTGTTTTGTTTCCCATTCCAGAAAGTGTTTCCAGCGTACATTGATTTCTAGCCAAGTTGTTGTTTTTGCGCTCTATTTTTTCTTCCTCAGTATTGCAAAAGAAATACCAACACGGAGTGTTAATGTTTTTATTAAGCCAAGCAAACTGTTCGAGCTGTTGCTAATCTAGTGTGCAATCAGTGTGATCTATTACTGTACATATAAAATGGTGCAGTTAAAATTGTCTTGGACCTTTGGGAGACAAGAAACAAAAGTTTTGACACGATTATGGTTTTTTAAGTTCATTATGGTATTCTGTATAGGAATTTCCTTGGTACGTTGTACTTTGTTTTCATTGCAGGAAAGTAATGTGGTTATTTAGGAGAGAGATAGTGTCATGAGTCAAAAGAAGTTCCGCATAAGGTTAATAATAATCTGCTCCTATCTGGATCAATACAACTTTCCCTTAGTCTAGAAACAGCATTGCTGTAGGAAGAAAAGGTTACAGCCTATTGTAGATACTAGGGAATTACACAAGAAAAGCAACCTTGCTTACAAACTGTTTCCAAACCTACACCAATAACCTTATATTATTGACTTTGTTCCTTCTCCCTTCCTGCCTTCTACGCCTTTGCCTTTTCCGGTGTATGCTCACTTGTTCATATGTATTTAGCAATACCTAATGGCTTGCTTGTCATAGGAAAAGTGACAAAAAAAGTAACAGCTACAGTCGTTTTCTTGGTCATTTTAATTGTATTTGCAAATAAAGTAAGTTTAGCAGTAAGATGTACCTTTTAAAATTCATGCATCTGGAACAGATGGCTCAGGCATGAATGCAGGAAAGAAACTAAGGGCTTGTTCTGTAGGGGTTTTGCTGAAGCTACATGGGTAAATGTGTACATATGCACTATTTTTAATGTCCCAGTTTTACTTTAAATAAAGGAGCCATCAGCTGTTTTTTGGTTTTTTTTCGGCAAATTGAATTAAGTTAGTACACCTTTGGCAAAGTTACTTTTTTCTTCTTTAGCAATGTGTAACTATCCATGTGGTTGGAGTGCAGCTCAGTGACTCTTAACTCACATAATTAATTTCAGTGCTTGCTACAATGAGCACCTACAGAGAGCCAAGCACTCTCCTTTCTACTCTGCCAGTGAGGACACTGACAATGATGATGAGGGATTTGGCCAAGGTTATAATTTCAGTTGTCTCTCTCTACAAGTCCTTGTGGGGTTGCTGTACCAGTTCAGCTCAGTGGGTTTGCTTAGCAGAGCTGGTGCGTCCCCACCAGTCTGGACATACAAAGTTCAATGGGTTGCAACAGAGATCTTGTTGAACATACTGTAAGTGAAGAAGATTTGCTTATGAACCTATTGCAACAATAAATTTTTAGCTGATAGGATAACTTTTCTTCTTAAATTATGCATATTTCCAGATATTTCTTGCCTTCCATCCCTCCAGAGAAAAATACAGGGAAATGCTTTTTAAAAGTTCAATTCATAATGTATGTGTTTTGGTGTTCTCAATACAGAGAATTTACCAAAAGCCCATGATTTTGAAAACTTTAAAGTCTAACTCTACTTAAGTGGTTGATTTTCTCTTACTCCTCCTGTTCCTCTCTGCAGAAAGGAAGGAAAAAGCGAAAGTAATTGAACATAAAGTACCTACATTTTAAATGAAAATTCTTGAATTGAATAGGGATGTATGTATGAAACCTTTTAGTTGTAGTACTCAGTAGCTAGCACTTAAGAAAGTGCAGAACATGTGCGTATTAGTTTCCTAATAAGATTGGGCACAAGCTACCCATCAATTTGTTGCAAAAATCTTTGCATAGAAATGGCATCTAATAAGCACTATATATTGGAAAATTATTTACCAAAAAAAACCTCCAAACCACCCCCACAGGAAAACTAACAGTTTATTATAATTGTAAGTATCACAGCATTTAAAGAATGTTCGTTTGGTGAAATTTTGTTTTGGATATTTGTAATTAAACAAAAATAAGTTTGTAGAGAAAAAAAATTGAAAATCAGTTCCACAGATTTTAAGTAGGTGTCTGAAATCTAGAATGTCATTACATCATTACAACAGATGAACCTGGTACATTTTCTTCATCAAATTGTTTGAAGTCCAACTCTGGCAGTAGTTAAATATCAGTATTCTCTTTTGCTTTTCTCCTCCCTGTTTTCACAATTGTCTATAGTTAGACTTGTAATTACTATAGAATGAAAGTCTAGCAGTTGATATCGAAGCCAGGTTTCACCTAAGTGCATAATGAAAAATATTTTCCATAAGTATTTCCATTGTTTTTGTTAATATTTGAATTAGTATTGCTTCTTCTCTATGGTCTTTCATCTCCATTTAAATATTTGTATTAAAATAATACTAAAGCTTGCAAAATGATTACAGGATTACAGGCTTCAATCATCAGCAAAGGAATTTTTAAACTCCTTCTTGGAGATGTGCTTCTTGGAGAATGGTTTGGGTTGGAAGGGAACTTCAGAGGTCATCTAGTTCAACCTCCCTGCAAGGAGCAGGGACATCTTCAACTAGATAATACTTTATTTAAAATATTTAGAAAATTATACTTGTGTTAAAGTTAAAAAGCATTGGCATTTTTATATTCTCAGCTGAGAAACTGCACTGGATTTCAAATAACTGTCCAGAAGTTAAATGAACATTATGAATAGTTTTTGAAATATTTCATAATTGTGAAAAATTTCCGTCTATCTATTACCACAGTAAGAAAGGATTAAAAAGCTCCTTTCTCTGCTGCTTTGTTGCAAATTAGCCCTTTATAGTCTAAATATAATTGTGTGTGCTCTAGCTTCCACTGTAAAGGCAGGAAAATGCAAACCTCAACTGAAAGTAGAGCATATGCTGTTGAAATTTCAGAAGTGAAAAATTTGTCATTCTTCACGATGTCTAGCCTTTTCAAAAATAGCTGTCTCAGATTGGACTCCAAGTAGGCTCCGGGTGCCTCAGGAGAAGTCCAATAGTCTGAACTGCTGTGGTGCCCTAGTTTCTTCACAAGTACTTGTGTGTTTATGAAGGTCCAGCATAGCTTGGCTCCAGTAAAAAACAATCACTGCAGTGTCCCTCTCTGGAGGTGACTGGAGCATTTATGACATTTACATTCCTTTATTCTGTAGATTACACTGGTCATATGTCACTTTAGGTTTTTTAGCCTTAATGGGGATATAGGAGAGCACTTTGGCCAGTTCTATAACTTCAACTCCTTGTTCATTTTCCTATCAATTAGCATGTAGCAAGGAAATAAGATTGTGATGATATCTAGGTCCATGTGTGTGGAACTGGAAGGATCTCACCATTCTGCAGTAGAAACAGAGCTTAATAGGCTTATTAAGTTATAGAATAATCTAATTTGGAGTTCTTTTAAAAGATTCAAAGTCTATTCAGAGGCAAAAGTGCTGGTAAAATGTTTCATCTAATGCAATGCAGAGGAGAATACCCAATTTTGCTATGAAGGTATCATGAGTACCTACTTTGTATTCATTTCTCTTGTCAGCTTTCTAGTATAGTTCAGTTATAGGAGGCATTTTTCTCTGAGAGACAACTGGAAAGAATAACAATTTAAAAATTCAGTAAAGGAGTAGGAGGAAGAAACATAATGGAAAATTCTTATCTAGTGCCTTTGTGAATCTGAAACACTGTCATGTCCCACAGCCACAATCATCCCATTGGCCACAGGCAGCTTTAAATGCCTACACATTGGCACATGTTGGGTTTCTTTCAGTTGGAGACTCATGGTTTTATGTATAAGATTCAGACAGAAGAGCAGCATCTCTCAGGTTCCCAAGCTGGAATAGTGGTTCCAGCCCTTGACCAACTTCTTCACTCCAAAAAGAAACTATCTAAATGATACTATATGTATTTCTTCCTTCCCATGCGGCACTTTATAAATTTTACAAGCACAAAACAAGTAATAAATATAGTTATATTGTTAAAATCAGTGTAGGAACTTCATCTAGGCCATAAGTGGGTGGAGTAGCATATAAAACAAACAAAATTGTGAAATAGTTAACCAGTAAGTGAAGTACACCTTGCTCCATAAGGTACTTGTGGCAATTGGGAGTAACTGGGATAGCCATAAGATTGTTGTGCTAAAAGGTAAATCTAGATAGTCCATTTGGTTTTGCTAAAAGTCTAGTCTGAAATAAATCTTCTGCATTTCTAAGAGAAAAGGCAAGAGAGAAACAGCATGTAAATTCCTTGCTAATGGAAGATGGCATTGTATTATTTTTAGACTAGTGCAATCAACATAGAGGAATAGAGAGGCCTCCTGGGTCTAGTCCTCTGCTATTGCAGTTAATAACCTTCATTTAATCCTATTCAGATATGTATTAAATTCCACATTCAAACATGGTATGAATTGCTGTTGCTAATGATGCGACCAGTAAAAGGAGGTAAACTGGGTGAATAGATGGCCAGTTGTCGTAATTCCAAGAAAAATGTTAGACAGACGGGAGGAAAGAGAACAAAATTGTGATTAGACTGTCAGCAAGAGAAAGGCATCACTTGTAATGAATTTGCTACAGAAAAAAAATCCAAATGCCTCAGAAACAGCATAAAGTGCATGGGATAATAGGATAATTCAGACCAGGAGGGACCCCAGGAGGTCTCTACTCTGGTCTTTGGCTCAGAGCAAGGCCAGCTCTAAGGTCAGACAAGGCTTCTCAGGGCTTTGCCCAGTCCGGTGCTGGAAACCTCCTGAGATGGAAGCTGCACAAACTCATGGCCAACCTGCTGTACTGCTTGGCTGTCCTCATGGCAAAATGTTGAAGGTGAATGATAAAACAGAGGTTTCAGCAGAAACTGAGAGGATAGCAACTTGCCTGTTGCCTGTTTCTGTTACATCACTGCTGTTTAGCTAAAATCATCTTGTGAAAGTGCCTCAGTAATCTCACATTTGTTCTGCCAGGTCTAGACTCTCGGTCCGGTGAACTCAAGACTGCAGAGAGTGGATGTGCACATGCAGATTTATACTTGTGTTCTGGTTAAGCGTACATTTTGCACAATAGTAATATTTTGTTTTCTCAGGAGGGAGTGCTAGGTTCTTTTAACTATATGGAATAATACCTGCATTGTTCATAGGAAATATTCCTATCCCAAATGAGAGAATATTTTCACATCTACATCACTTCTCTTTGAAAGAAGCAGTTAATACCATGAATTTTCTCTTATTGGGGAAGCGGTAGCCAAAATGAAATTTGAAGTTATTGAATGTGGGAGATTTTGCGTCTATTTCTATATACTCTGTCATTTTTATTAAAATCCAGAGTTAAGTATTGCAGCAAAGCAAAATGCTCTAGAGATGAGATGAGATTGTTTTATAGGCTATCATGAAGCACAGTTGGGAGTTTTTTGTGGAAAAATTTTGTTTCAAACTTTCTCTATTACCTTCTTTCACATCTGACCATGAGGGAAAAAATGGCCTGCTATAATTTCTTTCCATGACGAAGCTGGGGAATTCTTTAAAAATGAGAGAGTTACTGTAAAGGTCATCTAGTCCAGTCCTGCCAGTGTAGATTTATTCCCTACTGCATATGATATAATGCTCACAAAGTGTAATTTTACATTGTCAAGAGATGTCGATCTATAGACTAATAAATCTCCCAGCTCAGAACATTTCCTAATTTCCTTTCACATTCCCATTCTCTATTTTTTCTGTTATTTATTTCAATTAATCATTCCTGATTTTATGCTGCTTTTATTACCTGATAGAGGACTTTTGCCTTTGTAGATACTAATATTGTTTGTGTAAGCTAAGTTACCTGTACCTGGTACAACCACAATAGCACAGCCAAGAGATTATTTTTTTTTTTAAATAGAATAACTTATTTAGTGCCTCAGTTAATCCCCTTTGATAAAGAAGAGATTAAGCACAGCAAATCATGGCAGAGAAGTGTAGGTCAGGCATTGCACAGAGGGGACTCAGCATGAGTTGTCACTGCAATATGGTGGGGAGTGTCTCATCTATGAGATCTTAGATCTAGCTACTGACTTCTCAACTGGCTTCTCTCCGTACTCTTTTCTGCACAAAGAAAAGGAAGGTATCAGGACTGTGAAAGCAGTGAACCATGGCCACTGGCTGGCATGTGTCATGAATTTTGGCATTCTCAAAAACTTGTCCTGAGTGGTGAAAATGTTTGAATCAAGAGGGTGCAGATGCCCATTTCAGAGTACTGTTTTATTAAAAGGCTTTGACAAACAACACAACTGTTTCTGATCAAGTGATATTTTGAAAATAATGGTTTGGACTCTGCAGGAGTCTCTGTCCCATTTCTCTGCCTCACTTACATGGCAGTGGCCTCTTGAGCCTATTGCTGACACGTAATGTGGGAGATTGTATGGTTGCACCTGGAAGGAAAATGGCTCTTTGCAGCAGTGCGGCTGCTGAACAGAAGCTGTTTTATTAGGTGTTTCTATTTTACTGAAAAAAGTGCTTGTTGCTTAGCGCCTGATCTCTGAGTCAGCCAATCCATCTCTGCTACTGTACTGTGGAGGGAAAAAACCTCACATTTTTCTTATAGTGATAACTGCTTTTTGTCCATTTCTCAAATATATCCATTTGCTTTCAGATTAACCCAAGCAGATAATATTTCTAACAGTACAGAATTCTGACTTTAGAAGGAAGTGTAAAACTAATTTTGTAAGCTGATTTGTACCCATACGGTCACCATAGCCAGCCCAGAATTAAAAAGACCTAATGTTATCTTTCCCCACCTTCTGAGAAGTGCTGTTTCATGTTATGCCTAGAGGAACTTTCACTGAATACCAGCAAGTAATGTGGCTTTTATCCTGGAATGAACTGTCCTTTTTCTACCTTAATTCATAGGTGTGATGGAAGTGTTTGTTATGAATTCTAATAGAATGTATAATGGTGGAGGTACAAACACTCTTTCCCTTATTTCCACATGGAAACTTTACCTCTCTTAGAGGTCCTGTTATTTCCTATAGTCAAGAGCCACCCAAATTCAGCCCTGATGTGTAACTATTACTGCAGCTATTGCTGCAAGTTTTTCCTGATAGCATGGTGCAATGATAAAGAGGCACGGAGCACTACGTTCTGGAAATGTGATTTTAGTCCTGAAGGGTACAAATACCAAGAAATCTCCAAGGGTTTGAAATTATTGTAAGGACATGTCCCTAACAGTAATGTAACCAGTTGATGAGGTTTTCTCTTGATGGATAGTACTGCTTAAAAGGAGAAAATTTGGGGTTTTATGTTTTATCTTCCAGAGATGAGCAAGGAAAGCATTTGGGTGGCTGTAATTTGTCTTGTGCATCTCCTTTGCTAAGACTCCTTCTTTCACATATAACTGTGCACTAATTTCCTATTTCGCCAAAGCCTTTGTCAACTCCCTAGCTCCGGAAAAGTACAATTTTCTGTTTTATTGATTTTTCACAAAAAAAAAAAAAAAAAGTAATATTTTTCAAAGTCAGAATGAGTTTTCTGTTTCTTTCACTGAAGGAATATTATGTCCAAGTGCTAACAGAGAATAGCTTTCAAGGGTGTATCTTCCTTAAAGCAAAAATCTCTGCCCTCATCCATTCCAGAGCACCTACATCCCCTGCACTTTTCTCTGTCGCACAGTCAGACTGAGCAATATGAAAGAGATCGTGCCAAGGGACACAATCAGAACTGTTGCGCACCGCTCCTACAGAAGGAGCTGTGTATGTACTCCTTGCATCACAAGCCAAGCACCTAGGTGTTGTAGGGGGGTATGGGACCTTTATTTTAAAATAGTGATTTTTCATCTAGAAAGACCATGGGCCTGATGAAAGATTTTGTTATTGCCCTGAGGTTGACTTCTGTGGCATTTTGCAGTAGTTTAAGTTTCTGCCCCAGAGAGTTCAAGATCTGTTCCATGCCATACACAGACCACCTCTCTAACTAACTAGATCACTTGCAGAATAAGTTTTTTAAATCTACTTGGATAGTCTTATTGTTTTAATGTTTGGATAAACATAAAGAGGAAAACCTACTTTTCCCATGAATAAGACAGAAATTTTCTAAGCAAAACCAGTTTTTTTTTTTCCTGGAGCAAATTGCATCATTTGAAAGAGATTTGTTTGACTGACTGATGTCTGCTGGAGGGGCAACACAGCAGGGTACAAGCAATCCACGGGGCTTCTGGAGTGCGTACAGGGTGACTTGTGTCAGTGATACTTTGTGAAAGGACAAGAGGCAATGGACATAAATTGAAATACAGGAAATTCCATGTAAACATGAGAAAAAATACTTTTCCTGTGAAGATGCTTTAACTGGAGCAGGTTGTTCATGGAGTTTGAGGAGTCTCCGTCTTTGGAGATATTAAAAACCCAACTGGACGCGGCCCTGAACAACCTCCTCTAGTTGACCCTGCTTTGAGCAATAGGGTTGGATAAGATGATCTCCAGAGATGCCTTCCTGTCTCAGCCATTCTGTGGTTCTCTGACTGGTCCATTCTCCAGTAAGAGATGATACTGGGAATTGCTCTGGGATAGAAATAAAAATAAATTTGTTACTATTCTGTAATGGGTAATAATAAAGTTTCTTTTTCTTTCTTAAAGAGATGCAGTTGAAACATACACAGTGATGGAACAACTGATGCATCTTGGAGTTTTGCCATTAAAGAATACATATAGTTTTCGAACCTTCCCATTCTCTCTTAGATTAGTTACTGTCAATAAAAGCAGTGTGGGAGGTACTAAAATTACATGTTTCAGAGTAGATGGAGAGCAGAAGAATGATCTCAGAATAAATTATTCCAATGAACAGCACTTGTCTAGTTTAACTTTTTATCCTCATTTTCTTCAGGCTGCTATGACAGTGCTGCAGTCCTTGTTCTGTCAGTCGAAAAGAAGTGGGAGAATATGAGAACTCTCATTTAAATTAGATATTGTCCAGAAGTTTTATTACTTCAATATTTCAATTAAAGAGTCTTGTGGCTTAATAGCTAAGAAGGTAAATCTTTCACTGGTGGTGGAAAGCAGGACCACTGCATATAATTTTCTCAACATGGCCTGAAGATTTTAAAAATGTTTTAATTTTTCTAAGTTTTGCTTGCATTATGCTAACGAATTTGCACAAACAATTTGCACTGGCTTGTGCAACTGCAAATTTCCATCCAGCTAATGCAATATTTGCCACAGAACCACCCCGAAATGACATCAAATAGTTTAGGAATGGGAGATTGAATAAAAATTTCTGAACAAACAAGCTGTGCTTACTATCAGATTTCAGGCAACCACAGTTCTGTCCTTAGCTGGGACAGATAGGGCAGCCCTAGGACAGCCACTTCTTGGATAAGTGGCTATAGGAACAGTTATATGCAAAGATTAGACATCTTTGATATTGTCAGCCTTTGTAGACTATGTAATAAAGAGAGCATCCTGCACAGGTCATGTAGCCATTGCCTACAACAGAGGCAGCTAGAAATTTAGCAACTTCAAGGTCTCAGGCTACATTTTTTACAGTAAAAAACTCTTAGCATATTCCTCTTAAGACACGTACTGTTTCTTTATCCTTGTGGTTACTAACAAAATGCAAGCATTGTGAATTCATGGTCAGAGCTCGAAAAATACAGGAACTCCGTTAGAGTTGTGACTGTGCGTGATAGTTGGCATAGCCATGTACTGTAGATCTGGTAGTTCCCAGAAGCCTTTTTTTTGTAAAGCCACTATGGGGGAAGAAGTGAATGAGTAGGAACAGGAACAGGGCCATTGGTTGACAGGTAAATGCAGAAAATTTTCTTGTCTGAAATGGCCTTTTTGGCTGCTGCCAAGAAAACTATTGCTTTGCCAACTTTTGCAAATGCACATTCATTTGGCCTTAGTATTGAAACACCTTTTTGCAGTCCGGAAAAAGCAAAACTAAGAAAGCAGGAGGAATATAATGTATAAGATGACATACCAGCCATGAATTCTGGGATCTGTTCTTCCAGTGACTGTTAATATGTCTGTGCCTCTCACAACCCATTTGATAGAACCAGTGATTCATGCTTGTCTCTGTCTGAGGTACCTGCCATTTAAAAGAGAAATAGCCACAGGATATCTAGTATAATGATTCTGTCTTATTTGTTGACATTATTTTATTTGTGCTATGAAAGCTCACTTTTAGAAGTTTTTTCATATATAATGTTCATACTGTCTTTTTGTATTAAACATCTTAGCGAGAACCTTAGTGAATACTGTCCTTTTAAATCCAACTATGGTATTTTTATTATAAAGTGTGCTCAAGCTCAGAGAGAGCTGTGCACGGAGAGGTGAACTACCTGTTATCAAAATACCAGAGGATCAAGATTTGATTCAATAAATTTTTCTTTTGGGAGGCAAGACTGAAGGTTTCAGGGCATTGTTAATCAACTGTGACGTCCTTTGTCTGTAAATCACTTTTCATTGCAACTCACCATGGATTTATGTATTACTCACATATGGTGACTGTTTTGTCATCAGCCTGTGACTTTAGCGTTGGAAATATTTCTGGATCTGCTTTCATAAAATCACTGCTGTGCTTTTGTAGGAGATTTTCTCTTACATGGATGATCTCATTTAAAATTTGCATTTTACCTATCCAGAGTGAAGCCCCACTTTTAGAAGGGTTGTGTAAAGAAGAGCTGTTGCAGCATATTAAAAATATTTTATTCACAACATAGTGCCATTTGGTACCATTTTGGAGCAACTAAATAGTTGTAGCCACAGATAAATCAAAAATATTGAATGTATGAGAAGTTCAAAAATCAGAAGTAAATAAAGAAATGAACAATTATTCAGCAAAATATAAAAAGAAAAGGTAATAGATTTGGAATATTCTTAGAGTTCATGATTACAGGAACAAGAGTTTCCTAAAAAACCCTAGGTGATCTGATAAATCAGATAGACCAAGCATGAGATTTTTTGCAGATACTCATTTTGTTAGCAGTCTCTGAACCCCAGTCAGCACACAAAACTATTCAAACAAGTCAGTGAAGTCTTTGCCTTCCTAGACAGGATCATAACTTAAAGCATAGTCTCTCCTTATCCCACTTTTTAAACGATTCCATTTTGAGTGTCATTCCACCCATAGATGCTTCACTTGACCCTTAGCCCTGGTAACTGATTCCTTCAGAGCATCGAGTCATGCCTCATCTCTTCTCTCCTATGGTAATAAAGTCCTGTGTGGCCCAGCTTCAGCTCTTGTTCCAAAAACTGCCTTGCAGATGCCCGGTCTGGACTCAGCTAACTTCAAGACCTAGCTGACTATAAACAGAAATCTTTTTGCATATTTTGAGGGCTAAACATAATAGCAGGTCAATACCTGCTCCTGCTGTAAAAAAAAAAAAAAACAAACCAAAAAAACCAGTTATCTGTTGTGAATGAAATTCTGGTGTTGTCTGCCAGGGGCCAATTCTTCAAAGTTTCTGAGCTGCCAGAGGTCTTATCACATCATACCTTTGTAACATAGTATTTGAAAACTATATTTTACACAAATACCTGTGAAAATAATTAATGTTATCAGTAGCTCTTAATGGAGACTAAACAAGATGGTAAACAAAAAAGATTTTGGCAAAAAGCTCTGTTGGGAGTACCCTTAAGCGTGAGTTGTTAATAGTTGTTAATAGTGTGACAATGTAATATAAATAGCTTTGATTTTTTTCCTCCTTTTCACTCTTCTTTTAGCTCTGAAAGTTTGGATCTCAACACACCAAATGCAGATAAACATGTATATGTGGTATATATTCTCAAAATACTGAGTGCGAGAGATCAATCAAATAATTGGCAGCATCAGCTTTCATTTTTTTCCTGATATTGGCTTTTCCATCTGCAACAGAAAGTTCCAGTAATCGGAAATGTTACAGGCTACTCTGCTGAAAGTAGAGAATGTTATCTTACAGTGACAGAGGGGAACTGTCTGACTGTAAATAGTTCCTTAGTGTCTAAACTTGCAGCTTGAGAAAAATGGGATTTGACTTGAGCTCTCAAAAAAAACTATAAAGATATGTGCTATTTTCCTTCTCAATCAGACTGAGCTCAAATTCAGGTAAAAGAATTTGAGATTATTATTTCCATAACCTGGTTCTCTCTTCCAGCTTTCCGAAAATGAGCAAGTCGAAAATCTCTGAAGAAAAGTGAAGAAAAAAAATAAGCACTTGAAAGAGGATTTCAGGAGCTGACAAATTAGTACTAATGGTTACGGCTAATCCAGATCTTCATAAATGCTCCAGTTATGATCTTTTTTTCTGGTAGACCTACAAGTTCTGTAACCATGAGGGGTTCATGTAGCTATTTGAATATATCTGGTCTTTGGACATGGATGTCATGTTCTGTTGGTCACACATGGAATTTATAATAGATCTTAGAGAAGCTCTTATATGGTAGTAGTTTGACCCCAAATCCTTAGACATCCTCATCAGGGTCTTGAAGTTTGGCAAAGTAACCGGTCCTCCCAAATCAATAGTTTTGATAACCAGTCTACTTGTCTTCTACTTTTATTTGAGGTGTCAACTGGAGTAGAATTTCCTAACTTTCATCATAACATGAGTTTTATCAAATATTCATTTTTCTTGATAGCAGTTTCACTCCAATATTGGTATTGGAAGATCAGTTTATTAAGTTTCCTATTTGGCATGAAACAAATAAATTAATTGAAACTTAAATTATTTAACACTTTCATTTAACTACATTTTTCCAAATAGAGAGCTATTGAATTGCTACTAAGTAGTTTATAATAGATACTCACATTTTCAGACTTCTGAATGTTAATGACTAACTTTAATCTCGCTTCTCATCTGAGAAAATAAACAGAAGATGTGGTACTAACCAAGAATGACTACTTTATCCCAAGAGCTGAAAGCAGACAGAAACCTGGATAACTCTGAGGATGACAGGAGAACCTGATAGTTTCATTTCTTGAAAATTTTGTGTTGTACATACGAACATGCTGATGATGGTGCATGCAGATATTGTTGATTATACCATCTATATGTGATTATTTTCTTGCTAAAAGAGCAAATGCAGTTATAGGTTGTTCGTGACCTCGTTTGTTAGTGTGAACCTCCACCTGGAAGTTTTTTATTGTGTAACTGTATTACTGTGCTATAATCCTAAAAGCATGGAAAGGCATACCCTAGGGCAGATTGCTATTTACAGCTGTGCAGTCTTCTGATTGGCTTTCAGAGCTGTCAATCATTTTGAAGAGTGTGAAAGTAAATATAACCCACATAGCAAGCTTGGTAATGAACAGTTGCAGGAAGAGAGGAACAGTAATGACTCTTCTGTGCACAATGAGATCTCCGTTGGCTGATGGCATGTGCAGAAAGGCAGGACTAGAGGCAGGCTAGCGCTTCTGTAAAAAAAAAAAAAAGAAAGAAAAAAAGAAACATAGTAAAAATCCCTATAATAAATGATGTTCTGTCCCTCTACAAATACATGTGCTTTGAAGGTTGCTGGTAGCAACGGCAGACATATATATAGCTAAAATGTTTCTTTGATATTCTACCTAGATGTTCATTTGTTAGAGGGTTTAGTCTAGCTATATTATTAAATACGACAAGCTTGAATACCACATATTACAGGAGAAAATGACTGCATTCAAATAACTGAGGCTCAAAGTATTCAAGGGATTTTTTTTATATATGTTAAACATCAGGTGATGCCTTGAATTTGGATAATGGAAAGAGTTGCTAATTATGTTTTGGGCAACTGGAAAGCATATTGTTCAGAATACGATTAAACAGTTGCAAATTTTCTTCAGGAGTGACAATTTCCATTTAGGTTAAGATATCATGTATTTAATCTTTTCAGTGGCAGTTTTGTTTCCATTTTATTTATTATTTTGAGTTACTAAAACTTTGTGATAGAATGCTGTTTTCACTTAATTTCATGCTTGCTCTAAGATTAGTAGGAGAGATCATTTCCTGGAAACTGGGACAAGATGTATGTGAAAGCAGTTGCTTACAGCTCAAGATGTATCAGAATCAAAATGCACTGAACATATGTTGAAGTCCAGCCTCGTGGGTGGGTGATTTAACACTATCTTGCAGCAAACTTGCTTTAGTACAGCTGTCTAATGTTAGTCTTCATGTTATTTCTGTATTTGCCACATCACAGAATTAAGCTATAAAAGGGCAAACATTATGGTGGCCAACATTAGGACAGGTTGCTTAAAGAGGTTGTAGAATCTCCTTCCTTGGAGACAGTTGGATCTAGGCTGGAGATGACTCTGAAGAATGTGGTCCAGCAGTGGCTTGAAAGCAAGCCTTCTCTGAGCAGGAGGTAGGACATGACCTGCTTCATCATTCTGTGATTCTAAACCGCATTGAGAAGATGGCATTAAGCGTTATCTAACACCTGAGAAGAGGCTGCAGATTGCATTTGATGGTTTCCTAAAAAAAGCAACTGAAGAAGTGTTTTTAGATTTCATCGTCACTTGGGTTTTTTTGATATTGCATATCATGTGGGTTTGAAACTGAATGGCATTGACTAATGCATACTGCTTATATATCCTCTGAGTAAAAACTAAGTAGCTGGTGCTGGTTTGGCACAGGATAGGCCTACTTGAAGCCTAAGGTCTATGTAAAATAATCTAAAGCATTAGCTAAAATCACGGCAGACAGTTGAACAATAGCCAGGAACTTCACTCAGTTGTAGATTGTGTCCTTAATTATAATTTAATTTAATAAGCTAATTTAGAATAATTACTGAATTTAATAAAACCATTCTATTATGCAATATGACATAATTTATAGAAAAATGCCTAGATGTCTAAATTACATGCTGTCTTCCTATTTAAAACTGATACCCCTTCATTATCATTTCTTCCCAAAAACTGACTCAGAAGTTGAGAGGTGCAAGCTCACTTTTGCAAGTTCAGTCTACAGACAAAACTTTTAAAGATAAAGCTTTTCATATTCTCATATGCTTTCAGAATCACAAGAAAAGCATGCAAAGGTTTTAATTTTCTATTTTGGCACTGTGAAAATATTAGTGCAGAGAAGTCAAGCAGCAGATTGAAATGGTCTGGTTTTTTAACTGAGAAGTGATAAAGTTTTTGGTTTGTGTGTGGTTTTTTTCAATGACTTTGAATTCAGTAAGGTTTTCAAAGCATCCGAGAGGGAGCTATTTACACACTTCTGCCCAGTGACTCTGTTATTCCTGGGCCATAAAGATCTATCTTAGCCCTGCACAGGTAGGAATATTTCACATGATATAAATTGGATGGCATTGCATTCTTAGCTCACTGAGAGCTGGTGCTGAGTGAATTGGTACCAGTAGCAGAAGAAAAGGACAAGAGCCAGGGAATCAAAACAAATTGGCCCATTTTCTTCCCAGTGGAGGCCTATTTTGGCCATCTGAGGCGGCAATACATTAAAGTAGCTTTCTTCAGATGCAGCCTACAAGGGATCAACATATCTACCGAGTTAGTTAATTTGTGATACTACGTCTAATTATTGTTGTATTGCTAGTCATTTATCCACATGAACATATTAGTATTTGCTGCTTGAGAATGTCCTTGGAAGCTGAGAATGTTCCTCAGAAGTGGAGCCTCAGCCTCCTGGCCCTGAGCTCAGGTGTGCGGGAAGCGGGGAGGAGAAAATGAAAAGCAGCTCTTTGAATTGAAAAAAAGGTTCTTGTAAGGTGGGGTGAGGGTTTGTCTTATCAGCTAGGAACAAGATTCAGGCTCATAGGGCTGTCAGCACTTTCGCTTAGATTTATTTTATCGAGGAGCACAAAACCTTTGATTTTTGGATTCATGGTAAGCTGAAATCAGAGGTTTAATACACTCACCTTTTCCTAGTTTCAGCATTTATCTATTTTTACAGAAAACTAAAATTCAAAACAACTAAAATCATGTCTTTGAAAGTTTGAAGTGATTAATTACAGATTTTTTTTTTAATTCATTGGTGTGATGGTGATTATCTCAGTTAAAGTTTTTTAACAGAAACGACTGTAAAATGTGTTAAGATGTATTTTTAATAAGCTGGGATCTTAAGTAAAGGAATAATTTCCATCCTGTCTCATTGTCAAGGCAATGGGTTGGTTCATGGGACTGGACCAACTGGAGGGAAATACTTGCAGTCAAAACTTGGTAAAAAATAAAGTGTTTTCTGTTTTAGAATATGTATTTGGGAGACTTTTTCCCAGTTGTGATTTAGCAGAATTTTATTGTTGTCTTTAAAAATATTAGGCCTATTTCTGAGCAAATTGTCTGATGTTCTAAAGGCCTTCATACCTGTATTAGGCACTGTGATAATTTGCATATTTGCATATTTATGTCAGGAAGACCTTAATTAGACCATCTATTAGAAATACAAGAGTTGTGTGGCTTCACTGTCATACTAACCAAAGGCAGACATCCCTTCCTTATTAACAGAACGAGAGAAGAGTGACTATTCTAGAAAGAAACTTCGGTTGTTTTGGCAGACTAATTTGTGGTCTATTTTAAGATGTTTCACTGCTTCTGCTTTACAACATTATGAACATAAGAACTAAAATCACCTTTTTTCCTAGGCCTAGCAGTCTGTTGGCTGAAGGTGTTACCTGGTAGATGACTTCAGTGTTTGCAATGTTACACTTCTTTTATAAGTATTTGGTTGAATATAAACACTGTATTTTCACTTCTTCTGTTTTGATTTTCTTGTAGACATTTCAGCAGTCTTCTCTACAGCAGAAAAGTAAAAAGAAGAACAAAGGTAAAAATTAAATTTATTTTCATATATTGGTAGGAAGGGAATTGCCAACATTAATGTTTATGGTATTGCAGTGTCTGAGGAACTAGAACTTGTTAGCTCTAATCCAATGTTTAGTTTGGTTGATGAGGCTAAGAAGGTGTTAGTCCATTACCGATGTCTCGTAGTTTCCTTAATGCTCCTCTACCTGCATGTATCTCCTATTGTCTTTTTTTTTCCTTAATGCTCCTCTACCTGCATGTATCTCCTATTGTCTTTTTTTTTCTACTACTTAGACTCTAGCCTCTTTGGGGCCAGGGCTGGCCTTACCGCAGCCCTTGCTCATTACCTAAGCTGTCGGGTAATTTATTTCACAGTAAATTGTCCTCCTTTGATTTAGAAGTACAAAGGCCTTAGGAACTGTTTAGTTGCAAAAGGAGCTGCAGAGAGAGGTTTCTGAATACCTGTGAGGTACTTACATTGTTGTATTTCACAAAAATATTAAACAATTGGCAGGCAGTATGAAAGTAAAATAATTTATATGCTGTGTGCTTTAATCTGATGTGAAATACTAATTTGTTGAAAATCATGAATAAACATTTTCCGAATTTTAAAATATCTTGCCTTTCTTTTCTCTAGAATGTATTCTCCTTCTGTGTTGCCTTTTTTTTTTTGGTCTTATCCATATTTATATCCATTATTTGTTTTGGCTTTTAATTTATGGTGCCTTGCATAGACTTTGTGATTGAAATCCGGGTTTGTAATATTATATTCATGGCAAATTGAGGTTGAAATTTTTAATTAATTTTCTTAAGCAAATATATAGTGCTTTCTGGCTAGCTGTCTTGTTGGTTTAGGGGACAAGTCAAAAGCTTTCACATCAACTCGTTGTCATTTTCAGCTCCT